>JAQPPZ010002025.1:2640000-3240000 GCA_028583015.1 Wollemia nobilis
AGCTCTTTAAAACCTTTAAGAGTCTCCCACTTTATATTATAAGGTCGAGTCGTTTTATATATGTATTACCAATTGAACTCCAATTATATATAGAGAGGAGCCGAGGTAAGCGAGTGAATGTTATCTCCCTCATTTTGAGATAAAAGGTCGAGTGCTAGCTTCCTTTAGGCCCCTCAAGTTTATAAGCATCTCAAAGGAGGCAAAGCTTAAGCTCTCCTCTCCCCACCCCCACCCCCACCATTTAAAAGGCAAAGGGAAAGGGCCCCCATGTTTTGCCTTTTTCAAACATGGGGGGCATGGGGAAGGAATTTTAATGGGAATGCGCAGCGCGAGGAAAACCTTACAAAAGGAAAAAGAGATAGCCCCGCCCCCGCGGATAAGGATAAGGATAAGCACTCAACCCTTATAAGTTTCTTTATATCGGTTGAGGTCTCGCTTACTCCGCTCAACCTTTATATATAAGTTTTTCTTTATTCAATCTTAAGAGGCTCTCCTCTCCCCCACCGGGGCCTGTAAAAAGGGGCTTTTAAAAAGGGGCCCTCTCCTCTCCTCTCTATTATAAGGTAGGGTAAGGAAAGGGCACTCTTGAGACGCTTATTTCTTCATACCTCGAGAGGACCCCTCTATCAATGAGGATAAGGTTGCACTCGACCTTGAAATCCGAAAGCCTCTCCCTACCTCTCCCTACTCTAAGAAAAGGTAAGCGAGTGCCTGGAGTAAAGGCTTTTGAAATAGAGAGCCCATGTTTTAAAAAGGCTCCTTCGACAAAAGAAACATTTGAGATGCGGTGACCCCCCTATTCATTAGATATAGATACTGTTATCAGATACTGATAGATACTTTTTCTTAATAGCCAGTGTTTTAATTGAATTTCTTAGAGAGGAGAGAGCGAACCCATTCATGATTCCAGCCGGGAGGACCTCTACTAAAAGAAGGAAAGAATCAATAATGTCACATCTATTAGGAGCTAGATTAGTTCCCAATGAACAAGTCAGAATCGCCCTAACCGGAATTGGTGGAATTGGACCTAAAGAAGCCACTCAGGTTTGTTATCGATTAGGTATCAGTGAGGACATAAAGGTGAAGGAGTCAACTAAGTATCAGATCGACCAAATTGAACGAATCATGGGTCAAGACTATGTTGTTTATTGGGAATTGAAGAGGGGAAAACAGGCAGACATCGAACGATTAATTCCTATTTCTCGTTATCGTGGAATTCGTCATCAAAATGGATTGCCCTTACGCGGTCAACGAACTCATACTAATGCTAGGACTTGTCGCAAATCTAAAGCCTCCTCCAAAAAATGAGGCCAAATCCTTTAAATAACGGACTTCCCCCATGTTTGGCCTTTAAAACATGGGGGCCCTTTTAAAACAGAGGGGAGAGGGCTCCTTAAAATCTATGTTCCGATCAAGCAATGAACAGCGGGTATAGAGAGCAAAGCGATCCATCATTCATTCGCAAACACTTATACTTCTAAGCGAGCGCGCCCGACCGGCAAAGCCCACCTTTTGGATTAATAAGAGCAACCCCTTTATGAATATGCTTCCCACCTTTTGAATTGATAAGGCTCTCAGGGCAAGCTTTTAAATTAAATTAAATAGCTTTCTCTATTTATATCAGTGAGCGACAGCCTCTCCCCTCCCCGGCAGGCAGGCAGGCAGGCTGGCAGGCTGGCAGGCTGGCAGGCAGGCTCTCTTAAGGGCAAGGCAAGGCAAGGCGAGTGAGGGCAAGGCAAGGCCCCTTTTGAAAAACAGAGAGGGCCCAAAACCAAATAAAATAAAAGTCTTTTAAAGAGCTTTTGAGGCTATTTTGAGAGGGGGGGCAGGGCCCTTGCCTTTTTAAAACATGGGGGCCCCGGGGGTCCTTAAAATAAAAGTAGCTGTTTTTCATCGAGCAGCAGAGGATATGGGTCCGATCGATTCCGGTAGACCGATCCAGCGAGATACGCCTGCATTAAGATTTAAAACTTGTCGTCTGCTTCTGAGAAATGTTTGGAACAAAAAACTGACAAGAATACAACGCCGCATTCTCCGGAGATTGAGAAGGAAGAGAAGATCTCTTAGGAAAAAGCTTTATCTGAGATGGAATTTGAACAGTTATCTGAAATTACAAGCCCTACGAAAGTTGTCTCTTTTTTATGGAAATTCACCTATCACCTTTAAGCACGGGAGGACAGAAAAAGCTGATTATATACCTTTTCTACTCAATCTAGAAACAAGATTAGACGTCATCCCGGTTCGTCTCCATTTCTGTGAAACTCTTCCTCAAGCGAGGCAGCTGATAAGTCACCGAAAGATTCGTGTGAATAATGGAATGGTCAACATGACTCGTTTTCAAGTTTCCCGTGGTGATCTAATCTCCATTGAAGAGAATTATGTAAGAACCATGGGGAGAAAAGTGAGGAAATATTTTTATATTGAAAGATTCGTCAATAAAATCGTGGGCAAATTTTTGCTTCCTATTAGATACCGCCGTTTCAGAATGTGGAGAAGAATCAAAACAAGATGGTTCCGCCTACTGGGGAAAAAACAAGGGTGCCGCCTCTTACTAAAATCCTCGTTTTTGATTAGGTTGCGTCGTAAAACAAAAAGAAGTTCTTCCAGGCAAAAGAAAAACTTAAAGAGGAAAACTCCTAGATTGGGAGGAGTATGCTTAGGCAGCTTATTCGCCGAGCACAACTTTATTAAGAGAAATTTGTATTATTCCGTAAACCTATTACTGAAGGGAAGGAACAGAAAGAAGAAGGAGGGGGGGGAGGGAGAGAGGAATCTTCCTACTTGCGGAAAAAGGAATCTTCCTACTCGCTCGTGTAGTTTTTCCGTTAACTCGTTACGTTTTGTTGTTAAAGGTAGAATGAGAGAGTTATGTAGCGATTCAACTTATTGTTTTTTTTCCCCGGGGAAGAGAGGAATCAGCAGGAAGAGAGGAATCAGCAGGAAGAGAAGAAACCGGAGGAAGAGAATAAACCGCTGGAAGAGAAGAATCAGCAGGGAGATGAGATTCCGCAGGGGGAAAATAAACCGCTGGAAGAGAAGAATCAGCAGGAAGATTAGAATCAGAGGAATTGAACTACCTACTCATTACTTGGAGGTCAATCATAGAACACCGAAAGCTGTGGTATCTTATGGACCTGACATAGGTCACATCCCTCACGGCATAAGATTGAAAGATCTGAACCTTCCCTGAACAAAACAGGAGCTTTTAGGCCTCGCTTACCGATAAAGTAGGGAGAGAGCATTTATGAGGGAGCTTCACCCCGCCCCCGCGGATAGGGATAAGCACTCGACCTTTTGAAATAAAACGCCTTTGATGAGGAGGAGGCTCCCCTCTCGTATATAATCGGAGAGGGCTCTTTAAAAAAGCCGATAAAGTAGGGAGAGAATTCCCTCTTAAGATATGAGTGAGTGAGTGAGTAAGTGAATGAATAAATGGATAAGTGAAAAGCTTTATCGGTGAGCGAGTACATAAATGACCTCTTGAGATAGGACTCGACCTATATGATAGGTCCTTTGGAGCTTTAGAACTGCCCAGCCCTCAACCGATATAAAGAAACTAAGGGTGAGCTTATTAATTTTAAAGCCCTCCGATATAAAGAAACCAAGGAGCGGTTTTCAAGAGCTTAAAGAAATAGAGGGGACCTCTTTATTTCCTCCTTTATTCAAAAGGTTGAGCTTATTAATCTAAAAGCCTCTTTAAGCTCTTTATTTCCTCTTTATTCAAAAGGTTGAGCTTTAAGTTTCAAGAGCCTCGACAACCAGGTAAGCGAGTACATAAATGACCTGCCCTTTTGAAATGGGAGAGGGTCGACCGGGAGATAGAATCCTCGACCTCCTGATCATCAATAGGCCGAGTGCTTATCTGAAAGCTATCTCCCTACCCGGCTTTAAAAGGTAAGCGGTCGTTTAACTCAGGGTAGAGAGCGGACCCTCGACCTGGCGCTTGAAAGCAGCTCTCTCCCCATCTTAAGAGGGAATCCTTTGGGCACTCGCGGGAGTGAGCGGCAGCGAACCTTTAAAGCCTTTAGGAAACCTTTAGAAAACAACTACTTTAAAATAAAAGAAGGCTCTCTATTTTTAAAGGGTTTTGTTGCTAATGAATTCGGGTGGGAATTCGTCTATTCTATTCTATTCCATTCTTCTATTCCATTCTATTCCATCCTATAGATAGTGATCTAATCTATAGTTAGTGACAAAGGGGGGAGGTTTTCCCCTATCGTACTTTATGTATGTAATGTATGTAACTCCCATGCCTCTAATATTTTGTAAACCCGATTCAGACAGAGGCGAACAAGTCCAGTCAGCAAGCAAGGATTTGGTAATTGAATGATTGGAAAACGAAAAGGAAGCTTCCTTTACGGATAACCAATCAATTTTCGAATATCCGAGAGAGACTTCACCCAATAGATGGGTACATAAAATGGAAAGATCGGAACACGAAAATGTATTATATACCGATACGGACTACCCATTCCAATCGTTATGGTTCCCGAAATATCATACCTATACGCGTTCCCAAGTTTTGATCGATATCCGCGGAGTTGATTATCCCTCTCGAGAACGAAGATTTGAGGCGGTTCATAATTCACCAAGTACTCGGTATAACCCACGCATTCGTGTACAAACCAGTGTAGACGAGATAACACGAATATCTCCGGTAGTAAGTCCATTTCCATCAGCCGGCCGGTGGGAGCGAGAAGTATGGGATATGTCCGGTGTTTATTCCATCAATCATCCGGATCTACGCCGTATATTAACAGATTATGGTTTCGAGGGTCATCCATTACGAAAAGACTCCCCCCTGAGTGGATATGTGGAAGTACGCTACGATGATCCGGAGAAACGTGTGGTTTCTGAACCAATTGAGATGACCCAAGAATTCCGCTATTTCGATTTTGCTAGTCCTTGGGAACCTTCGATAAGAGAGGCGCGTAGCGACTTCGAAGAATAGGTTAGGTCGGGCGAACGAATAGATAGGAAATGCTACCAATGAGCCGGAGAAGAGAAGGCCGCACGACCTTAATTTAAAGGGCTCGGGCCTCGAGCCCGGACCCGCTGAACCACCCAAAAAGCTTCTTCGCATATCAGCTGGTTAAGCGGGGGGGGGAAGGTTTCAGATAGCACACGACTTACTGATCAATAGGGGGTGTTCTCGGGAGGGTTGCCAGTGGTCAAGTAATCACTTTACCCTTTTGTGAGACCGAACAGTAAGGATAATGAGCCGGAAGCCCTTTAAATTTAAAGGTGCTATCCCCGCATCCTACCTCCATCTATTCAAGGCCCAGCCGATTATAGATGGAGAGGCTCGCGATTAAAATGCCCGCGCCTATTCTCCCCGCCCACCCTTCCTCCGGAAAGCCCATTCATAACAAATCGAAGGAAGAACCTTTATATAGAGAGGGAGGGAACGGGGATCGGCGTCATGAACGTGGGCTTCAACAACTAGACTATTACTCGGATTAGACCCTTCGCAATACCTTAAAAAAGGAGAAATCAACGCATCTCCCCCCGGGCCGGGCCCCCATGTTTTGTTTTGTTCTAAAAAGGCCCGGCCCTTTCAAATGGTGGGGGAGGGGAGGGGATAGAATTCCATTCTTTCTTCTTTCCAGGGTTGAATGTCCCTTGGAAGTTAAAGAGGGCCGTTAAATGTTTAATAAAGTGTTTGAAGGTGTTAAATATGTCCTCTGGTATGATAAATGCTGGATGAAGAGTAGGTAGGCGTACTGATAGGTAGGGATAGAGTATCTGTCTTTTCCTCTTCAAAATAGAAACTTGGGTATGTTTCTTCCCTATCCGTCCTTTCCTCTTTAAAATAGAAACTTGGGTATGTTTCTATCCCTCTATCCCCCTTTCTTTCTATCTTTCTATCTGTCTTTCCTTCTTTTCTATCCTTCTATTCCCCCGTCTGTCTTTCTTTTCCATCTGTCCTTTCCGGATTAAAAACGAGAAAAGGCTCTTAAAATCAAAAAGGGCTCATTGTTTTTTTAAAGAGCCTCTTTAAAATAGAAACTTGGGTATGGTTCCCCGGGTAGAAGGTTGGATACTGATTTGTGGTAAGCTCTCCTCTCTTTTTAAAAGTAGGAAGTATAGCTCTTGGTTCTGTGTCTGTATAGAATCGTCTTGTCTGTATAGAATTGTCTTGTCTGTATAGAATCGTCTTGGGTGTTGGGTGGTTTCGCCCTTCCTTTAAAACCTGGACTTGTCTCCGGAGTTTATGAAGGAGGAGTTTGGCTCTCAATTCTATAAGGTGAGAAGTCGCTTCAAGTTGTGGAGGGCACCCCTTCGGATGAATGTGATAAAGCAGGTGGGCCGACCGCCTACCGTTGTTAATAAGAAGGTCTGATAGTTTTCCTCTCCAAATAATAAGGTGTGGATAATCTCTGATGCATATCGTCTTAAAGTGAGGTAACTAGATCGTCTGATTGGGTCTATTGTAGGATGGAAGGGTGATTCTATAAGTCTAGTCCTTGCTTTCTTTTCTTCATTTGAAAATAGAGAGGCGTGGAATGTTCTGATCAAGGAAGGGGGTTGAGAAGAGCTGATCGGTTTTGGAGGTTGAGAAGATCAATGTGTGGGCGGGCGGGTGTATATTCCTATCTCGTAAATAAGACTGCAAATATTGGGAATATAGATCTAGTGAATCGGTAGATTTGTTCGGGTAGATCGATCTCATCGATTAGTAATAGTAGGGTAATTATTCAAGGCGGTTTGTTACTATGTATATGATTTTGATATGGTCCCAAGCACTGGAATCAGTTGAACCAATTCCATAATCATTCGAGCTAGTTCCCAACCATTCCAAAAAAACCCCACTTGGGTAGTAGTGATAATAATCAATAGGGTCTGAATCTTGCTCACCACTTGGAAGCTAAGGTGTAATTGTTTCGAGAAATACCCCCCCTCTTCATCATTATTTTAGGGTCATGCCTCTATCCCAGAAGCTTTGACTCATGCTCTGGCACCCCTAGCTCTGATTGCTAGTGAAACACCTCCAGTTCACTCATTTATTTCCAGATACGGGTACACGTCACCTCGAATTCGTGTCTCCCTTATTTGAGGGGCCTACTCATGATGATCAGGGTGAGGAGAAAATGCGAATCAATGAGAATCCAATCCCTTGCTTCTAAGAAATCGTGACTAGTAATGGCATAATTCCAAATTCTCATTGACCCTGAGAATGGACCCTTTTTTCACCTCCTACCCCATATTCACCGTAGAAATCTCATGATCGCACGTCGCATACATGTTACAATACAACTCTGCTCTACTATCAACAACCAATCAATAATAGTAGGGCCCTTATTATAACAGTAGGGCTGGCACAGATAGATTAGCTAAGCTCTTCCGATGTCAGGAGATCCCGGTGGTGGGTGGGGAACATGGGGTTGGGGAAATTATCACATAGGAGTGCTTAATGGATCTTATAAGAATTTGAATACCCTTCTCTTGTGGAAGCACGCTCTATAGCACCCAACGTGTGCTAGAAGCCCTAAATGATAGTGGAAAAGTATTAATTCATTAATTTCTGACAAAGGCACAACAACATGATTCAACGGATGGGTGATACTATAGGGGAAATTCGAGGAGGGGAATGGGCACCTTTCTAAACCTTGTTTGGTCCATTGGCATGCCATTATTGAGAAGCACGAGTGTATCTACATCTTCGACCAAAGACTTGGGAGCTTAGTCGTGTAGATCCAACTATGGCCTCCGATTGGAATAGTAGTAGGGCACACCAACACCTTATGATAGGTGAGTGAGGGGAAGCTCGAGTGGGATATATGTAGAAAGTGCTATTCCTAATTTGACCTCTATTTCTTATTATTTAGAGGTGGGTCAACCAAACCATTGGAGTAAGTGATTCACTCGTCAAACTATGGCAATTCGAAATGACGTCCGTCCCCTTTCCATATATGTGGGGCTCACCAATCGAACTTGATTGGCTCCCCTTACTCATAGATAAAGGGCATGAATGAGATCTTACGAATTTGCCTTAAATAATAATAGGTTGTCTGTTAGTCCCATAAAAAGTGTTATTGCTCCCCGCTTGTCTTGCCTTTTTTGCAATAATACGGGATCGAGGCACCCTGGATCGATTCCATGCCTCTCTTTTGCTCCCGTTGGCCCACCATTACCAAGGGCTAGTATGGTGGATAGTTCATTGTTACATACGTGACAATACAACCACATATGAGTTTTGGGAGATACAAAACTACCTAAGTCCTTTGTTGTGTTCAAGAAAGAAACAAGGCTTCAAGTAGGGTATTGTAATAGTAGGGGGTCTATAATTCATAAGTGGGGCACATCGAGTCCACATTCAAACAAATAATGATAGATAGGGGGCCTACTTAGAAATTGAGGAATTGATAGGGTGCTTCCACTAAGTACAGGAAACCCGAGAACTCTAATTGGCAGGGATATGAAGTTGATTGAATTCAAGTTGGGCTTATCAAACCTCCTATACCTTACTGCTAAAAGGCAGTCGTTAGCCCCAACCCACTCTATCTTGGAAGGGCTAATGAAAAGGTTGAGAAGAATCTTGATTTCTTGTAGGAGGAGAAAAGAGAAGGCCTAGTTTGGTTCCTTATCGGCTAATGATCAAGATTACCATATGTTGCATGAAATGATGTAGGAAGGAGCTAATCACCAAGAAGTGAAAGAGCATGATCCCCTTATGGATATTGATTCTCTTTCCCTAAAGAATACAAGGAATAAGAAATGAAGCCTCTAGGTTTGTTACCTCATAATAGATAGTCGAACTTCCCTGATAGAGATGCTACTCCTGTCGAAGAGAGGGAAGTGAAGAGTGGATTGAATCACCAGAATTAGCAGCATCGAATAATAGCTTACACCGATATGATTCCAGCCTTCTCAAATCTAAGACATCGAATACATCTTCCTGCCCTATGTTAGCCCTAGATCAGACACTTTATTGGGAGAATCTGATAGTGGAATGGAGAATCAGACAGACCCTTACCTTTGAAGAATCTATTAGTGCCAACAAAATAAAGGTAGGCCTCTCCAATGAGAATTATATATGGCGAATCGAGATGAATGAATATCTTCCTTCCCTTCTCCTCTATTGAAAGGGGAAAGAATCCACGGCCTTTACTCAAATCAAGCCCTCATCTTCTGAGCCTGATCCCACCCTGGGTAAAGATGTCAATTTGATTAGTCCCCTCTACTATCTTACCCAATGGCGTAAACCAAATAGAATATCACTCCCACTATTCGATTAAAAGGCTCTATTCCCCACTTACCAATTCTACTCTTTACCATTCAATGTGAAATGCTCCTGTTCAATAGAGAGAAAGATGACATGACTAGAGGGCCCTACTTCTGTTGACTTGCCCAACCAGTGGAAAGGGTATGAACATTGATAGTTTCCCTCCCCAATGGTAGGGATGGCTAATGAGCAGAATAAAGGTGGGAGAGGACCCTTGAATTGTGTTGTTACCCCGGATACAATGTATATGAGTAACAACCGATAATGAGGCACTACTCTTTTCCCTAGCTGGACTAGCCATTAAGGATTTTGTCTTAAATGATATAGGGGGTATTGGTTCCAGTCTGAATCATCCAAAAGGAAGACCGGCTAAGCTTCATTAACGTGATCAGCCTTTGCCTCACCCCCTACTATTAATAAAGCTTTCTAGTTTGATTCGTGCAACCGACGAAAATGGGAATAGTGTGTGCTAGAACACCAAGCAACCATGTTGACTCGATCACAGGGCAGGATTCTCGATCTCTCTAAAACTCAACCACTCGCTTCCCTCCTCTGTCTTCGAACTGCCCCCTTTATATCATTGAGTATCTCTCGGTTTGGGCCTTCTAGGAACCTCCACTAGACGCACCCCTTACTATTTATTCAAGCATGCCAACTCTAGCATTAATATTGGGTAGGCCATAAGAAATAGGATCTCTCTTTTCTGAAGTGCACCTTAATAATAGTAAAACTTTCTAGCTCTCTCTTATCAAATTATCATATAAGGGGTTGTTTCACCCTGAACCGAATTATCCAGGGATATAGAAGGAATGGAGGGACCATAATAGCATTAATTCTTCTCCTTCATCCTACTATTATAATAACTTCATGCTTCAGTTGTTCCTAGAAGCCCCGAATTGATCACTATTGGAGCTTCGAGGTAATACTTCTATCTGCATGCGATGGCTCGTATCACCGCTAGTCGAGGACATCTATCGTTTCAGCTCATAGCTTACTCATACGATCGATAAGCATGTACTTCCCTACAACAGGTAAATATGACTCATGGAACCCACCTCTCTTTTCTATAATAATAGAGTGACGGGTAAGATTTCTATACACAATTTGTAGAATTCTATCCGAGCGACTAGTTTGAATCAGTCCTCTAATCCATATCGTTATCAGTCGTATATCAATGCCTAGGGACCCCACCCAAAAATATGGCCATGGAGCTTTAGAATCGTATCTAGAAACCAAAGCATAAATTGTATTTGTGTCAATTAATGAATGAAGGGGCACGACATAGCACATTCTAGAGTTCCAAGTCAATCGATTAGAGGCTTATCACCATTATAGCTATAGGAGTGATCAACCCTGGGTATGGATATTCATCTGCAGGCAAATGAGCATGGCATCAGCTTATTATATGAGGAAAGTGCTAGAATTTGTAAACGGATGGGCTTGGGACACATAATACTCCATATCGAGGATCCACCTTCTAATCCTTGGTACGCGTCTCAACGGGTCATGGCGTTTAAGGAGGAATATTCTTGGGGTGGAACCGTATCCACCTCTAATAATAAATAGTGGCATCGTCATGGCTTGGATACTTGGATTAACTGGGCCAACTATTAACTAAGTTAGTGGATCACGACCCGAAGCATAACCATTGGAATTCCTAGGCAAAGTGTATGAGTAACCATGCTGAGTACATGCATGGAACGAATGAGCCTGAATACTTTGATATGCCTACCTTGCCGACATGAATGGAACCGGTCATCAATAGTCTTGGGAATCCGGCCCTGGACTTTTCCATGGTCAAAAATGGTTTGGGTTTATCGAAGAGGGGCGGGGCACTCGCTCAAAAAATTAGGTATTAAAGGGTGGTGCCTCTCCCCACTATCGCTATAGGTACGGTTGGAGCACAGAATACCGATTTGATACCTTATTTTCTAGTAAATGGGATCGGTTTCAGGAAGTAGGTTCAATGGCTAGTGATAGAGGTAAATCTTATTCGTGACATCGCTCATATCTTCCTAGATAGTAAAGTTGTAACTATTATATACGTGTCAATAACTTTCTAATAGAATTCATAATAGTAGGGCCATATCTCTCCCCTTCAATAATAATGTAGGTGGGCTCACCAATATATAATGGGGCCCCGATCCACGATGAATTAATAGTAGGGGCACTCTCTTCATATTCACCCCTGCTATGAAACTCCTAGGGATTGTACTAATGGAATTGGAGTAGCCCAGTTGCTTCCATTGGAAACCCTTAAATAGTAGTAGGGGTTTTAGGATTGCCCTTTTAGCAGGCACCCCTTTATTCCATTAATGAACCCATCCCCTTCATTCAATAGCGGGTTTACACCTTTCAATAAACCCCTATCTATAGGGCATCATCTTCTTCTTCTTCTACAGATGCGCTATGGCTCAAGACATATCCATTAGCCTATGGCTTGAGACGTATCCAATAGCCTATGGATTCAAACTATAGATTAGGATTGAGGGGGTTTATAACAAATGGCAACTGGAATTCTTAACTTTAGATTGATTCAAGGTCGACGTGATAGTTTATCAGTAGGCAGTTTGAAGAATATCCTTCTATAGAGGGAGGTAGTGAAGATAGAACTTTCGGGCATCTATTTCGAAGTAATAGAAAGGGTTGGCTATTCTTATTTGAAGCTTGCCCTACTATTATTACTCAAGGTCACCCCTACTACTAGTATCGACCTTATTAGTGAAAAGGGTTTCTATTGATAGCACTCGCTTGCACTTGACTCATTCAGTGGATCACTCCTAAATACTGGGTTCTCCTTCTCATCCCCTACACACTGCTCTTCTCTCTCCCTGTAGAGTCCCCTCCCCCACTCCCTATTGTGCTATTGAGCCCGCTGAGATCCTTGTTTGATACGTATCAGAACCATGCATTTGTCATTCATTCGTAATAGAAGGTAACATGTAGCATGAACTACTATTATCGATAGGAATAACCCAATGGAATCGATCGAACACCAACTACAAATTCAACCAGCAGTGCTCATTCTATCTGTTACTTACATACCAATCAAATTCTTTTCTGACCTAAATGCCAACCTAAAAGCAAAAAATAAAAGAAATTTATTAGGGCTCCTCGATCCATCTCATATCGGAGAACAAGTGTGGATCAAGAGAAAACTCCTATATGGATAGATCGGCCAACTTGTTTCTCTTTCATCGAGAATTGAATGATATCGATGGAATCGAATAGAGGAAATTTATTTTCTGTTGGACATAGCTAGAAAAGCGACCAGGTATGGGTAGGACTTTTTCACTAAGAAGCTGATAATTCAATTTTCCATTTCTCCGTTGGACATAGGTGGAAAAGTGACTCAACAAAATTTTGCTAATAAGTCGAGTTGGAAAGTTGCCATTTTTTCGTTCGACATAGCAACAAGAGTGAGTCAACCAAATTTTGCTAATAAGCATCGAATCCAACTCCACTTTCTTCTACCCCATATAGATGGAAAAGTGAGCAACCCTACTTCCGATCTCTTTCAAGTTGCCAAAAGTTTGTTCAACACAGTAGCAAAAGTGAGTCAAATTGGAGAATTCTTGATCGAGCTTCTTAGTGAGATCGGGATTGCTTGCCAAAAGATAGGGTTTTTGCCAAATTTCCAATTCTTGATCGAGCTTCTTAGTGAGATTGGGCAAGCAACACTTACCAGCTATATGTTTAAGTGAAACTCTCACTTATCCCTCTTCCTCATAAAGGAACTATTATATACCTATTAACAATAGAATGGATTCAAGTTAATAGTGGGGCAAGCTTTTGTTGATCATTCACTTTTCATCTTCCCAATGATCGCATCCATCAATTCCTAAATTGACCCCCCATTGTGGAGTAGGGCAAATACTAATATTATCGTCTATTATTTATGCATCAACAAACGGAAGTTGTAAAACAATAATAATAATAGTGGCTACAAATCGTTTCTTGGGAGATAATCCGATGTTCCATATCCCTCTTATTAGAATAGTGGGCATTCATAGTAGATCAGACTTTGCAGCTGTTATTACTATCACTAGGCGAGAGTCTGCTTCAATTGACTATTGGAGCATTCTCCCGGGTATGAAGGAGTTTCGATTCCTATGAGTTTCGGTTGCACTCGACCTTTCCCCTTAATCAGACTTGTCTTCCCTATTCCAATTCGATTCTCCATTGATGGGAAGGATGGCAAATAGGAGATAGTGGATCATACTTTATAGTATAGGAAAGTCTGACCCCTGAGAAGTGGGCGATTTATAACCCGATCTTGGGGTGGGCTATTTAATTCAATAAACAAACCCTCTAACTCCGATTACTGGAGTTGGGAACTGAAACATGAATAGTAGGTAGTCTAGTAAATCCTCCCTTTAATAGTAGGCAGTAGAACATCCAACCTCCCTTTAATAATAGGTAGTAGAACATCCAGCCTCTCGACCACTAGGTATAGATTGGGTTGGTCAGAACTATCTATCTCAATGTTTGCCTCCTGCTCTATTCAATTGGATTGGGACCTAATCTATTCCCCTCCCCCTTGATGGAAGGGATAGCATGGCCTATCTACTCCTCCAACCAGAAAGGCCTCTCTTTACCGAATAGGCCGAACCGAATAGGCTGAATCCAATCGAATGTCTAGCCACCTCCTCTACTTCCTCTTATTGGTCTTCCTAGTAGATAATAGCTCTCCAGTGAATGGTAATATGGGTTGTTCCTTATCTTTCGAGGGCGGTTACCGGTTAATATGAACCCTATTAATAAATATCCCTCAGGCGTTGAATAGATTGTGCTTTAATAGAGGGGCATTTTCTATAGATGGTCCCTTCACCAAATAGGCCTCTATCACCAATACCAGATAGGCCCCTATTACCAAAAAGGGCTCTTATTATCCGCTCTCCCTCTCGAGGAAGTGGGGAAGATATGTATTCTTGAGTGCGATCATTATCTGAATAACCCTCTATTGGCCATTAATAATCAACCCCCTAAACCCTTATTCATGTAGAAGTAGTAGTGCATTGTTCTAATTCCAGGGAACAGCCACCCGAGAGAGAGATCGGGGAGGCTAAAAGAAAGGGAGAAACAAACCCATTGGTTACGAATGGAATGTAGTGCAATATGAGCTCCTTTCGGAGCTAGGACACCCTAGTGGAATATGCCACTAAGATTGACAAAGATCTAGTCCCCCCCTTATCGATCCGAGGGGGATTGCCCTTTCAATAATAGGGAAGATTCTCTATATAGTAATCGGTTAGTGTGGGTAGGTATTTCATACTTTGACTCATCAATTCCTCTAAAGCTATTGCATAGAAAAGGGGGAATGGTTATTGAACCTGGAACTCTTATTATTTCAAGCATGCCCGCACAACTATTTTTTATTCAATAGTAGGGCAGGGGCGGAATAAATCAATCAATAATATGTAAGATTGAATGGGTTGTTAATACGTATTAAATCTAGATGAAGTTGTTGATACGTAGATAATAGACTCAATAATAGTCAACCCTCAATAGTTCAAGTGATTTCTCTTCTATTGAGTTGTTATTAGTGGTTGAGGGCAATAATGAGAAGTGTTCTTTATCAACATAGTAATAATGAAAAGTGTTCCTTATCAACATAATCGCTTCTTTCTCTTTCAACCCCCTATCATTATCTAGGTAGAATCAACCAATTTATACGGGATCCCAGAGAGGGAGAAGGAGGTAATATTCAATATTTCTCCCTCTGGTCGAAGCTTATTGGGCACGTCCATTAGTGCCCATCTTGAAACAATAGGAACGAGTTACTGCCTTCTACTAGCATTTGGGCCTAGAGTGATTTTCTTAGTGAATGGGGCCTCCCTATTGTTAGGGATTGTCTCCTTCCTATAACGAGATAATACCATCAACCACTTAGTCATCGTCTGCTTACTAAGCCAAGGCCCTCAGAAGCAAGAAGCTACTGCCAATTCAAGCTCAACCCTTATGTTGAGGTAGCTCCCTACTATTATTATTCAAGGGTCCCTCAATAGAATAATAGAGTGATACGAGAATGGGGTGGGTGTATTATAGGAATCAAAGGAAGGGTATTCTAGAAAGAAATAAGAATTTTGGTACTTGAGAAATATGAGAAGGCCTGGTATTTGGGAAATAGAAGAGGGCAAGAACTTTATTGTGATAAGTAGTCCATCATCTACGTATTAACCCCCTTATCGATTCTACCGACAGGTGTGAGTGGACTTTCTAACATCCCTACTATTATTAATCCCCGAACCAACATTTCTCTCACTTCCCCAATTCATACGGATCACTACTCAATTAGTGAGAGATGAACCGCTGGGAATAATAGCTGACAAAAGTAAGCAACGACTAATCAGTAGGCGGGTGGGTCTCGCTTGAGATGAAAATATGTCATTAGATAGAGAGGGTTTGGGAGAGAGATAAGAGGCGCTTCTCTTTCTCATGAAGAGCAAAAGCCAGAGGCGCATAACTCACTGGCTCATTAAGTTGGTAGTTACTTGTCCCCCCTGATATCAATGGAAGCGTTTGGGTTTGGAAACACCATTAAATCAGCATGAACCCTTTTGAATGTTGATTGATGTCTGCTCACCAACTCACCCACCATGCGATTACCGATTGATGTGTCAACTGTAGCAACTAGTGGTTTTGGTCGAGGACTAATTGATTAGTAGATCACTCAGCAACAAGCGGATATGCCTTTTGGACGAGTTCTATCTAGAGTGGGCCCTCTAAAGATTATAGTGAATCAGTAAATCATTCAATCAATTAGGGAATGGGTTTTGTCTCGACCCTCTAATCAAATTGGAAAGGGAGGGTTGGATTGGAAGGGATCTAGTAAAAGGGCTCAATCAGAATTAATAGTAGTGGGGCGCAAGGGTGGTGTGATCGATCCAATCTCATTCAGGTTGAGTCCCAATTGATCTAGGATCTGACACAAAATCCTATACCCATAGGTAGATTCCCCTTGATTTTGATAAAAGAGTGAATTGGGTTCCTCTTGATTCTACCTCAAACAGTAGTAGCAGGGGAGAAAACATGATGCGAAACATCAGGTAGCTTGGGTTTAACATGTCTCCGCATTCAAAAATGCAATCCAATTCACCAATTTCCTGGATGAAGGGTTGATTCCAGCTCACTGATATATAACAAGCCATAAATCTAGACTGGATAGAGAGGTTATCCGTGAGTTAGGTCCCAACATCCCATTTTGTATCCCCATCGATGTTGTAGGGAGAAATGGATGGCATAACCTGGAGACAAGATGGAGCAATCTGATAAATCCATGAATGTATGGGAAAAGCAAATGCTAATTCTCACTCTAAAGTATTAGATTCAATGTTCCAAGAGACACTTAAGAGAGGAGGATACTCTAACTGAGTTGTTATTCAAGAATCAGGTGATGATATACGGTTAAGCCTATGATTTATTTGGGGATAGGGAGAGCCAATCAATGCTTTAGTGATGGGGTTAGTGACCAGCCAATCAATGAGGTATGTATCCCCCATTATTACTTAAGGTGGAGGCACCCACCTTGAATTGGTTGGTTACAAGTCGTATCCACCCCCGCTACCGATTGATATTCCTGATTGATAGACGCATACCTCCCAAACCATTCTAGTTGAGGGGTCCCCATTTCTATATAATAACCAACCTTTGAGTGGTATCTAGGGGATTTATTCATATAAAGGGTTGCTTTGGCTCCCAACCAACCAATAAGCCTTTACAGGGATGTTCCTCAATCACTAGAATGCCTGGGAAGATCTGGAAATGCCTGAGAGGATCTGGGAATTGGTTAGCTAGGCAATAAAAGAGAGATGGATTTTGTGTGGAAAGGGACCAGTTGCCAAGATTTCTATGAATGAAAATGGGTGTGAGTAATAATAGTAGGGCTTCTTTCTCAAATATTGCCTTTGATTAATAGGGGCCATAGGCCATAATCCTGTCACCCCAATGCAAAACAACTTGGTAGACCCGAGTATGAACATCAATCGGTCATTATCACCTTAGAGTGAGTGATTTGGTGAGCATGGTAGTTTATGGTATCTCCTGGTTTATGGTAGCTTCTAGTCCATGTTGGTTTATGGTTTAAAAAAGTAGGTGGAAACCTGAAGGTTGGGGGGAGGAATCACCCAAAATACAATTCCAAAATAACCCAATGGATAATTTTTTTGTGCCAATCCATAGAGAAATGATTAGGGGGAGCCCTCTTATTAATAAAGGGTTGAATGGAGAAGCCACTATACCATCTTTCTACTAAGTTATGCGGATAGCTAAGCTCCTAGGGTAGTCACTGGACAGGCAGACCTATGACTAGATCGTATCCCTTTTATACGTATTAACAACCTTGAACAGAGGTAGGCGGGACCTTATTTTTGATGCTACACCACAGATATTATTTTGGGCACCCAAAGAAACTTCCCCTCTTTAAAACATAGAAACACAAGTCCAACCTTGAATCATATACCAGATTCTATTCACTCACCACTGGTGAGTACGGTAATGATGAGTAGGTAGGATCGTATTAAAGAGGCATTTAAGAACTGGATCCAATTGGAATAGTAGGGTTGAGCTTATAATAGTGTGGTGCCTTTATTAGAAATTTTGAAATTAATAGGGCCCGACAACTTCTCCTAGTCATTGGTTTGTTTAGAAGGCCCACCATAAATTGTTCGATTCCAAATGGTGAATCCACGATGCTTGGTATTGTTCGATTCTAAATCTACAATGGTGAATCTACGATGAGATAATTGATTCCGTAATATGGTCTTATGATGCAGAGTGTAATGGGTATAGTTGCTAATGCGTAGATAAAGTTCACGTGTGGTGCCTCATGTAAGAGTCTGCTAATGCATACCTTATGGAATAGAGAGTTGGCCTATCTCTTATTCCGATTAAACGCGAGATCCACAAGTCCAACTATTCATTGGACCGGTTGGGGATCATCAACTATTACGTATATGAGCCGCGTGATTTCAATTCCTGATCCCAACTTATTCATCCTGGGGCATTGGTATATGTGTTGGGTCCCTCCTCTACGCCTCCCCAAGGTTCGATCCCTAATCCCACCCCTCCCTAAATAATAGTAGAGGCGGGGTGGGTTTGTTTGGAAGGGAGGGGATAGGAGGGGGAGGGAATCCTGTAGTAGGGAGAGCAGGGGGTATGAGGGGGTAAGAGAGGGAAGGCGGGTATTAAATTGGCCATCTCTCTCTCTCTAAATCTGATGTTGATCCTGGTATCGATTCGATTCGTATCTTATCTCATGAATGGCCCACTTGGATGAAAAAGAGTCTATTCTATCATTGGCCATAGATTAGATCCCATCCCATCCTCTTCTTTGTCCATAGTTTCCCTATCTACTCATTCTATGGGCCCGTATTCTATATCGATAGTATCCTATATTGGTAGTAACATTTGCCATCTCATAGATGGTAGCCTCTCTTCCCCTTCTTTTCCTTTCCTTTCCTCTCTTTGGTAATGGTATAGGTCCCGACCACTGGTCAATCCCTTGATCCGATATCTTACTGATTCTAGAGGTGGTAATTGGTGGAATCTATTTCTATTACAAGTTCCAACCCTTATTTTATTCCATTTGCCATATCCCATCCCTTATCAGTGGCATTGGACATATCCTAGGCTTAATCCCTTACTATACTAGTTGTAGCAGGCCGGTATTATTTGTATTGGTAGTAGTGACTAAATGATAGTAGTCTTAGTAAACTCTAACTATTACTGGTTTTTATTCCATTCCTCCTTTACCATTATTAGTAAACTATGACTACTAATACTGTTTGGTAGTTTATAATTTGGTATGAGTATTTTCAATCCCAATCTTATTCTGGTTGGTAGTTTCAAACTTGGTATCAGTACCCATCCCCTTGCTCTTCCATTCCAATCCTCACCCTCGCTTGAACCTAATCTAGTTGGTTGATTCTAATCTGTGACCCCAAGTAAGAAATCCTAACTACCAATCCATTCTGTTCCCACCATTTCGGATTGTAATCTCGATGGTAGTACTCTAATTGGTTTGTTCGGTGGCCTTCAATACAATGAATAGTGGTCCCCCTTCTTTGGTCCTGCTATCCATGAATCTAATGATGGAGGTGGATGAGGATCCTTTGCATGAATAGCTAGCTCTCTAACCTTCTTTATTTTCCTCAAGCTCTTCGAACCCTATTATTTAAGTCCAATAAAGCATCCCCTTCAATGGCCGCCCCGGACTAGCCTCTCTACTTCGAATGGGGCTATTAGAGAAAAGATCCTTTTCTTCACTATTCCCTTGCTAGGAGGTGGGGACCAACCTTGGATAGAGGTAAGTATTAATTATTATTTCCATATTCCATAATCGAATCGATAAAACCCTCCCTTCTGATCCTTTCTTTTCCAATGTATATGTTATAGAATCTAATACTAATTCTATCAAACTAATACTTCTTCTTGGCTTGTCTGTTTGTGGGCCCCCTGCTTTGCTTTTTGGCTATTAGAGCAGCCTCTATTCAATGGTGGGTGAACTACCATAGATTAGTAAACTATCCCTTTAATAGTGATCCTCCTCGATTATGTAATCCTCGATCCGCTTAATAAAGCCATCCCCCCCTTCTCTATTCCTCTTTATTCGATGGATTAGTCCATAACCGCATCCTGCCTAGGTGGGCTCACAGCTTTGAATCTCGATCTTATTACTCTATCCTCGGCCAGTTGCCCTTCATCAATTTATCTATCCCATATTTTGTTCCCTTTCTTCTAGGATTCGATCTGTATATTCAAATACCCGGCCCCAACCTCTATTCGATAGATTAGTAAACTATTATTCTATTTATTTACCATAACCCCTACTATATAAACCTTTATGTTGTAACTATCATAATGCCAGGTGTCAATATCTTATCCGTACCGACATAAGTACATAAATATTAGTATACGATGGAAACCTCCCCTTACTATAATGGAGGATAAGACTCTTCTACCGGGGAATGGAGCACCGAGGGAATGCTTACTGGGGGGTTCCTCGAAGAATAGTGGGCAATTTCATTGTTGGATCTGTTAGCTAACGCTCATGTACCCCCAAACTACTATGGTGAGTAACTCTGCCATCACTGTTGTTGCGACATGTCCTACCTATAGTGGTCACCGTCTGGCTTTGGTATTTCATCATTCCCAAAAGACTAGCTTCACTCAATTAATAGTAGAGGTTTGGATCGAGTCGCCCTTCAATCAATAAATATGCTTACTTCACCCTTCTTCCCTTTACCCAAGTGGTGGTCATATCATATACGTAATATCGTGATGCCCGAAACCCCCTATTATTATTTGTTGAACCAATTCTTTCCTCCTCAGTAGCCATTGAACCATCGATCATTTTGGGGCATTTACTCCTGATGAAGGTTGAGCGCTTAGATAATGATGGTAGGGCAGCCCACGATAAAACACTTTCCATTCTATCCAGATGGCCCTACTCTTATGACAAGGTTCCAGGGTTTTCTCTCATTGGCTCGGAGAGAATGTTGGATTAATTGTTCGAAAGCGCTCGACTTCAAGCTCCACCCAATCCTGCAAGAAGATATTAAGAAATCTATCTATCTCTGTCTCTACGGGGGAGAGATACACCCAATAGGTCGTTATTTCATCTAGCATTGTTCTTGTTCCCACCATTCATATCACCCCAGGTTAGGTGTGGGCTTCCCTCTTATCATTTGAAGGGAGTGGCTCGCCATAAGAATGTGTACCGATGGGGGGATAGCGACATCTTTTGATTGTCAATATAGAGTAGGCTTACCCACAAATAGATCGCCCTGAATGTTTATTACATGAGAAATACGAACATTTTTTTCCACGTCTATTCACGATCGATTTCGATCCAACTCCCCACTCACCCTTGGGAACTTCAACATTAATATAGGGATGGCAGAACCCATTATCTACATATTAACTACTTTCACCTTCTTGGAATAATATAATTACAATTTAATAAACAACTTGATGGGTGGGCCGACCTCAAACAATCAAATATCGACTTGCTCCACCAGGGAGAGAAACTATCAATTTCATAGTAGGGCTCGTCGTTAGTGAAAGCGCGAGGAATAGACAGGAGGGAATGAATGGTCAAAGGCGGTATCCAGATTTAGAGTTACTGCCTCCACACCCAAGTCAAAGATTCTTTTACAGGAAGTTCATACGTAGATGAGGGGTGAGAATACCAGACCCAATCGTGATAGTAATTTCCTGATTGTCGATAATAAGACAAGTATGGACTTGCCCGTTGGAAATCATAATCATCGAACCCCCAGGGGATAACTATGGGAATCAATATCAAGCATGATGATGAACCGATGTAGAAGGAGCGAACTAATAAACCAATACAGGGGATTATGGGATGCCAAAACCAAGTCCCCCTACTTGGAAATCCATCTTAGAAGCTTCTAATACATTATTTGTACGCCTTGAACAATCGGGAGGGGTGGTGGGTTCTGCAATGTGACTACGAAATCCCCCCTCTTATTACATAGAAAGTCTTCCATTTTCTCTACCCCTACTATTACAACAAAGGATTGATTCATTCGATTGGGCCTTTATTAATCCCTTAATATGGAATAAATAGGGGGAGAAGTGAGGATTGATCATTGGTAACCGGTACTGATATGATTCCGCACAAAATGGTATAAGAATTAAAATGTTAATTTTTTTTATAATAAAAACTAAATGTTTATATCAAAATTTTAAAAACAAAAAAAATTGCTAACAAATTTGAGTTAGCTAATTTTTCAATAAAATTGTAAAGGTTTACTATGACCCAACTCACCATGAACCATATGGTGGGTTAATAAATTTCAAATGTATAAAAATTAAGGATAAAAATTTAAATTTAAAATGATTATCGATCTCTCTACAAGGACATCATAGTGGTTAGGGTTTTGGTCTTTCTTTGGGGAGGTCCAAGGTTCAAACTATGACCTACCCAGATGGAGATAGGGTGGATGGTAGCAACCAATTGTTTTTCGGTTGGCTACCCCAATTCAATGCCTCGAGTGTTGGGGTCTCATTGACTTCATCTAACTGAGTAGGCTAGGATTTAGGCTAGGGTTTATAAATTCCCCTATGTATTTAAAAAAATATATTCTCAATATTTTTCATTAAACTTAGGAAATTTAATATTAAAAATGTTAAAATTTATTTTAATTGAAAATATAATTATCTTATACGTTAATTTGGTTTAATAAGGTAATCAACTATTTACCTACAATGAAAATCAAAACTTGATAATTAAACAAGTTGAATTCATTCATATTCTCACCACTTACATTTTTTTTTAAATTTAGACTCATTGTTTGTAATTTATTAAATTAATTTTATAATTAATAATAAATTATAAATAAAATCCCTATAAATTAAGTGCAACAAAATTCGATCATAGGTATTAATTTTATTCTTCTACATTTCAAGAACATACAACAACAAATTTACAACAATGTCTACAAAAGATTTATTGAATAGCGAATAAAAAATATTAAAAGAACAAAGTATAATCTAGATATTCAAGGAATTTTGCAAAGAGGAGATAAAAAAAACAAGACTATGATGATAAGAGAAGAAGAGAGGGGAGGTATAACCTAGTTCAAAGAGAACAAGAGCAAAAGTAGAAAGAAAATTTTGAACTACCCATATGGAAAGGGAGAAAACCCTTACCACTTTTAGCTTAAATGGTGAAGATATTGAAATGACTAAGAATTGTAGAGGAAGACAAAGGTTGCAAACTATGAAAGGAAAAGTGAACACTCAAGAACTTACCCATTCATGAACACCCTTTGGATGAAAGTAATAGATATAAACATGAGGATTGGTAACACATGTGAGGGGTAGGTGGCATTTATGACAATACAATAATGGTCACTCAACGATTATGAGAGATGATTTGGTACAAGAGTGTGGAATACATACATGACTCTAATGATAAGCACAAGACCATACAAGTTACGACATTAACAATACTCATGTATGTAGGACTACCCATATGGAATATTATTTTTAGGATTTAAGGACAAGTCAACATTGATACTTAGAATGACTAAAATATATGACACAATCCATCTTAGCAAGACAAGGTCTACATAGACTTACACAAGCTATGAAATGCAGAACATGAGGTTACACTAGAACATAAGGAAGCAAAATACTAAATGAAAAATGTAAACCCACATTCACACCTCTGCATAATACTTAAGCAATTTCTCTTTCGTATAAAAATTTTTACATGGAGATACATGATTCAATTTTGCAAAAATAACTGTTAAATAATAACAATCCAACAAACTTGTTTGCAGGAAAGAAAAATGTTTAAGTTTGTGAAATTTTCTAAATTTAAAAAATTTGTTATTTTAATCATTAACTTTATGAGGATGTTTGTGATTTTTCCAAGATTACTTGCAAATGAAAAGATCACCTTAGCTTTGCTCTTAACAAGCACCACCCATACTAGCTAGACCTTAGTTGCCTCTCAAGAAATCATCCATATTTAAGGGTTTCTCAATGAAATCTAGACCATCTATTTACTCCTAGTGTCTCTCTATCTATCTATAATCGAGGATTCAAATTAGTTTACAATGTTTTATTTTCATATAATTGGTTATATGGGATTGGAAAAAGCCCCATTCATATTGTATCATGACCACATAGTGGTACTACAATAACTAGATATTTATATATGTATCACTTGGTAAGATTTGAACCTAGGTTTCCTCTTTGAAAGGTGAGAAATTTAATCGGTTGAACTAATACCATTTGATTTTACTAAAGGTTCAACCATAAGATTTCAACATTGATATAAGATGTGAAACTCTTCGCTACTAACCAATTCCTACATTGTTTAATAAGTCATCAATATTTTATTTAATCATATGAACCATTTCTTAATTTCTTATGAAGGTATGAATATGGATCACACTCTTAACACTTTACCATTACACCACAATAGTATAAATTAATGCTTAAATTTTATAATAATTTTTTTTTTTAATTTATCTCTGACCTGTAGTTTGCCCCTTGATCATCCTATCACTATCATGTCTCTTCCTCTGTCACCTGTACTGCGGTTACTAACACGGTTCTTATCACTGACCTTGGGGATTCTATGACACTGATAGTACTATTTTTGACACTGGAAGTCTGTAATTCTGGACTATTACAGATGGTTCTTACTATCGAACTGATTATCACTGTTATCGACCAGATTATTTCTATCATTGTCCTGACTATTCTATTTTTGACCAAGGGCTATTGTAGACACTTGCAAAATCTATCCTAATTGTTGGTGCATGCAAGTTTGTTTTTTGTGATAAGGAATGCCTTCTCCGTATGCTCACTTTTGAGATTGTGAATGCAGGTTAGCAGAACAGGGATGGTGTTGATTTACAGGTGGAAGTTGTGTTTTGAAGAACCAGGTATGCTAATTAAGGGAGTATGTAATATCCATAGGCCCTCTGTTATACCACAGTGACGAATAATAGTACTTGGACCAATATTTCAGGCCACTACCCAAGGAGGATTCCACACATACCCTTGAGCACACTACATGGCTCTTTGACAATACGGGAGGGTGATCGTCCGGGATGTTGTGTCCCATGGACTATGGATAATACAAGGCCGAAAAGCTTCCTAATGGATAAAATTTTGTTTAAGCCTAGATTATCTCCCGATACACCCGAAGATGCATGGGAGCTCAAGTTCATGGGTGAGTGTTGTCTAAGGTCTGGGTATTGGAGCCTGATCGCCCCTCACTTCACTAGACGCTTTATGGGCTATCTAGCTTAGCCAATAATGACAGCTCCTTCACGATATTTTAAAACCCCCGGCACAGGGTTTCTAACCTACACAAATACTAAAAAGAGACTGTATTTTTTTTATATTTTCTGATTTTTTGGCCAATGTATTTTTTTGGATTTTTTAATAAAGGAAAAACAGAAACAAAAAACACGCAAAAAATTATATTTAACAGGTAGAATGGATGGCAAAAATCATCTTAGTTGCATCAAAACTCGACCCTGGAAAGTGCATTGATACCACTTGTTAGGATCTCACTATTAAAATAAAGCACACTCACACAAAATACTGAAAAATAAATACATCAAATAACTCAATAACGCTATGCAAAAATTAAATGCAAAAATGGAACAATCTCACAATAACACAGAATCTCAGGCCTCTTCAAGGGGGCAACCTCCTTCAATATTTTATTAGCTTGCAAAAAGATGAATTCGTACATGGCTTCATATCTTTTAAATAAAAATTTCATGCAACCCTACCTAAAGGCTCAAGAGTTGGCTTACATGCAAAATGCCACTCGAGCTAGAATCTCCTACCTAACATTGGTTACAATCTTGATAAAAATGGTTACATGACATGGCGCCACTTGGCTAGGCACCTTACTTGCCATATACATTACAAAGTATTACAAAATAATATTATCGTGGGATCCCCCACTTTGGGAGTGGATCATTACATAAGTAAATGAGAATTACAAAATGGCATTAGGATAGGATCCTAACAATTTATTTCATTTAATCAATTATTTTATAAGTATTATATGTAAATTAATTTTTTATAAAATTATTATTAAGACTAATATTTTTAAGCAATTTATTTTGTAAACTATATGTGGCTTCTATTGAGGTCACTACCATTAAAATAACAAAACATTACATTGTTCTCATTACATTGCTATCAAGTTAATTAAACCATATCCAACTTGCCTTTTTATCAAAGATATTCTTCATTTGCCTTTCTATCAAAGATATTTGTCATCTTATTCAAATTGTTAAGTTTCCACAATCAACTCCTTGATATCAATTTTATTAAGAGAAAATCTCACTCATCTAATTGCCTTCTAAAATTTAAATTTTACCAAAATGAAAATCAACACTGCAAGGGCATCTACTTTATTAAATATTTAATGCACTCTCAAGACTGGATTCCTTGGATTGATCTCAAACATAAATTTAATCTTCATAATTCAGATCTTCCTTCTATTCTTAAGATTCAAGAGCTTATGTTTGGCGTTATGCTTCATAAGCTTGGCTTTCAACCCTCGAGTTCCTGGTGGAGGGATTGGTGTTGGAATGTGGATACTCCTTTCAAGAACTACTCTTCTTCTTTGCTTGATCAACTTCTTAGTCTTGTTTCCCCTAGTATTGACAAACTTAATGAGAGGTGACAAACTCACTCTACCTCATATACATGGATTGCTTATCTGAACTATAATTGGAAGTCTAACCTTGAACCCAACATTACCTTTTTTCTCTAGTATCTTATTTATCAAGGGCTTCCTATGGGAGAGAGACTTAGTAGGGTTGGTCTTCCTAATCCTAAATGTCTGACTTGTGATCATTTTGAGATTTTTAAACATCTATTTTAGTTCTGCCCTCGTGCTCAATCTGCCTAGTCTTAGATTCACTCGTTGTTCAAGCCCTTTTATCCTGAATTCTTTAGATGGCAAATGATATTTTTGGAGATAATAGTTGTTGGTCTACTTATATTGTTGCTCTGTGGAATTTCTTTTGTGTTATTATTTTATTTCAACTTTGGAAAGCTAAGAATGTTGTTTATTCTGGAGATTCAATTTTTGGTCATTTTTCTATGCATGAAAAGACTACGATGTTTGTTGTTGTTACTGTTTAGATCCATTCACAGGATTCCAAGTTGAGTCATGAGTTGGCACATTTGATAAATCTTATAAGGTACTAGCACAAGGCTCCATACACTATTAGCAAGGTTTCGCCTAACCTCCCTCTGCCTCAAGGTCCCTCTATTTCTTTGAGGCCTCGATGTAGCAGGTCAAAGGGGTAACGTTATCCAGCCTCAGGTCATTCTTTCATTGCCCACAGTAGGGCTCAGTATCCTCCAAGAGCAGCTCCCTTTGCCTAGTTATGTTGTTTATTCACCCTTTTAGGGGTTGGTTTTTTTTTTGGCCTCGAGCCTCGTCTTTACGATGTTGATCATTTGGGTTATCTTGCACCCCGAGCTATGATTTTCCAGCTCCCTTTTTATAGTAACCTCTTATTTTTATTGAATATAATTTTTGGTTCCAAAAAAAATCAACATCGCAAAGCTAAAATATTTGTTACCCAGTTTTTATATCTATAAATATGTTGTCCATAACAATCTATGAATTTCCTAATACCTCTTTTTTTAGGGGTCTTATTTTTGCCCCTAATATTCTAAGATATAATTTTTATCATCACTTTTTATTTGTGGGTTTATCCCCACTTCTTTTTAACACGTGATATTTGCTTTTGTTTTCCCATATCAATATCCCTTTGAGTTTGTTTTTCTCTTTGTTTTTGTTTCTTAGGTTTCCCTTTCTTTTTTCATTCCCACCAACACTTTTACCTTCATCAATCTCTTCGATATTTTCACACTAATATATTTGGACTTATCATCTATAAGTTTATTTTGTTCTAAAGGATTCAAAAATACTTTCTTCTTTATGTTGTCCTAGAAACCCTAAAGTGCAAGGATGCTCCTCCATAGAAATTACCTTTTCATGCTACTCTAAAAACGTTAAATTGCTATGGATTTCCTCCATCCTAATTTCCTTATAATGTCACTCTTGAAACCCTAAAGTGCAAGGGATAATATCTACATTAGTTTTATTTATATTGCCAAGAAAGGATTCTATACTAGACAAAAATAAAGACAATTTATTTAGAGTAAACTTGACCTCTTCTATCGTCTTTAGTTTAAAATTTTTCTCTATGTCTTCTTTTGCACCTTTAACTCCTAAATTTGAACTTGTGCATTATACTTTCTCACCCCTTGTATCCTTCTTTGTTTCTTCTAATGGTTAATCCAAGTGAACTATGGTGGCCTTTTTTATATGATGTTATAGAGAGGCTTTCTTTGCCTTTCTGTTTGGGGTGGAATATCCTTGATCTAGTCTAGCTTCTAATACAATATTATTTCCTTGATTCATCTTAAATTTTGTATCATGACCACCAATTTTTGTCTCTTTCTTTATTGTTTTCACTTTGCAATCTTTTGCCATGTGTCCAGTCTCACAATAATTATGACATTAAAATGCAATGTTTTCATAGTCCACTTGTTGATCCCATTCTCTTGACTCATATTTAATCTTAATGCATTGTGGCAAAGGATTTAAAATATCCATAGCAACACATATATAGGGTTTTGTAGCATGTTTTTCTCCTTAGTAGTTGGTCCCTCCTTGATGAATTCCCTTAGGGTATTTTCAATATTCTTCAAAACATCCTTATTGATAAGATAATATGGAAGCCCAAAAAGCCTAACCCACACTAGAAGATTTTTAATAGTTTATGTCTCGACAAAAAAATTCTTACTTTATGGTCTTTAATAAAGGACATCTCTCCCCCTAAATCATGGCCACCACCCATTATTTTATCCCTGATTTTTGGATTGGAAAAGATGATGAGAAAACCTTGAGAAAGAAAAATCAGAGTATTTTGAATTCAATTTCAACTTCCACTTGATCTAATTTTTCAATTTTGAACCTTGGAAAACCTTGGCTAGTATCCATGAAACTTACATATTAACTCTATACTTCTACAAAATATTATATCATCTCTAATGACATTTGATATATATATTTTTATTAACTATATGGGATTAAAATAAGTACATTGTCCCGGGGGAATAGCGCAACGGTACATGATTTGGCTCTTCTTCGAGAGGTCCAAGGTTCAAACTATAGCATGGGAGAGTGTGTGAGGGGATGGGTGTGTGTTTGGCTCCTATTGACAAGCTTAGATCTCACCCTTATAAAAATTCATGGCTAGGATGGGGATGCCCAACCTCGAGCGTCGATCTTAAGGGTTTCTCACACTAATCTCAATAAAAAATAAGTACATCCATATTATATTATGACTACATAGTTGTACCGTGACCACATAGTAATATTGAAAATTATATTGATATTAACCTTTTCTTAAAAGTAAAAAAAATTGACCAATTAAACTTTTGCTATTTGATTTTAATTATTAAATGTTAAATATTATAATTTTTTTTTTTCCAATCTAAAACTTCTAAAAAAATTTATTTCATGGAGTAGGTTACTACTATGTTTTTTCTATATTGTTTACAATAAACATAAAATAAACAATAAAGAAAAAAAATTATTTTATTTATGATATTTAACATTAGAGATATGATCGCTTTTGATCTGGCAACAAAATTTGGGACTCGCATGGTCCATGCTCGTACGTGTGTCAACGCAAACCTTTACTCTGCCTTCCCTTCAATAAATATCATATCGGAGGCAAGTACTTTCTCTTAAGCTATTGAATATGAAAAGAAGCCTACATTTTGTGATGAATACTCCAAACAAGGCTATCTCTGTTCACAATGCCCTAAATCCAAATATCCTTCGAGCTATCCCAAAGTTGGGCATCGCCAACACCATTTTTCCCAACGATGTTCCAATTCACCCTTTTCGGCTACAATTCCTAATCTCGCCCCAATCCCCAACATCCCAACACTTCTTATGGAGGTACCCCTGATCGTTGAATCCCAAGGAGCGCCTTATCAGAATTTACAAGCTTCCATCGATGTCATCATTACTCCCTTCAAACATCCCTTAATGTGCTCAGAACTCTCTTTTTCTCTTAAGGTCTGCCCCCGTATCCCTATTTCAAACCATTTTTCTTCTCTATACGACGATATACCTATCCTTGTTTCTAAGAATCTCGCCCCCGAGACCTAAAACCAAAAGTCATAAATATCCCTCAAAACCCTTCTTGGAGAAGGGATTTCTTTGCCCTAATCCAAGAAGTCTTAAAAAGGAATTTATTAAACAAAAACTAGATTACAATAGTCGTGAGGCCTTCCATACATGGATCATAACATGAAAATACCTCTAGATATACAAATATATAATCCCATGAAAGTTAAATGCTTAATTAGACAATAGACAAAAATTGCACAAATTACATCTGATCACTGAACAACATATCAAAGAAAGAGGACTCCTCAAAACTACAATAAGACAAAACCATCATTTTATTTTCCTTGTATATCGCATATCCTCTCAAAACCACATTTGAGAGGTCTTCATTTCTAGTGGCGATTGCAAATTCCTACAACTCCACCAACTCATCCTGCTAATCTCCATTGTTATTTGTCTGTCCTATCTCCACCTTCCCACATACATAGTGATTCGAACAATTCCTAATCTAGAAACATGGAGGCCTTCAATTTCTTTTTACGTAAATTCTCCCTCCTTCGAGGATTTGCCACGTTGGTACTTATTCCTTCCCCATCATTAGGATAATTACTTTTTACCTTAATAAAGTAAGAGTAAAAAAGGGTGAGTGCATAGCTGAGGTGGTGTGAGACAACCAGTTGAGGAATGTAATCCGTACAGTGTGGATCCACACAACTCCAGTTCAAATCACACTAGTTATATGATGTCTTGGCTAGGTAGTTGTTCACATTCTCTTTCTCCATAATTTTCACTCTTGCCATGTTCAGTATCATAACATTTACGACATCCTAATTCAATTTTTTTATAATCCAATTGTTGATTTTATTCTCTTAATTCAGATTTAATCCTAATGGACTTTCACAAAGATTTTGAAATATCCATGGCAACATATCTTTGAGTGTATACAACATGCCTAAGATCCATAGTATTTGGTTCCTCTTGGTGGAATTCCCTTAGAGAATTGCAAATATTCTTCATAGCCTTCTTATTAATAAGTTAATTCGAAGTCCAAAATGCCTAATCAATACCAAAATCCTTAAATAGATTTTATCCATATAGAAAAATTCTTACTTTATGGTCTTAAATATAATATATCTCTCCCCCTAAATTATAGGCCACCAACTATTATTTTATCCTTAATTTATGAAATGAAGAAGATGGCAAGGAAAGACCTTTCTAAAGAAAATTTATGGAGTAATTTGAACTCAATATCCACTTCTAGTTGATCTAAATTTTTAATCTCTATAAAACTTTGTTAGTATCTATGATACTTATTGAAAGTGTAATCAGACTTATGACCAAAGCCAACATTGTATGACGTAATCTTGTATAGGCCTATTGACAATCATTGTATAAGTGTATTTAATTTATTGTAATAATTTATTATTGAAGCCTTATAGGTTGTGGTTAACCTTGTTATGGTTAAATTCATCCTATAATTTGTTAACCTAAAGCCTTATTGTTATGCATTTTAAGGTAAATATATGTAATTGGGTTTTGGTATTGGTATAAATACCTCCCACCACTCCATCAATTGTATTGGAGTGTTGTAATTCGTATTTATAGTTATATAGTGATTCTTCATGGTGCTTGTGGGTGCCCACTATATAATTCTCTCTTTCAACCTATTTATGCTTTCTTTATAAGATTTGGGTGGATGAATTTTTCTATTTGTTTCTAGAAATAGGTGTAAATTTCAACATGGTATCATGGTCACTTTGTCACACAAAATGTTTGTTAAAAGCCTCTAATTTTTCTTCCAACTTCTAGAATGAATTACTTCTTAGAGCTTCATGAACACCTTCGACAAAAGAGGTAAAGGAAAAATCCAATTTATTCTTTTTGCAATTGATTTTATTTTTTGAATAATATACACCTATTCTTGGTTATGTTCCAGTATTATTGGAATATTTCATACCTATTTTAGATAAATACAAACCACTTAAAGGAGAAGAAGTATTGCCACTTTGACTTTAGAAAGGTGTCTTAACTTCTTCACAGAGAGTCAAACATTGTTTCCTCACAAAGAGGACTTGGTGTCATTGCAAAGGAGGGAGAATTATGATGTTTTTGTCCCACTTGGGAGCTTTGGTGCCTTGATTGGAAGAAGGAAAAAGAGGCATATTAATTTACCTCTATTCAGGTCATGCACACCAAGTATGTTTAATTTGTTGGAGCTCTTAATTATCTGGATCATGATGCCCTTCTTCATGGAGAGGATACACCTTTGGATCTAAACAATGATGACAATAGTCAAGATTGATGGGCATGGCATAAAGGTATTCTACCTTTTGATGTAAGAAACATAAGAATAAATGTATTTCTTATTATTTTTCTTTATAGAAAAATTAGAAGGAATTTTTTTTAAATTAATGTGTTTAAAAAATGACACTCTATGGCTATTTGGAGGATAAAATTTTAGAGGCCATAACTTTTGCATATAAAAGCATTTGAGCCCCTTTTTTAAATTACACGATTTTTGGAGCTCTTTACATTGGTGGTATTTATTTAAGTACTTATTGCAAATAGAGAGACATATTATTGTGTGATTGACTTCAAATCCTATCACCCTATTTCAAAAGGGTAAATTTACAGTATGTTATGTCGTTAGAATATTTGGTCTATGTTTATAGGAGATATAGTTGGATTTGGGATAGTTGTATCAATTTTTGAGTTTTTTGGAGGTATATATGAAAAGTATGTAAAATATGCTCTAGTCAATCCCTCTTCCTCTTTTGGGCTATTAACACATGTTTTTTATGAATATTTAATCTTTAATGTTTTCTTATTCCTTCTTTTTTTTTTTGTCCATATGCTCTTGGAATTTTGCATGGATATTTTCACAAATAGGTCCATACAAAACCCCTCTTTTGGTGATGAAAATCAAGTGGCCTAAGGGCAAGTTGAAGTTTCCAAACAAGGTGATGTATATTGTAAAAGGGAAATCTTTGCTTCTAAGCTTCGCCTTATGCAACTAAGAAGATTGGAGTAACTTTTAAGAGGAAGTACTCTTGGCTTATATTCCTTATGGAGTAATAGTAGAGATGTTCTTTGGATATGTGCAAAAGTATATAATATTGACAGTAATGACTATGGTCTAGCCTAAGGAGATTCTTGTGTAGAGGTATTTTAATGACTATGGTCCAACCTAAGGAGACTCTTATGTAAAGGTACTTTAATAACTATGGTCTAGCCTAAGGATATTCTTGTGTAGAGGCATTTTCATATCAATGGATTTTTAAATGATGGGTGATCCATATGAGTCTTCCTCAAATGCAAAGTCTCATTAGAGCATTAATTGTGGGGTGAATGATATTATTTTCGTTAATGTCTTCACTCCTTGGCCCCTTAATTTAGAATATGTGGAGGTGATGTAAGTTTAATCTGACTTATAGCCAAGGTCAACAGTGTATGATGTAATCTTGTATAAGCCTATTGGCAATCATTGTACAAATATATTTAAATTATTGTATTATTTTATTATGTAATCCTTATAAGGCGAGATTAATCTTGTTATAGTTTTTTTCAATTAGTAATGTGGGATTGAAACGGGTTGCACGTATTACATCACCACCACATAGTGGTATTACAACAAAGCTTGGATATTATCCATGTATCGTTGGGCAAGATTCGAACGTTGGTCTCCTCGAATTTTGAGGAATTTAATCAGTTGAGCTAATGCCACTTGATAATCTTGTTATAGTTAAACCCACCTTATAACTTGTAATTATCCTAAAGCTCTCTTGTCATGTTGTCTTAGGCTAACTTGATTTATGTAATTGGGGTAGAATGGATTTAATCGGGCTAACTTAATTTATGTAATTATCCTAAAGCTCTCTTGTCATGTTTCTTACATCAAAAGGTAGAATGCATTTGTCTTTGGAAATTAATTAATTACGTCGATAGGCGTCCTACAATGGCAGCCAGGAAGGTCAGCCACACTGTAAACAATATTAATATTTTATTAAAAAAGTCGACATTAAGAAAATTATTCATCGACATTAAGGGTTACGGTGGATTTAAAATATTTTAAAACTAGCTTAGATATATAAAATATATATATCTATAAACGTCGAGAATTATCAATCTCGAGGCGCCTATCTATCACACCCCCAAGAAATGAGATAGGCGCCTCGAGATTATAACTCTCGGCGTTTATAGATATATATATTTTATATATCTAAGCTAGTTCTACATTTTTGTAGAATGGATTACTTTCATTTGTCTTTGGAAATAGGTGTGAATTTCAATAGAACTTACATATTAACTCTCTTCTTTTGAGAACAATTATGTCATGCTTGATCATTTCATCCTTGATAATCACTTTTGGTGTAATATCTGCTATTTGGACAGGATTTTTCATAGATTCACTCTTCCTCTTGGCTCCAAGTAAGGCATCTTTACTTTTAGTTAATAATTTCAAAATGAATTTCCTTCCATGCTACCTAGAATTTCTCTATAAAAAAATTATTTTTTAAATTTCTCCAAAGATCTAGAACAAAAAATTGATGCTTGCTCTTTGCTTACATTTGTTTGTACTCACAATTTTCTAAAACAAAAAAATATATAAAGCTTACTTTCAACTACCATACAATACTACAAGTTTAATATTATTTTATTTTAAAAATAAAAATATTAATCAAATTGTTTTACCATGTATTTTTTAACCCATATCAATAACTTCATAGCATGTAAAAATGAAAATCAAGAATTCAAGAACTTCTCCAATTTGAATTCTTGATTTTGATTTTTCATAAAAGTTTGAATTCTTGATTTACTCATTTAAGTAAAAAAGATTTACTTGGGTCTCCCACCTTTATTGTTTACTCATTGCATTTTAATGGAGTAATATTTCCCAAACTTTATGTTAACACAGTCTACTTTACTAGTTTCCTTCGTGAAGCATAAATAGATTATATGATAAATAGATTATATAAAGACACTTTAATGTTATTATATATAGCAAATATTACCAATGGAAAACATTAAAGTAAATTTTGATTTAGGCAATCAACGTTTTCTTGTCAATTCACTTAAAATTACTACTTCTAACCATAGAAAATAGAATTTAACTTCACAATCCTCTATTAAAACCCCTAAGCCCATTTGCACATTTGTTCTCTTCTCTTAAAGTATGTGTAAACCTGATTTCTTCAAACTTTGTAGCAAGGTCTTATATTTCCACAATGATCTCTTATATGTTCCATGGAGCCTTTGTTTTCCTCAAAATTGTATTTATTACTATTAATGAATCACCTTCTATCCATATTTTGTTTTATTTAATTTTTTTGTATATTTTTTATCCTTCTAAAGCTGTCTAAGCTTCAGCTTCATTATTTGTTTTAAAACTACTATTGAAAGTGCAATGTGACAAAATCTCACCCTCATTCTTTCTAATTATTTCTCCTCCTTTTGTTGGTCCTGGATTTCCTTTAGATGCTCCATCAAAATTCAATTTGAACAACTCCACTTCCAATGGTTTCGGAAGAAAGGATAAAATCACTTCTAGAGACTTCCAACTCCTATCAATCCATTTTCTCAAGGTTGAAGCCCCTAGCCAATACCCATTAAATTTATCAAAAATTGACCTATCTTTGAACAACAAGGATCAATCCTCTATAGTTTTCTCACTAACCTTTACTACTAAAGATGATTATAAGAATTTAGCTATAAATCGATCTATGGAAAGAAAACTAAAACTCAAAACCTATTGAAATTTACAAGAATATCCTATAGCGAAAATAATATTTGATAAAAAAATATAATAATTTGCAAGCAAAATTTCTATGATAAAAAAAAGAAAAAGAAACTTAGCCAAAATAATTTATGTCCGGATAAAATGTCTTACCTCACTGAATCCCTAGCTCTCCATTGCTCCTTCCATTATCCAAACCCTGGCTAAAAGATATTTGTAATTTCATTTTCCGCGATTTGAAATATTATCACTGCCCTTATTCTAGATGGCTGACTTCATAGGGTTGTCCCTCAATATTGCTCAAATTTCCTTATATGACCACTCATTTTAAAGCTCTTCAAATTCTGCACAAAATGGTCCAAGAATTAACTGAATAGAACAACCCTTCGCAAAAATATCTCTCCTAAAAAATAAAACGTTTTTCCTTAAACATATATTTTTTAAATATTTGTTATAGTATTGATTAAAAATAAATAAAATATATTTAATTTTGTATATAAATAATTTATTTAATAATTTATATTATTTGACTAAAAAATTGTAAAATATAAAAAACATTACTATTATTTATTTATTTATTTATTTATTTATTTATTTATTTATTTATTTATTTATTTATTCATTCATTCATTCATTCATTCATTCATTGACGTTAAAATGTCATCAATGCTTTATTTAAACATATAAACCATTTTTAATTTCAATGTTTTATTTAATCATAAAATATGAAGCATTTTTTAATTTCTTATGAAGAATTAAAGATGGATCACACTCTTAACACTTTATCATTACACCACAACAGTGTAAAATTAATAGTTAAATTTTATAATAAATTTTAAAAAATATGTTAATTTATTTCATTTAATCGATTATTTTATAAGTATTATATGAAAAAAAAAAAATTATTAAATTGTTATTTAAATTAATATTTTTTAAGCAATTTTTTAGTAAACTATATGTGGTTTTTATTGAGGTCACTTTCATTAAAATAATAAAACATTATATCATTCTCGTTACATTTCTATCAAGTTAATTAAACCGTATCCAACTTGTTTTTTTTCAAAGATATTCTTCATTTGCCTTTCTATCAACGATATTTGTCATCTTCTTCAAATTGTTACATTTCCACAATCAACTTTTTGATATCAATTTTATTAAGAGAATATCTCATCCATCTAATTGTGTTCTAAAATTTAAATTTTATCAAAATGAAAATCAACATTAGCAATTCAGAACTGTCTTCATATTGATGGTGTTAAGGGGGATTTTCATATTGAGGATATTGTGGGTCATCCTGTTCAATTTAAAATACGAGGTTGTATCCTTATTAAGAGGATCTGGGAGGCATGGAATACGGTTGGCTCTACGGTTTATTGGGCCTATATGGAAGAGCGTAGAGGCTGGGTGCTTCCATATAGGTCTATTTGGTTATGGAAAGACAATGGGGTGTATACCTCGAACATTCCTCATCTTAGATGCAAGAGGTTGGTTAAGAGGAGAATTAAGAAATGGGCATATTTGTGGGATTCAAGAGCTGTTGATTGGATTAAGTGGGAGGATCTTTGCAATAAGTTTAAGTTGAAAGCTTTTGATAAGGATGTTATTGTTCATATTCATTCTCTTCTTCCCTCTGAACAACAATATAAGTTAAATGGTGGTTTGCCTGGCCCTATCTGGCGTGATTGGAGGTGGAAATTTTAGGGAAGCATCATTTCTTACAAATGCACTAAGATTTACAAAAATCTATTGCCTAAGACTTCTTTGCATATCCTGTTAAATAGACGTTAGGACATTGTTTGTCTAGAGAAGAAGTGGAAGAAGAGGCTAAAGCAGGTTTGGAAATTCAGATTATCTGCTCAGCTCAAGGTTTTTCTTTGGCTACTTATTTTCCAAGGTATCCATTGTAAGGCAAGGTTGGCAAGGTGGATGAATATCTCAGACCTCTGTAGTAGTTGCGGCAAAAAAGAAATTGTTAAACATATCTTTTGGGATTGTAGTGTAGCAAGGAATGTTTGGAAAAGATTGAAGTGGACCTATTATCCTATCTTAGGTGACAGGTGGAGTTGGAAATTGGTTCTCTTGGGAGATGCCTTTGGCTGCCCTCAGCATCTTAGGGGGGTGTGGATTGTTATCAGAGCAACAACTTTGTATGCTATTTGGAAGGCGAGATGCAGTTTAGTTTTTCGAGATGAAGCTATTCCTGCTTCTGGGATTGTGTCCAATGTTGTTATTGATATTCAGTTCCAATGTAGAGCCTTTAAGAGGCTTATAATCAAAGATCTCAAAGACTATTTTGCTCAGGACAAGTCAGATAGTTGGATGTCTTTGAGCAGATTTTTGTAATCTGCTCCGATGTTTTATATTTTGATTTTTTTGTATTAATATAAGCAATATTTTTCAAAAAAAAAATAACAAGACTAAAATATTTGCTACCGAATATCTATAAGTATGTTGTCTATAACAATCTATGAATTCCCCAAGGGCTAGGTGGATTGGTAAGTGCTTGTCTGGCGAGACACTTACCAAGAAGACACCCAAGTTCAAATCTCGAGAGCAACCTATTTGTAAAGGTAGTAGTCTGATCTGAATCCTCTAAGTGCATGTCAGACCAACGATGATGATATGAATCTTAAGCGACCGATGGTCCCCTTCACACCGAGTCAACAATAATGAGGTGAAATAAGTTTGGTGGGAGCAACCCTTGTGGTTTGAACCCTACGCTTATCAATTACTAAAAATAGTGTGGTTGTGACCAACTCTCCTATGTAATAATAAAAAAGAATAATCTATGAATTTCTTAATACCTCTTTTTTAGGGAGCTTATGTATGCCCCTAATATTCGAAGATATCATTTCCATCATCACTTTTTATTTGTGATTTTTTTTTGTTACATAGATGAATTGGTTACAATCACAATTTTTAGTAACTATGAGCACAATTGGCAGGGTTCAAACTATCAGCGAAGGCTTCTAACACATCCATTGTCTCGTTAATGGTAACCCGACATGAGATGGGGACCGTTGGATGCAGAAGGTTCGCACTGTTGTCGTCAGTCTGGTTCAACACGTGGCATGAAGGGGACCACCGAACAAGCAGGAAACAGATCGTCATCATCAGTTAGGTGCAACATGCAGAGGATATTTGTGGGTTTAGTCCCACTTCTTTTTAATATGTGATATTTACTTTTGTTTTCTCATATCGATATCCCTTTGAGTTTGTTTTTCTCTTTGTTTTTGTTTCTTAGGTTTTCCTCTCTTTTTCATTCCCACCAACATTTTCACCTTCATCAATCTCTTCAATTTTTTCACACTAATATATTCGGACTTATCATCTATAAGTTTATTTTGTTCTAAAGGATTCAAAAATACTTTCTTTTTTATGTTGTCCTAGAAACCCGAAAGTGCAAGGATGCTCTTCCATAGCAGTTATCTTTTCATGCTATGCTAAAAACGCTAAATTGCTATGGATTTCCTCCATCCTAATTTCATTATAATGTCACTCTTGAAACCCTAAAGTGCAAGGGATAATCTCTACATTAGTTTCATTTATATTGCCAAGGAAGGATTCTATACTAGAAAAAAATGAAGACAAATTATTTAAACTTGACCTCTTCTATCATTTTTAGTTAAAAAAATTTCTCTACGTCTTCTTTTGCACCTTTAACTTGTAAATTTGAACTTGCACATTGTACTTTCTCATCCCTTGTATCCTTCTTTGTTTCTTCTAATTGTTGATCCAAGTAAACTATAGAGACTTTCTTTGCCTTTCTGTTTGGAGTAGAATATCCTTGATCTAATCTAGCTTCTAATACAATATGATTTCTTTGATTCATCTTAAAGTTTATCTCATGACCAAGAATTGTTGTCTCTTTGTTTGTCATTTTCACTTTGCAATCTCTTGCCATGTGTCCAATCTCACAACAATTGTGACATTAGAATGCAATGTTTTCATAGTCCGCTTGTTGATCTCATTCTTTCAATTCATATTTATTTTCAATGCATTGTGGCAAAGGATTTGAAATATCCATAGCAACACTTATATAGGTATTTATAGCATGTTTTTGCTCCTTAGTAATTGGTCCCTTTGATGAATTCCCTTGGGGTATTTCTAATATTCTTCAAAACATCCTTATTGATAAGCTGATATGGAAACCCGAAAAGCCTATCTCATACTAGAAGTTTTTTAATAGTTTATGTTTGGACAAAAAAAATTCTCACTTCATGGTCTTAAATAAAGGGCATCTCTCCCCGTAAATCATGGACCACTACCGATTATTTTATCCCCGACTTCTTAATTGGAAAAGATGACGAGAAAACCTTTAGAAAGAAAAATCATAGAATATTTTGAATTCAATTCCCACTTCCACCTGACCTAATTTCTAATTTTGAACCTTATAAAACCTTGACTAAAATCCATGAAACTTATATATTAACCCTTTACTTTTACAAAACATTATATCATGTTTGATAACTAATGACATTTTTATAAATATAAATTTTAATTAATTATATGAGATTAAAATGAGTACATCCATATTATATTGTGACTACATAATTGTATGGTGACCACATAGTGATGTTGATAATTATATCGATATTAACCCTTCCTAAAAAGTAAAAAAAGATGATTAATTAAACTTTTGCTATTTGATTTTAATACATTTTTTTAATATACGTAGGGGAATTTGTTACAACCACTATTTTTAGTAACTATCAAGGGAAGCGCAAGGTTAAAACCACAGGGGCTGCTCCCAACAAGCCTATTCCATCTCGTTGTTGTTGACCCGACATGAAAGGTAGTAGTCTGATCTGAATCCTCTAAGTGTATGTCAGACCAACGATGATAATACGTATCTTGAGTGATCGGTGGTCCCCTTCACATCAGGTCAACAATAATAAAGTGGAATAGGTTTGGTGAAAGCAGCCACTGTGAACCCTACACTTTGTAGTTACTAAAAATAGTATGGTTGTGACCAACTCTTTTATGTAATAAAAAAAAAAGAAACCAACACTATTTTAGAGTTTCTAATTTTTTTTAGCAAAATGAAACCTCTATAAATCCTAGTCTTTTGGGTAAAGACGAATTCAATGGGACATGGTCGTAGAGATTTCTCGCACTAGTCTTTTGGGTAAAGGCGAATTCAACGGGACCTTGGTCGTAGAGGTTTCTCGCACCAGGTACCTCACTCGTAAGTTTTACCAATCCTCTAAAAGAGGTCCAAGGTTCAAGCCTGGCGGCCTGTGTCGGATACATAAAAAACCCTTCGACTGGCCTAACAGGTTTACTCAAATGGTTTAGGTCCTATGGAACGAAAAGTCCACCCCCAAGGGATACGGGGAATGGTTTTCCTTAACGAAGGTTTTTTGTAAGTGCTTGTCTAGTTAGGTACTTACCAAGAAGACACCTAGGTTCAAACCTCGAGGGGCAACATGTTTGCAAAGGTAGTAGTCTGATCTGAATCCTCTAAGTGCATGCTAGACCAATGATGATGGTACGAATCCCGAGTGACCGATGGTCCCCTTCACATCGGGTCAACAATAACAAAGTGGAATAGATTTAGTGGAAGCAACGTATGTGATTTGAACCCTATGCAATTACTAAAAATAGTGTGGTTGTGACTAGCTCTCTTATGTAACCAAATAATAATAACAATAAACAATAAACAATAAATAAAATATTTTTTATTTTATTTATGAGATTTATTATAGATTAATATTTATAATTTAATTAAGAAATTATCAAAGATTAAATTTTTTAGAATACAATAAATAAAACATTTTATAAATTTTATTTATGAGATTTATTACCATTATAATATTTATAACTGGGTAAAGGTAGTAGTCTGACCTGAGTTCGCTAAGTGTGCACCAGTTTTATGGCGACAGTACTAACCTCAAACCACTAGGGTCTCCCTCACTTCGAATCATGTTTATCGAGGTGAGATAGTGGTTATAGTGGTAACATTTTTTTTTTTTTTGGTTACAGATGAATTAGTTACAATCACAAATTTTTAGTAACTGTCAGCATAGCTGACGGGGTTCAAACTATCAGCGAAGGCTTCCAACACAACCACCGTCTCGTTAATGGTAACCCGGCGTGAGATGGGGACCGCCGGACGCACAGGGTTCGCACCATCTTTGTCAGTCTGGTTCAAACACGTGGCATGAAGGTAAAGGGACCGTCGAACAAGTAGGAAACATATCGTCGTTTTCAGGTAACATTTTGAATTGACGCTACAATTGAAAGCAATGCGACTTGACCCTTGATCAGTTATTCAAAAAGGAAAAGTAGTTATTGATTCCTCTATGTAAAAAAAAAATATATATATATATATATATATATATATATATATATATATATATATATATATATTAATTAATTAAGAAACCAACACTTATTTAGAGTTCTATTTTTTATGCGACTGGATCCTTCCCCATGAACTAACTAATTAGGGCGGGCTTTCAAACTTCCTTAGGGCTTTTGACCATACATGGAATCAAAATACAGAAGCCTACTCCCTAGCACTCGTTCGCTAGCAATCCACCTATTTCTTTCAGGTAAAAAAAAAGAAAAATAATAATTTTCCAACTTAGTTAGATTAAGCTATAGAGCTTACTTGTTGTTAAGACTTAAACTTTGGTGTGAGCTACGCCATCAACTCACCTATTACTTTCAGGTAGAAAAAAGAAAAAAGTGTTTTTTCAACTTAGTCACATTAAACTATAAAGCTTACTTGGTGTCGTGGGACTTAAACTTTGGTGTGAACTATGCCATTTATATATGTCGACCATTAAATTATAACCCATTAACCCAAAAAAAAACATTAAATTATAACCCATTAACCAAAAAAAACTTTATAATTTAATATTGAAAAAAATATATTAATTATATTATTTAATAAGTTATCATATATCTATTTATGAAAAGGTTAGAGAATTTATTTGAATCAAGCACCACCATATATATAATCTTCATAGTACTTATAAAAATTAATATATATTTATTCATAGAAAACTTTTGAGAGTTAGGTATCCCAATCTCAACCCTAATCTCTGATAAGGGTGTAAGAGTTGAGCTTATCAATAGGATCCAAACACACAACCATACACACATCCGCCCCTCACGCATTCGCCTACGCCACGGTTTGAACCTTAGACCTTTCAAAGAAGAGCCAAATCTCAAACCATTGTGTTGTCCCCCTAGGACAAAATTAATATTATTATTTTTACCTTAATAAAGTAAAAATTAAGTAGGTTTTTTTATACATAAAGGAGTTGGTCACATCCACACTATTTTAGTAACTATCAAGAGGTTGTTTCCAACAAGCCTATACCACCTTGACATTGTTGACCTAACATGGGGGACCACTGATCGTTTGGAATTTGTACCATCATCGTTGATGTAATGCGTACTCAGAGGATTCAAAACATACTACCCCAAGGTTTAAACCTATAGGTCTCTTCTTGGTAAGTGCCTAGCTAGATATACAACTACCAAACCACCTAGCCCTTAAAGTAGTAAAGTAGGTTTTAAGGTCTACTAGGCCATAGGCTATACAAACATTAGTCATAGAAGATGTTGTTTATCCCATGTACTTATCTAATGGTATTCTCTCATTAGTTGAAACATGGTATACAACCCTACTCTATTAGATTCAAACCTTGGATATAAAAAAAAAAATTGTATTATTTATTTATTTATTGATTTTGGTAGTGTGAGAAATTCATATGATTGATGCATAAGGTTGAGTAGTACATGTTTATCCCATGTCCTTATCTAATGATATTCTCTTGTTAGTGAAGCATGGTATACAACCCTAATCTATTAGATTCGAACCTGGGATATAAAAATATTTTTTTTGTATTATTTATTTATTTGGATAGTGTGAGAAACCCTTACGACTGATGCATAGGGTTGAGTAGTCCCCTCCCAACCATGATCCCTTGTAAGACTGAGAACTATCAATAGGGAATTAACACACAACCACACACATGTTACGGTTTGAATCTTAGATCTTTTGAAGAAGAGCCAAATCTTGAATCGGTGCGTTATCTTTTTTTTTATTACATAAAGAAGTTATTCTTTTTTTTATTACATAAGGGAGTTGGTTACAACCACTATTTTTAGTAATTGGTAAGTGTAGGGTTCAAACCACAGGGACTGCTCCTAACAACCTATTCATCTCGTTGTTACCTGACGTGAGATGGAGACCACCAGTCACTTGAGGTTGGTATCGTCGTTGTCGATTTGACGTGCACTTAAAAGATTTAGCACAGACTACTACCTTTGCTAAAACTGACACCGTGCCTCCAAGGTTTGAACCTAGGTCTCTTCTTGGCAAGTACTTGGCGAGTCAAGCCTTTGCCAATCCACCTAGCCTTTGGGGGTTTAAATTTGTGGTTAGTGTGATAAAACCCTACGATGGACGCATATGGCTTCCCCTCCCAACCATGATTCCTTGTAAGACCGAGAGCTACACTTGTCAATAGGGGAATAACACAACCATTTGGGTATCAACAAGGTGGGTACAGGAGGAATGAAGCCTTGTCAGCCTCTACTAGCACATGGGACATTTTCAACTGCACCCTGTATTTGCAGGGTGAATACATGGGGAATGGAACTTAGGTCAACCTCCACTAACATCCAAGACTTTCACCAACTGCGCTACACAAGCAAATATTTGCATATTTTGGTTAGTGTGAAAAACCCTTATGACCAACGCACACGACTAAGTAGTCTGCTCCCAACCATGACCCCTCGTAAAGCTGAGAGCTATGCTTATCAATAAAGAATTTAACACACACCCACCACTTCACACACTCGCCCACATCGCAGTCTGAACCTTGAACCTCCCGAAGAAGAACCAAAGCCTAAATCATTGTGATTCTTTTTATATTGAAGAAGGGTAAAATAATTTTGAAAGGTCATATGCCATACGACACAACCCTTGTGGAAGATGTTTACTCAATATATAGTTATCCAACTATATTTCGATTACTAAAGCATGATGTACATACCCCACATTGTAATATTTGAACCTTGAACCTCTATTTAAAGTTTCAAAGTCTTTACTATCATACCATTTAGGTTGTTATAGGTGGCCTAAATGTGGAAACTTTAAAACTCTAAATAAAGGTCCGAGGTTTGAATATTATAAGGTATACCGTTGTACACCGTGCTTTCATAACTATTATATGATTGAATATCCGTAAATATCTCATATAACTTGTTGATGCTAAAAATTACTTTATCTTTATAATATATTGTATTTTAAACGCCAAACTTACTCTATGATAAAAAGCTTTGGCCATTGTTTGAGAAGTTCAAAGTTGAAACCTACTAAATATAACCTCATATAAAACCTATGTAAACTTTAAAAAAAATATAACATATTATATTTTAAATCTTTTTAAGATACTCTTTACAATTTTCTATTCCTAGATTTGAATCTCACTCTTTATTACCACTATAACCTTCAATTACATTAAAATAAATCTTTTACGTAATCCACACATTATATTTTTTATTTTTATAAAAAAAAACATTAAATTTTTATTTTATTAAAAAAAAATTATTATTAAGTCGGAACCAACCTTGACCACCACGAAACACAATAACACAATTAATAACCGCACATGAGAAATAAAACCTACTATAATCATTTTTTTTAAATCTTTTTAACCATAAAAACTAAATTTTTATATTAAATTGTTTTTAAAACAATATTAATTTTTTTTTTTTAAGTCACAAAAGTTAATTGTGATCAACTCATGAACCTTATGGTCTGCTTACCTAATTTGGTGCAAAGATTAAATTATTAAAATTAAAAAATTAAATCTTAAATTTAAAAAGTTTTAATTTAAAATTTCAAAAAATAAAATTAAATATTAAAAATATTAAACATCATTTTAATTTTTTTTTATGAAAAAAACATTATATTAAAATGGTTTAATCATACAAAAAAAAGGTGGGTGGAATTAGCACACCCCAAGCACACAACCAACATACTAACCGTGTGTTAAACAATTAGTAGAACTACCAAAATAACTTACAGAAGTTCACAAGAAAACCAAAGAACTGCATAAAAAAATAATTAATAGACTATGCATCATTGTTGTGTAGGGGCTGGAGGAACAAGATTCACTGCACAAGGAGCATTACCCCAATGATCAATAAGGTCCCGTAAGTGATGAAACTTTATATTCACTTTTTCTGCTTGCACTGAAATCTGTAGTCAACAATCATAGAAAACATGATACTTATCAGCAAGAGAAAAAGTAGAAGAAGGCTCCTGCTGGCTAAAAATCACTCGCTAGTGAGTTTTCCATAAATGAAAAAGAATCCCCTCTAAAGATATGCCACACAGGAACAAGCTTCTCAGAAAACTCAACTGGATCCCCTAACAAAATATTCACCCAAGAACAAGGACCTATCATATATGGTCTGAAAAAAGAGAAAATCCACTGCCAAACCTCTTGAACTATCACACAAGACCAAAATAGACGATGCACATCCTCATCTGCTCCACAAGATCTGCAGGAAATATCATTCACACCCAAATATCGAAGTCGTTGACCAATAGGAAGCCCTTGAAACAATAAACTCCAAGCAAAAAAGGATTGCTTAGGTTCAAGATACTTTGCCCATAGTGTATTAAATCTGAGACTCCATCTGGACTGAAGAGATACTACATCCCACCTAGAATTAAGCTTCTCAGCCATAGGCACAACATGGGAAAGCCAAGAGTATCCCAAATGAGGTTTATACTTGGTGAGAGAAACATCTTTGGGCCAAGACCAATCGGTCCACCAAGGTTTCTGATAATATCGAAAAAATTTACCCCAAATAGATAAAGGAGTGGAATCAATAACAACCTCATAAGTAGTCTTATCAGCAGAAGATAAACCAAAAAAATTCCTAAAAATTTCCCAAGGTATCCAAGACCTTGAATGAAAATCCATGAAATTAGATAACCGAGCAATACCTCGTTTATAAAATTTTTGAGCATGTATCCACTGGACTTGAGCAAGGGGAGTCCCTTGCAAAGTGATGGCCGAAGACCACCAGACATTAAGCAAAGGTATTGAAGCCCCCAACTTCCCCTTGTGACCTTTCCAAGAAATCCAGGGTTTAATGGCCTCCCAGGCCTTCCAAATGCTTTGCATACCAAAGGACCCAAAAATCTTTCTTGGAACAGGGACTGTAAGAATGGTTTACAAATCAAGCCCTTTCCATACCTTCTTACCAAAAGGAAGCCCCGTGGAGAGGTAGTGACGAATTAAAAGTTTCGAGGTTTTCTCCCCCTATAAAGCTCTCACAATCCATTTAGCACAGAGGGAAAAGCCTTGTCGTTGACAGTTAAACAATCCCATTCCTCCAAAATTTTTAGGAAGACAACAAATATCCCAAGCCACCCTATGAAATCCCTTCTTACCAACAACATTGGACCATAGAAAATATCGAAGCAACTTATCCAATTTTGCATAACAAGTCTTGTAAGGGACCCAACAAGAAGAGTAATACACATGAGTAGAGGCCAATACCTTGGAACAAATCTGAAACTTGTCAGCTAAGGATAATTTTTTGGTACACCAGTATAGAAGCTTCTTCTCAACCTTTTGAACAACATAATCCCACAAACGGGCAGGAGAATCCAAAAAAGCAAAAGGAATACCCAAAAATTTAAAGGGTTCCCCAGGTTGAATCCACTTCTAAGGCTTATCAGCTAACCAGGTAGGCATATCTTTTCCAGACTGTCTATAGCAAGAAGTTTTCTCAATTGAATATTAGAGCTAGAAGCTAAGCAGAATGTATGAAGACAATCTAAAGCATGAGTAACAGAGATCTCATATTTTGCAATAGTCAAGAAAGAATCATCTACAAAATGACCATTAATCAACTGCTAGGGGGAGGAAGGGAGATGAATTCCCTTGATCAATCCTTGAGCAGATCTATGAGCTAGAAGATAACCAAAGGCCTCAACAACAAGAATAAACAAAGAAGGCGCCAATGGACAACCTTGTCTGACAGAACGAGCTAATTGAATATTTTGAGATTGTCTCTTGTTCAGAGTTAACACAACAAAGGCATCTTTGAATAACATAAGTACAGTCCTGATAAAATAAGGGCCAAACCCCAAAGCCTTTAGCATAGAAGTAATAAAGAACCATTCTATTCTTTCATAAGCCTTCTCAAAATCAATCTTAAGGAAAAGAACATCCCGACCGGGAGGATCTAGCCCATTCCATCCCTTCCCAAACAACAATAACATTATCTAGAATATATCCGTTCCGAACAAAACCGATCTGCTCGAGCCTCGATTATCTCAGGAAGAATAGGTCTGACTTTAAGAGCTAAAGCCTTGGCAATTATCTTATAACTGACATTAAGCAAGGTGATTGGCCGCCAATTAGAAATAAGTTCAGGGTCTCCCCCTTTTGAAATCCAATAAAGTCCAAACTGCTTGATTGGACGGATCCACTCCCCACGTCACAATATTCGAGTGCCACTTTGGGGAAATAAAAGTGACAACTCCACCTGTCCCACTGGAATGATTCGTTACATGGAAAACACCACAAGACCACAAAAAATTACAGATACACTGTAGATTAAAATTAGAAACTTTCACTTCTTGTAAACACATCACATCAATATTGCCAAACTTATGAGTGACAAAAGTCATCTCACTACGGATCATATATTTACGGACTAGATCCGTCAGTCCTCTTACATTCCATGAGAAGAAAATCATTAAGACTTGTCAATATGCGAAAGTTCCAGAACATCCTCAGAGGCTCCCAGCTGAACAAGAGACCCGAAGGAGTTAGAAGCATACTGATCCTGACCATCCTGGTAAACACGAGAAGCCTCCTCCGTTTGGCGGCGCTTATCATAATGCTGATTATTTCTCGGAGAGCTATGGGAACGAAAAACTTTATAACCAGACTGACCTTCTGATGAAGGTTTCCGAAAGGCATCAGAGACATATTCCTTCAGAGAGGTAGTAGAACTCGGCATGGCCATCACAACTTGAGCAAAATTCGAAGGAACCCAAATGGATTGCACTTCTTGAGGAGCAATAGGAGCTTGTCGAACAGAAACATCCTGAGGCATATAAGTTGGTGGTGTGACAACATGGGCAGAGTGTGACAAAAGGGGTTGTGAAGCACTCTCAGGAGCTTGAGACTGTAATGCACTCTGGGAGCGGTTTCGCCGATTAATCTTTATTTTGACAATTAAACATTTGTTTGATTTGGTTATTGTGAGAAATCTCTATGACCGATGTGCAGGGTTGAGCAGTCTCCTCCCAACTATGACCCCTCGTAAAGCCAAGAGCTATACTTATCAATAGGGAATTTAACACAAAGCCACCACACACCCACCCTTCACACACTCGCTCATACCACGGTTTGAACCTTGGACCTCCCGAAAAAAAGGCAAAGCTCGAACTGTTGCGCTCACACTGCGCTCACCCCAAGTGGGACAATTAAACATTAATATTATGTTCTTTGTTTTAAACGTATCAAATTATCATACTCTTTACTAATAATAAAATAATAGATTTAAAGGTTAAAGTAGTAGTGAAATTAACCTTTCCAATTCTAATTCCCAGCCCCTCGAGATCTAAACTAAAATAAATACTTAAACGGACCATGTATAAAATAAGATTTAATGATGAAAACTTTAATGTTTGGTTAATTGGCTGTCTTGTTAGAGCCGTGGACCCGGCCTTGTCGGCCCACAGGACCACGTGTCCGGCAGTGGCCCCAAGGCGTTGCCGGTGTCCCGGCAAGCTGCAGCAATATTAGGGACGAAATGTCTAGCTTTCCGGCGCCGGGATATTTTAAAAGCACTATCTTGCCGGTGTCCCGGCAAGCTGCAGCAATATTAGGGACGAAATGTCTAGCTTTCCGGCGCCCGGATATTATAAAGCACTATTTTGACGATATTAAGGTTTGCAGATATTTAATACCCTGTAGTGCTAGATTGGTGGGGTCTAGCAGTTAATGCTAATTCCCTGTGTGATTAACTGCCACGGTTTGATTAATTCCATAGGAGCCCAATGGCTGTCTCCGAGAGTTCCTTGAGATTTTGCAGCGTGAACAAGATTTTGTATGGGATATATATATACTTAATTAGTATGGATTTTATAGTTAATGAGTATAAGTCCAAGAGAGAATGATGTCTTGGCTACGTAGCTGCATTGGAGGAACATTGGAGGAAGGAGCCACATAGGCAGGGGAGTGTTTATTTGTGGTATTTCAATTTATGGGATTAAAGGTGAGTTGTATATACAATGAATATGGTGTGAACTGGATTTGTTGTTATTGGGGGGCTGTGGGTTGATGGTGATTAACTTGGTGTTGGAAACGTTTACTCTTGGGTTTGTTCAATGGGGTTGCATTGGAATGCAGTTAATGATAAGGATCATGGGTGGTCAGCAGGGTGTGAATTGAATTTCAGAAAGGTGGGGTTAGGGGAAGGAGATTCTTAGCCAGCTGCAGTTTGTCTGGTGCCACAATTCCGTTTACTTTATAGTAGAAGGGGTGGGGAGGCAGGGCATTGCATCAACATGATGTGTAGCTTTAGTGTAGTAATTATGTTATGTTGGAAAATAGGCAGCAACTGTTGTTTTCAGGATGGAATTTTATACAGCATCTGGTTACAGATGCTTCCACCGTCCTACTACTGCTTCCCTGTCTACTTTCCTCCGCCTTGTTCGCCCACTACTATTTTTTCTTTTACATCTGCTCTTTTACCCCACACCCACATTTTGTTCACATATTTCTCATGCCATTTGATTTTTCACATTATTTGTTGCCTTACTCAAAAGAGTGGTGGCTGCATTCTTTTCATTTTTCATTTATATAATTGTTTCCTTATCTGGAGATTTTGTTTTCTGTCTATCAAAGACCATCCCCTTGCATCTCATTCCATACCGTCCTCCTCTCGTTGCTATTGTTGTATTGAGTGACACGGTCTTTCTTATTCATTGGTGGTTAGTCTCGGAATTCAATAGATTATAATCTCTCTTTTTTTTGAGAAGTAGGGTTTGAAAAGGTTATCATAATTAGGCCAGTTTGCTTTTTTTTTTTAACCACAAATTATTCTATTCTGATACATTCTTCGCCAGAAAGTCTCAGTATTCTTCTTCCTTTGAATCTTCCTTGTGCATATACTAGTGTAATTCCCCACTAGGCCCTCGCATTTTTTGCCCTTTTCCACGTAGAGTTTTCATCACATTCCAAATCTGGGACTCTCACAAAGCAAGCTTGCACTAAAGAGAGAAGGATTCTACTGGCAGTTGTACAATTTTTCTCTCTTTTTCAGGCTAATATTGCATGAATTGGGTGACTTAAAGACACAGAGCTTTTGCAAAAAGGTGATGCTTTTGGAACAATTTGGTTTTGATCTCTTAGTTCTCCCTTAATATTATATTGCATAATTGGAGGACTTGGTACATTGAAGAGACAGGTTTTGTTCTGAACCTTGGGAGGTTTTTGAATCAGAGTGTTCGGCTTACCAGAAGACACTTCATCTTGCATTGGGTTTGTGTAGACAAGAGCAGGAAGTGTAAGTGAGGAAAAGGGCACCATGGCTACAAACAAGAATGAAGAAATCACCCATCCACCACTGGAGCAACTGGAAGGCCTTGACTACTGCATAAACTCCAATCCCCCATGGCGTAAGCTTCTCTTCCTCCCTTTCTTTTTTGTTTTGATTCATCTTATTAATCGTTTTAAGCAAGATTCTCTTCCTCTTTTCTTTTTTGTTTTGATTCATCTTATTAATAGTCTAAAGCGTGAAAAAGAAAAACTTTCTCTTGTTCTTTCTTTTTTGTTTTGATTCATCTTATTAATAAAACTTTCTCTTCCTCTTTCTTTTTTGTTTTGATTCATCTTATTAATAGTCTTAAGCTTGAACACAATGTGATTTGTATTGAAGCTTTTGATTCATCTTATTAATAGTCTTAAGCTTGAACACAATGTGATTTGTATTGAAAGCTTCCTTAACAGGAATGTTCTGGACCCAAAATCACCGTCGTCTACAAACTTTTTTTTTTTTGAAGGTAAATTGGAATATGTCACAGGAAGCATACCTCCAATGCATAATTGTCTTAGTAGGATATCCTCATGGGCATGGCCCAGATTAACGTCTCCACTGGATTTCATCGTCATCATGATGTACTTCGTGAGTAGTGTTTGATTGCTTGGTTTCCATGTGAGGGTGCTTGTAGGGCATTTGGTTGGTTGAATTTTGCTGTTAAATTGACCGTAGTGGGTATCCAATAATTGCATTTACCTTATTTACACAGTATCAACAGAGATATTTGAATATGATTCTTTTGAAACCAATTTCGATCAGGTGTCTCTGTGTTTCTCCGTGTTTCCAATGGTTAGCACTAGAAGTCAAATTGCAAAAGTTTTTGTTATGTGTATTATGCCCTGTCTGTTTTATCGTTATCCTAAGAGGTCATGGTTTTTGTCCTGTCTGTTTATGCAAAGAGATCATGTTTATGGTGTCTCCGTGTTTAGAACGAGTAGCACTACAAGTCAAGTTGCAGAAGTTTTGTTATGTGTGTATTATGCCGTGTCTGTTTTATCATTATGCTAAGAGGTCATGGTTTTTGCCCTGTCTCTTTATGCAAAGAGATCATATTTATGGTGTCTCTGTGTTTAGAATGATTAGCACTACAAGTCAAATTGCAGAAGTTTTTGTCATGTGTTTATTAGACCCCGTCTGTTTTATCATAATGCTAAGAGGTTGTGGATTTTGTCCTGTCTGTCTATGCAAAGAGATCATGTTTATGCCTTGTTTGTTTATGCAAAGATACCATGTTTACGTCCTCACTGCTTATGTGAAGAGATCTTGTCAATGTTCTTTTGAAGGAAGTTTGGTTATTGGGGTTTGAATCCTGCAATACTAAATGTAGGATTGATATTGTAGCAAGTGATTGACTACTCTATCCAAATAAAGACAAACCATATCAGAGGAGCATGCAAGCGGGCTATTTATCTAGTGAGGACCTCTAAAGGGCAATTGTTGAAAACTCTTGTTACATGTGAGAATTTATTCATGCATTTGTGAACTGTCATGGACTTCTCACATTTGGAATGCCTATAAACCCTGTTCTAGTAATCTTTGGCATAGTACCAAGACCTACAAAATATCAATATTTCTTAACCTTGTTTGTATATTACTTCCCTAAAATTTGGAACTATCTACAAATGATTAGCACTACAAGTCAAATTGCAGAAGTTTTTGTCATGTGTGTATTATGTGAAGAGGTCATGGATTTAGTCCTGTATGTCTATGCAAAGAGATCATGTTTATGCAAAGATACCATGTTTATGCCCTCACTGCTTATGTGAAGAGATCTTGTCAATGTTCTTTTGAAGGAAGTTTGGTCATTGGGGTTTGAATCATGCAATACTAAATGTAGGATTGATATTGTAGCAAGTGATTGCCTACTCCATCCAAATAAAGACGAACTGTATGAGAGGAGCATGCAAGCGGGCTATTTATGTAGTGAGGACGTCTTAAGGGTAATTGTTGAAAGCTCTTGTTACTTGTGAGAATTTATTCATGCATCTGTGAACTGTCATGGACTATTTATGTTTGGAATGCCTGTAAACCCTGTTCTTTTAATCTTTGACATAGTACCAAGACCTACAAAATATCAATAATTCTTAACGTTGTTTGTATATTACTTCCCTAAAGTTTGGAATTATCTACAAATGATTAGCACTGCACGTCAAATTGCAAAATTTTGTCATGTGTGTATTCTTCCCTGTCTGTTTTATCATTATGGTAAGAGGTCATGGATTTTGCCCTGTCTGTTTATGCAAAGAGATCATGTTTATGCCTTGTTTGTTTATGCAAAGATACCATGTTTATGTCCTCACTGCTTATGTGAAGATATCTTGTCAATGTTATTTTGAAGGGAGTTTGGTCATTGGGGTTTGAATCCTGCAGTACTAAATGTTGGATGGATATTGTAGCAAGTGATTGCCTACTATATCAAAATAAAGACAAACTGTATGAGAGGAGCATGCAAGTGGGCTATTTATCTAGTGAGGACGTCTTAAGGGCAATTGTTGAAAGCTCTTGTTACTTGTTCATGCATTTGTGAACTGTCATGGACTTCTCACGTTTGGAATGCCTGTAAACCCTGTTCTTGTAATCTTTGGCATGGTTCCAAGACCTACAAAATTTCAATATTTCTTAATCTTGTTTGTATATTACTTCCCTAAAAGTTTGGAATTATCTACAAATGATTAGCACTACATGTCAAATTGCAGAAGTTTTTGTCATTTGTGTATTATGCCCTGTCTGTTTTATCATTATGCTGAGAAGTCCTGTATTTTGTCCCGTCTGTTTAGGCAAAGAGATCATGTTTATGCCTTGTTTGTTTATGCAAATATACCATGTTTATGTCCTCACTACTTATGTGAAGAGATCTTGTCAATGTTCTTTTGAAGGAAGTTTGGTTATTAGGGAATGAATCCTGCAATACTAAATGTATGATTGATATTGTAGCAAGTGATTGCCTACTCTATCCAAATAAAGATAAATCGTATCAGAGGAGCATGCAAGCGGGCTATTTATCTAGTGAGGACCTCTTAAGGGCAATTGTTGAAAGCTCTTGTCACTTGTGAGAATTTATTCATGCATTTGTGAACTGTCATGGACTTCTCACGTTTGGAATGCCTGTAAACGCTATTCTTGTAATCTTTGGCATGGTGCCAAGACCTACAAAATATTAATATTTCTTAACCTTTTTTGTATATTACTACTCTAAAATTTGGAATTATCTACAAATGAAGTTTTTGTCATGTGTATTATGCCCTGTTTGTTTTATCATTATGCTAAGAGGTCATGGATTTTGTCCTGTCTGTTTATGCAAAGAGATCATGTTTATGCCTTGTTTGTTTATGCAAAGATACCATGTTTATGTCCTTACTGCTTATGTGAAGAGATCTTGTCAATGTTCTTTTGAAGGAAGTTTGGTTATTGGGGTTTGAATCCTGCAATACTAAATGTAGGATTTATTTTGTAGCAAGTAATTGCCTACTCTATCCAAATAAAGACAAACCGTATAAGAGGAGCATGCAAGCTGGCTATTTATCTAGTGAGGACGTCTTAAGGGCAATTGTTGAAAGCTCTTGTTACTTGTGAGAATTTATTCATGTATTTGTGAATTGTCATGGACTTCTCACGTTTGGAATGTCTGTAAACCCTGTTCTTGTAAATCTTTGGCATGGTTCTAACCTTTGTTTGTATATTACTTCCCTAATGTTTGGAATTGGCATGGTTCTAATATGCAGTTTTTTAATGAACTTTTGTACATACATTTGTGAGTTAATAAGATGTTATTATATTATCTTGTAACTTTGAAAGCTTTTCCTTGTTATGTAGAGGGCATGGCATAGGTATGTTAATTTGTATGGTGCAGCTGAGACAATTATCTTGGCATTTCAATGCTACATTTTGATGTTGGGAACCACAGTGATGGGTTCCTACCTACCTTTCTTGTCCTGGCAATAGGTGGAGATGATGTAAGTATATGTTCCTAATAAGATTTATTTTTTTGATCTATATCCTTTGTTTACTGTAACCTAAATGTGATTATTTGGAAGTTTCTTTGTTACGGTTTTGGCTACAGGAAAGAATTTTATATTTCTATCTCCTTTGTTAAGCCATATCTCCCTATATTTTTGGGATAATTTGACTTATTTTTTTCAATACTCACAAAGTAAATATTTTTCTTGCACATATGTATCCTAGTCCGTTTCGTTGATTTCTACTCTCTTGTAAATTTTTTAGCTTAGATTTAATTTCCTCCTTTTCTTTAATATACCAAAAGATTTGGCATCCCAAATCTTCACTTGCCCCTTTACATATTTCATCTTTTGAATAAACCTATACATACATGATCCTTCAAATTTTGTTTCATCTCATCATAACCATCTAAAAAAATTAGGGTAGTGGATCCACATCGACTATATGTAAAATGGCTTGACATCTCAAGAAAATGGCTTTGTGATATGATCCTGCTCACAATATAATGTTTGAAAAGATTGTATACTTTATTTGTAACCATGTGTTGGATGTATATTGAAAACTTGAAGGATTAACATTCCAAAGGCCATTTGAATTCACAAGTGAAGCAAAATCCTGCATTTATTTAGACTATCTAGGAGTACCACCCTTTTTTCCCGGAGATAGAAGTTAGAACTATGTTGAGAAACCATAGATTACAATAATGAATAATCATTCTATTTGGTAAAAATATATCGAGGTCCTTCCAACAGTTTTCATGAGGAGTAACTAAATTTCGAGCATATGCAGTTATGAACCGAAATTTGATGTTTTCCTCTTTCCCACACAATAAACCAACAACCCAATTACTTTTTGGTTCTAGCAATTACACATCCCATTTGTGTTTGTACCATATTGTTGTAATACCTTTAAAAGCTCCTATAGAAGAAACTATCAAACAAATTCCCATCTTCCAAATCTTTTTGAATGCATCCTTACATTCCTCACTACTTAATTTTATTTCTTGTATTAAAATAAATTGAGGACTGTAACAATTCATTGATTTCTTTTTTTCAGGGTTCTTATTCATATCCCCAATATTCCACAATTCCATTTTCATCATCATTTTCTATTTTTATTTATGGACTTCGGTCCACTTGTTACAACTTGCAATATTTGTTTTTAGTTTTCCAAATCGATGTCCCTTTGAGTTTTCTTTTCTTTTTGTTCTTGCTTTGAGGGTCTTCCTGTCCTTTTCCATTGCCACCAACGCTTTCATCTTCATCAATCTCTTCTATTTTCCCATAATTTTAATAATGTGACTAATCTTCTAAAAGTTTATGCTACCCTAGAGAATTTGAAATGCAAGTAATAGCTTCATAGACGCTTAGTTCTTTATGTTGTCCCATAAACTCTAATGTGCAATTCTTTATGTTGTCCCATAAACTCTAATGCGCAATTCTTTATGTTGCCCCAAAAACTCTAATGGGCAAGGGTGATCCTCCATGGTAATTACTTTCTTATGCTGGCTTGTAAAACCTAGATTTTCATGGATATCCTTTAAACTCATTTCTTTATTATGTTGCTCATGAAACCCTAAAGTGCAAGGAATACACTATATACTCCTTTATTGCAAGAGGAGGATTTTGTATCACTTGAAGAAGATAAAAATATTTTACTAGTTTAACCTTGACCTCTTTCACCTCAGTTATATTAAATTTACTTCCCCATCTTCCTTCTCATATTTACTCCTCCCGAATTTTCCCATTTTACTTCCTCATCCCTTATGGCCTTTTTTTCTTCTAATGGTTAATTCGAGTAAACCGTAATGGCCTTCATCCTTTGATGGTGCAAGGAGAATTTAATTGCCACTTTCTTGGGAGTGGAAATTCTTGATTTGAGATAATTTCTACAATGGTATGATCCCCTTCACATTGAAATTTGTTTCATGCCCAATTTTTTTTTTTTTTTCTCTTTCTCCATCATTTTCACTCTTGCCATGTGTTCAGTTGCATAACATTTACGACATCAGAATTCAATGTTTTTATAATCCAATTGTTGATTTTACTCTCTTAATTCAGATTTAATTCTAATGGACTTTCACAAACATGCCTGAGATCCATAGTAGTTGGTTCCTCTTGGTGGAATTCCCCTAGAGAGTTTCAAACATTCTTCTAAACCTTCTTATTATGGAAGTCCAAAATGCCTAATCAATACCAAAATCCTTAAATAGATTTTATCCATATAGAAAAATTCTTACGTTGTACAATTGTATTTAATTTACTGTATTATTTTATTATATATATATATATATATATTCAATTGGTAATGTGGGATTGGAACTGGCCCCACCCGTATTACATCACCACCACATAGTGGTATTTTTTTTTTGATTTGGTTTGTGTGAGAAATCCCTACGACCAACGCACAAGGGTTAAGCAGTCTCCTCCCAACCATGAACCCTTGTAAAGCCGAGAGCTATGCTTATCAATAGGGAATTTAACACACTCACCACACACCCACCCCTTCACACACTTGCCCATGTTGTGGTTTGAACCTTGGACCTCCCGAAGAAGAGCCAAAGCCCGAACCGTTGCACTATCCCCCCTGGGACCTCCACCACATAGTGGTATCACAACAAAGTTTGGATATTAGCCATGCTCCTCCTTGAATTTTGAGGAATTTAACTAGTTGAGCTAATGCCACTTGATAATGTTGTTATAGTTAAACCCACCTTATAACTTGTAATTATCGTAAAGCTCTCTTGCCATGTTGTCTTAGGCTAACTTAATTTATGTAACTGGGGTAGAATGGATTTAATTGGGCAACTTAATTTATGTAATTATCCTAAAACTCTCTTGTCATGTTTCTTACATCAAAAGGTAAAATGCATTTGTCTTTGGAAATGGATTACCTTCATTTGTCTTTGGAAATAGGTGTAAATTTCAATAGAATTTACTACTTGGATAGGGTTTTTCATAGATTTTTGAGAACAATTGTGTCATGCTTAATCATTTCATCTTTGATAATCACTTTTGGTCTAATATCTACTACCTGGATAGGGTTTTTCATAGATTCACTCTTCCTCTTGGCCCCAACTAAGGCATCTTTACTTTCAATTAATAATTTCAAAATGAATTTCCTTCCATGCCACCTAGATTTTCTCTAGAAAAATCTTTTAATTTTTTATTTTTCCCAAAAATCTAGAACAAAAAATTGATGCTCGCTCCTTGCTTACATTTGTTTATACTAACAATTTTCTAAAACAAGAAAGATATAAGACTTGCTTCTAACTAGCATTCAATGCTATAAGTTTAATATTATTTTATTTTAAAAATAAAAATATTAATCAAATTGTTTTACCATGTAGTTTTTATCCCATATCAATAACTTCATAGCATGTAAAATTTATTATATAAAAATTATAGCTAAGTATTTTTAAGATTGAGAATAAGTATTCTTTAGATTGAGAAATAGTAAGAAACTATATTTTTATAATAATTAAATATTAAACATCATGGTAACATTTTTTGTTTTTCCCAACCTAAAGGTTTTAACTCTTGTATTTCAAAGAGTAAGTCCCTACTATGTATGTATTTGTTATAGTATTGATTAAAAATAAATAAATTTTTTTAATTATATATATATATATATATATATATATATATATATATATATATATATGATTTAATTATTTAAGCAACTTATATTATTTGACTAAGAAACTGGCCAATATACCAACATTACTATTATTTATAAATATATATATAAAATTTAGAATTTAAGAAAAAAATAAATTTAATATAAAAAAAAAAAAAAATTATTATTTTTATTGTTTTTTTAAAAAGGGGTTGTACTTAGGTCCTCCACCTTTGATAAATCCATAGTTGAGAAAATTTGTAAAAAATCTCTGATTCGGTTCGATTTTCCCTGATTCATAGGCTAGCCAATTTTTTCTTGAAAAATTCTGATATGCATAAAAAAGTTTTTTTTTTCAATGAAAAATTGCATTTTCTTTTGTTTTTTCAATGAAAAAATGCCGATTTTTTCCAATTTTCCTCCTGATTTTTTGTCGATTTCCGATTTTTCCCAATTCTTTTCCATGTCGATTCTAATCCGATTCCGATTTTCTCAACTATGGATAAATCACAACTCTCTCCTTTAGAGGTTGAGAGTTTACAAACAAATTCAATTCTCATCTCAATTAAGTTGCTTGTAACTAGATACCTAAATCTTTTTTCATAAAAATTTTGAATTCTTGATTTTCATTTTTTGGATCTTCTTCAATTTTCTTTGTAAACAAAAATCTTACAAATTTTAGCATTTTTCTTCTTGACATTTTCCTACAACCTTCACAGTACCAAAAATCCACCTTTATTGTCTACTCATTGCATCTTAATGGAGTGATATTTCCCAGACTTGATGCTATCACAGTCTACTTTATCATTTTTCCTTTTTGAAGCATAAATGCAACCACAAGAATTGTAATAAATAGATTATATAAAGACACTTTTATGTTATAAAATACAACAAATATTACCAATGGAAAACATTAAAATAAATCATTATTTGATTTATGCAGTCAACGTTTTCTTGTTAGTTCACCTAAACTAACTACTTCCTCTAACCATAGAAAAGAGAATTTAACTTCACAATCCTCTATTAAAACCCCTCTATTGTCTAGCCTATTTGCACATTTGTTCCCTTCTCTTAACGTATGTGTAAACTTGATTTCTTCAAACTTTGTAGCAAGGTCTTATATTTCCACAATGATCTCTTGTATGTTCCATGGAGCCTTTGCTTTCCTCAAATTTGCCTTTATTACTATTAGTGAATCACCTTCTATCCATACTCTGTTTCATTTCATTTGTCTGCATATTTTTAACCCTTCCAAAGTCGTTTAAGCTTCAGCTTCATTATTTGTTTTAAAACTACTATTGAAAGTGCAATGTGACAAAATCTCACCCTCATTATTTCTAATTATTTCTCCTCCTCCTATTGGTCCTGGATTTCCTTTAGATGCTTAATCAATATTCAATTTGAACAACTCCACTTCCAATGGTTTCCAATATTCTTTGTCTTCCTTTTGTTTCTCCTATTCCCAACATCATAATTCTATTGATTTCTCCATCTATCAAGGCTCTTTACTTCAAGATTAGGGATTGGGTGAGTTGATAGGGTTGGTTTAGACTCCTCTATGGCTAAACAAATCTTCCTTTTCATTACCTCTAATTTGCTTTCCTTTCCTTTAAATATTCTTTTGTTCCTTTCTAGCCATAAAGTCCAAACTCAAAGTATTGTATCTTTTGATATATCCCAAATTGTTTGTAATGCCTCACTTTTATAAGTTTTTTGCCATTGCTTTAACCATTATTCATTTTTGCCATTCATCACCATGCATTTACCAAACATATTAAGAATCTATTGCCATAGTTCCTAGACTATTGAGTAGTGTCCCAAGAGATGGTCTATATTCTCCTTTTTACATAGAACACATTGTGAGGGGCCATGAAAACCCCTTTTCATTAGGTTATCCCAAGATAAAATTTTCCTATGACCTACTAGTCATACAAACATTTTGACTTTTGGAATGCTCGGGTTATCCCAAATATCTCTCCATATTCTTGTGGTATTCCTATTTTGTTGGTGCTTTACATTATATATGCTTCTTGTTGTGTATTCTCCTAAGCTATTCAACTCCCAAATCAGCTTATCCTCGTCTCCCTTAGAATAATCATTGTTATTATCTTTCTACTCAACTGCCTCCTAGCATCAATATCTTGTATACTTGTAAAAAAATCTTCTTTCCATTTGTATCTTCCTTCCCGATCCTTGTACATAATATTTGAAATCCTATCACCATATTTGTCTTGAAGTAATCTCATCCATGGTTTTAAAATTGGATCTAGATTGAGTGGTTTTTTATCACACCAAGTATCCATCCAAAGGTTATAGTAAACAAAGATACCATGTTTATGTCCTTACTGCTTATGTGAAGAGATGTTGTCGATGTTCTTTTGAAGGAAGTTTGGTTATTGGGGTTTGAATCCTGCAATACTAAATGAAGGATTGATATTATAGCAAGTGATTGCCTACTCTATCCAAATAAAGACAAACCGAATGAGAGGAGCATGCAAGTGGGCTATTTATCTAGTGAGGACGTCTTAAGGGCAATTGTTGAAAGCTCTTGTTACTTGTGAGAATTTATTCATGCATTTGTGAACTGTCATGGACTTCTCACATTTGGGATGCCTGTAAACCCTCTTCTTGTAATATTTGGCATGGTACGAAGACCTACAAAATATCAATATTTCTTAACCTTGTTTGTATATTACTTCCCTAAAGTTTGGAATTATCTACAAATGATTAGCACTACAAGTCAAATTGCAGAAGTTTTTGTCATGTGTGTATTATGCCTTGTCTTTATTATAGGGAGATATGGCTTAATCTTTCATGCTATAGCCAAAACTTTAACAAAAAAAACTTCCAAATCATCACATTTAGGTTACAGTAAACAAAGGATAGAGATCAAAGATAAGATACCTTTTTTATGTCCTCAATGCTTATGTGAAGATATCTTGTCAATGTTCTTTTGAAGGAAGTTTAGTTTACAGTAAACAAAGGATAGAGATCAAAGATACCATTTTTATGTCCTCACTGCTTATGTGAAGATATCTTGTCAATGTTCTTTCGAAGGAAGTTTGGTTATTGGGGTTTGAATCCTGCACTACAAGTCAAATTGCAGAAGTTTATGTCATGTGTGTATGATGCCCTGTCTGTTTTATAGGGAGATATGGCTTAATGAAGGAGATAGAAATATAAAATTCTTTCATGCTATAGCCAAAACTGTAACAAAGAAACTTCCAAATCATCATGTTTAGGTTACAGTAAACAAAGAATAGAGATCAAAGATACCATGTTTATGTCCTCACTGCTTGTGTGAAGATATCTTGTCAATGTTTGTTTGAAGGAAATTTGGTTATTGGGGTTTGAATCCAGCAATGCTAAATGTAGGATTGATATTGTAGGAAGTGATTGCCTACTCTATCCAAATAAATACAAACCATATCAGAGGAGCATGCAAGTGGGCTATTTATCTAGTGAGGATCTCTTAAGGGAAATTGTTGAAAACTCTTGTTCCTTGTGAGAATTTATTCATGCATTTGTGAACTGTCATGGACTTCTCACGTTTGGAATGCCTGTAAACCCTGTTCTTGTAATCTTTGGCATGGTACAAAGACCTACAAAATATCCATGTTTCTTAAACTTGTTTGTATATTACTTCCCTAAAGTTTGGAATTATCTACAAATGATTAGCACTACAAGTCAAATTGCAGAAGTTTTTGTCATGTATGTATTCTGCCAAGTCTGTCGTATATTAATAGTCACTAAGAGGTCATGGATTTTTTCCTGTCTATTTATGCAAAGAGATCATGTTTATGCCTCGTTTGTTTATGCAAAGATACCATGTTTATGTCCTTACTGCTTATGTGAAGAGATGTTGTCAATGTTCTTTTGAAGGAAGTTTGGTTGTTGGGGTTTGAATCCTGCAATATTAAATGAAAGGATTGATATTGTAGCAAGTGATTGCCTACTCTATCCAAATAAAGACAAACCGAATGAGAGGAGCATGCAAGCGGGTTATCTAGTGAGGACCTCTTAAGTGCGATTGTTGAAAGCTCTTATTACTTGTGAGAATTTATTCATGCATTTGTGAACTGTCATGTACTTCTCACGTTTGGAATGCCTGTAAACCCTATTCTTGTAATCTTTGGCATGGTACCAAGACCTACAAAATATCAATATATCTTAACCTTGTTTGTATATTACTTTCCTAAAGTTTGGAATTATCTACAATTCCCATAGGTCTACTTCTGTGCATCCAGAACATGCAGTTTTTAATGAACTTTTGTACATAAATTTGTGAGTTAAGATGTTGCTATTATATTATCTTGTAACTTTGAAAGATTTTCCTTGATATGTAGAGGGGATGGCTGCCTATATGATATATCCAGATGATCTGATAGCTATGTTAATTTGTATGGTGCAGCCGAGACAATGATCTTGGCATTTCAACACTACCTTTTGATGTTGGGAACCACAGTGATGGTTCCTACCTTTCTTGTGCCGACAATGGGTGGAGATGATGTAAGTATATGTTCCTAGTAAGATTTTTTTATTTTGATCTCTATTTTTTGTTACTGTAACCTAATTGTGATGATTTGGGATCTAGCCTTAATTGATGTGTTTCATCTGATACAGCATGATAAGGTTCGAGTTATACAGACGTTGTTTGTTGCTGGACTTAACACTCTTCTACAATCACTATTTGGAACTCGTTTACCTACTGTGGTAGGTGGCTCATTTACATTTGTCATACTGATAATGTCCATCATCAATGATTTAAATTTGGCCAATATTCCAGATCAAAACTAGGTAAGCTTGCATAGGCTTTAAAGTAAATTCATTCGCAAATAAGGTTTCTTTCTTGTCACATGTTGCTATTGACAAAGTATGTTCTGATAAGGTCTAAGCCTGAGTGGAAATACTTAATAAAATCCCATATTTGCTTTTGCAGAGTTCATACTATGTGTGCCATTCAAGGAGCTTTTATTGCTTCGTCAAGCATACAGATCATCCTTGGTTACAGCCAACTTTGGGGCATCTCCTCTTGGTTTGTGACTGCATTGGTGCCTGTTAAATTTTTCCTCTGTCTATTTGCAATGCTTGGAAGCTTCCTTCTTTACTTTTTCTTTGTGGAATACATTTTAATTTTAGTCATGTGGTTTGCATGAGGGATTCTCAGTGCATCTTAATATGACCATCTTAGCATGTTTGTTTCAGATTTTTCAGTCCTCTTGGTATGCCACGAGTGATTGCTTTGGTTGGAATTGGCTTGTTCAGAAGAGGCTTTCCTGCGGTAAGTGTATCTTGTTGGGTTCAAAGGATTAATTTCAAGAAATGCACATTCTAAAGTTGCAATGTTTTGTAGCAATGTGAAAATTTTGACATTGTTTTTCCGCTGGTAGTTTCTTGTCTATGGGTGAGACAATTTGGGAGAAAAAATGGAAAGAGGTCCTTTTTGTCAATGTGGTAATTCCCTTGTGTATATTGTTCTAAAATAACAAGTTGCTAAATGCGTGGAAATTGGTCTGCCATTGCTCTTTCGATTTGTTGGATTTGCACAGGTGTATATCTATTTGTTTTAGTAATTTGCTTTATAAAGCTTCCAATTCTTTAAAACCTGTGATCACTGCTTAACTTGCTTTTCACACCTCTTATAAGGTATATGAAGAAAGAATTTTCATGCAAAATGCATGCCTGTTTTGAGCTCTTCCCAGTACATATTTATATTACCCTTGTGTGCACATGGGCCCATCTATTGACTGCTAGTGGTTTTTATAAGAATGTGCCTCATAAGAGAAAGAACCACTGTTGCACTGATAGAGCTCACCTTATATCGTCTGCTCTCTGGTATGATTTTTTATAAACCAATAATTGTAAATTTAAATGGTTGACATGTTATTTTTTGTGTAGCAAAAACATAGTCCATTTCTGATATTCAGATTTTACATATGCATTAACCTGTTTTCGTTTATGCATTAAATGAAGCCATTTTCTTTCAATGCATGATCAAGTTTCCTTTTTAACAGCAATGGGGTGCACCTACTTTTGATGCTGGTCATGCATTTGGAATGATAGTTGCAGTTCTTGTTTCTCTCATCGAGGTAATATTCTTGTTTCCTCTTCTATTTGGTGCCTCATGAATACCATGTGACAATTGAACCAATTTTAATGCTAATTTTTTCATAGGTGGAGTTGTAACTTAACAACAATCTCTTCATGATATATTAACAAATGAACTGAAGTCAGCCGGAGCATAAATGGCTGCATCTTGTCTTGAAAGTGTCACACCTCCTCCCGCATACATGGCTTATTCAAATCCTTTTTTTTTTAATAGGTTGAAAAGCTGAGGGCACATCGGGGCCACCCTCACCGTGAATTGAACTTGGGTCTCCACTAGGAGAGCCCAATGCCTTTACCATTATGGTGTCCCGACAGGTACATAGTTGATTCAAATATTGCACACTAAATTTGTTTAATTGGTTGGAGCTCTTTATTGTTATAAATCATGATGCCATTGTTGGTCAAATTGAATTTTGATGAAGCATCTAAAGGAAATCCAGAACCAATAGTAGGACGAATAATCATAAATAATAGGGGTGAGGATTTTGTCACATTACACTTATAGTAGTGAATTTAAGACAAACAATGAAGCTGAAGCTTGGTGGCTTTAGAAGAATTAAAAATATGCAGATAAATGAATTAGAACAACAGAATGGATGGAAGACGATTCATAAATAGTAATAAATGCAATTTTGCGGAAAGCAAAGGCTCCATAGAACATACAAAGAGATCATTGTGGAAATATAAGACCTTTCTACAGTGTGAAGAAATAAGGTTTACACATACATTAAGGGAAGGGAACAAATGTACATATAGGCTAGCCAATAGAGAGGGTTAAATAAGGGATAGTGAAGTTAAATCCTCTTTTTGATGGTTAGAGGACGTAGTAGTTATAGTTGAAGCTAACAAGAACAAATTGAGAGGAGCAAATTCAAAATAGTTTTCCAAAGGACTACAAAATGTTTTAGGGGATCCATTTATAGATCAATGCATTGGAGGAAACTAACAATCCAGATTTGGTAAAGCGAATTATGATTTTGTAAAGCGAGTAAAAGTTTTGTATGCTAAAGCAGAAGAAGATATTAGATGGACTTCGTAGCTAAATGAATTATTTGAGTTGTTGGTTGGATTATAGGATAGAGTATGGATTCGAAATTTAGCTACTAAAAAACTATTTACTAAAATAATTTCATTATGATTTGTTAAAATGTCATTTCATAACTCATTAAAATGATAAAATATATTTTTTATTTGTTATTTGAGATTAAAAGGATAAAACTCACCATGAACCATGAGATGGCTTAATAAATTCGATTTTACTTTAATGTGAATTTCAAATATATAAAAATTAAGGATGAAATGTTAAATTCACAATGATTCTCAATCTTTCTTATTAAACCTTTGAAAATTAATATTAAAAAAAAGGTTAGAATTGATTTAATTTAGAATAAAATTGTTTTATAAATTAAGTTTACCTTTAGAGAAAATCAAGACTTGATATCAAGTGGCATTAGCTCAACCGGTTAAATTCCTCATCATACCTGTAGGGAAAATCAAGACTTGATATCAAGTGGTATTAGATCAACCGGTTAAATTCCTTATCATTTCAAGGAGTGGTATTAGCTCAACCGGTTAACTTCCTCATCATTTCAAGGAGACCTAAGTTCAAATCTTGCCAAACTATACATAGATAATATCCAATCTTTGTTGTAATACCACTATGTCGTAATGATGTAATAAGGGTGGGGCCATTCCAATATCATATAACCCATTGCAAAAAAAAATCAAGACTAATAATTAAAAAGCTGAATTCACTCATATTTTGGCCTTATATAATTTTAAAAATTTAAACTCATTATTTATATTTTATTAAATTAAATTTGTAATTATATTTTTATTTTTTGACTTGACAATTAAATACAAGTTCAATTCATTCATATTCTAGCCTCTTACATAATTTTTTTAAATTTAAACTCATTATTTATATTTTATTAAATTAATTTTATAACTATAAATGATTTTTTTTATAAATTTAATGGAACAAAATTGCATTTTAGGTATTAATATTTTTCTTGTATATTTCAAGAACATGTCACAACAAATATACAACAATGTTTACAAAAGCTTTGTTGAAATGTAACAATGCTAACAAAAGAAGAGGAGGTATAATGGTTTTTAAAGAGGACAAGGGCAAATGAAGAAAACAAATTTTGAACTAGACCGCTAGCAAGGGAGAAAACCGTTATCAATTTTATCTAAAATGATGAAGACATTGAAATGACTAAGAATTGTAAAGGATGACAAAGGTCACAAACAATGTCAAGGACAAGTGAACACTTGAGAACTTCCCTCTGCATGAACACCCTTCGGAAAAAAGGAATAAAATGATTTATGGAGAAGGTAATTAACTATTTGTAGGGGAAATAAAACTTGGGGATTAGTGATGCGAGGGGTAGGTGGTATTTATGACAACACAATGATGGTCACAATGACTTTAGGAAACACAATGTTTTGATGTAAGAGTGTAGAATACATACACAACTCCAATGATAAGCACAAGACCATACCTTGCATTGGTTGACCAGTTATTAAAAATAGTGGTTGTAACCAACTCTTCTATGTAATAATAAAAAAAAAGCACAAGATCATACATGACACGTTGTTGACAATAATCATACACATAGGACTACCCATATGGAAGGTTGTTTGTAGAATGTGAAGGACAAGTCAACATTGATACTTAGAATGACTAACATTATAACACAATGTGTCTTAGCAAGGTGATGCTTGCATAGACTTGTACAAGTTGTGAAGTGTAAAACGTGGGGTTACACTAACACACGAGAAAGCGAAATACTAAATGCAAAATGTAAACCAACATTCACAACTCGCAAAATACTTAAGCGACTTCTCTTGTTTGTGGAAAGTTTTACATGGAAATACATGATTCAATTTTGCAAAAATTAATTGTTAAGCAATGACAATCCCATAAACTTGTTTGCAATAAAGAAAAATGTTTAGGTTTGTGAAATTTTCTAAATTTAGAGAAATTGATTATTTTAGATACCAACAACTTTATAAGGTTTTTTCAAGATTGCTTGCAAATAAAAAGATCATCTTGACTTTGGTCTTAACAAGCACCACCCATACTATTTGGCCTTAGTTGCCTCTCAAGAAACCATCCATATTCATCTTAAGGGTTGCTCAAGGAAGTCTAGAGCATCAATTTACTCCTAGTATCTCTCTATCTATCCCTAATCAAGGATTCAAGCTAGTTTATAATATTTTTTCATATAATTGGTTATATGAGATTGAAACGAGACCCACTCGTATTATATCATGACCACATAATGATACTACAACTATATATATATATATATATATATATATATATATATATATATATAGCAAGAGTTGAATGTGTTTTTTCTTTGAAAGTTGAATTTAAATGATTGAACTAGTCCCATTTGATTTTACTAAGGTTCAACCATAAGATTTAAACATTGATTTAAGATGTAAAACTCTTCACTATTAACTAAATTCTAAAATGTTTGACCTCATTTTTTTTTTGATTACATAGGAGAGTTGGCTACAACCACTATTTTTAGTAACTGACAGCACAGGGTTCAAACCACAAGGACTGCAACCACCAAACCTATTCATCTTGTTTTTGTTGACCCAACGTGAGATGGGGACCGTCGGGTGCTCGGGATTCGTATCGTCGTCGTCGGTTTGGTGCACACTCAGAGGATTTAGAGTAGACTACTACCTTTGCAAACTGGCACCACCAAGGTTTGAACCCAAATCTCTTCTCAACAAGTACCCATCCAGACTAGCACTTGCCAATCCACCTAGCCCTTGGGGCTGTTTGATCTCATTCTTTTGATTTAGATTTAATATTAATGCATTGTGGCAAAGGATTTGAAATATCCGTAACAACACATATGTTGGTGTATATTCCATGCTTTTGTTCCTTAGTTGTTAGTCCCTCTTTGATGAATTCCCCTATGGTATTAACAATATTCTTCAAAGTATATTTATTGATAAGCTAGCATGGAAGCCCAAAAAGCCTAATCCACACTAAAAGCTTTTTAATAGTTTGTCCTGATAGAAAAAATCTCACTTCATGGTTTTATATAAATGACATCACTCCCTCTAAATCATGGTTCACCACCTATTATTTTATCCTTGATTTTTCAACCAAGTTTCGAACCGCGACGTGAGTGAGTGTGTGTGAAGGGGTGGGTGTGTGGTGATTGTGTCTTAAATTTCCTATTGATAAGCATAGCTCTCTGCTTTACATGGGTCATAGTTGGGAGGAGATTGCTCAACCCTGTGCATTGGTCGGAGGGGTTTCTCACACTAACAATTTTTTTTTTTGATAAGCATAGCTCTCAACTTTACAAGGGTCATGGTTGGAAGGAGACTGCTAAGCCCTCTGCGTTGGTCGTAGAGGTTTTTCACACTAACCAAAAAAAATGTAATTTGAATTCAATTCCTCCTTCTACTTAACCCAATTTGAATCTTGAACTTATATATTAACCCTTCACTTTTAAAAAAGGGTTAATCATGCTTATCATCTCATCCTTTGATAATTATTGAATCTTGAACTTGCATATTAACCCTTTACTTTTAAGAAAGGGTTAATCATGCTTGTCATCTCATCCTTTGATAATTACTTTGGTGTAATATTTACTCTTTGGATTAAAGTTGGCATATATTGTCTCTTCCTCTTATGATAAATTACTTTGATGTAATATTTACTCTTTGGATTAAAGTTTCCATATATTGTCTCTTCCTCTTATCTATAAATTGGCATCAGCGAAGACATCCTAACTTTTGATTAGGACTTTCTCTTCCTCTTATGATAAATTACTTTGGTGTAATATTTACTCTTTGGATTAAAGTTTCCATATATTGTCTCTTCCTCTTATCTATAAATTGGCATCAGCGAAGACATCCTAACTTTTGATTAGGACTTTCTAATATGACATTCCTCCATGCTACTTAGTAGGGTGCTTGTAATTTACATGACCTTATAAATATATTTAAAGTAAAACTATTAATAAAAGTTGTTTTAACATATAATTCATATCCCATATAATTAACTTCATAGCATGTCAAAAATTATTATACACATAAAAATTATTTAAAAAAAAAATCAATAAACTTTGTATATATGTTATATGGGATTGAAAATTTTTGTATTACATTTTAATAACATTTGATAAATAGAAATTTTAATTAGTTATATGAGATTAAAATGATTACACTATTGTGACTACATGATCACATAATAATATTATATTCATCCCTTTTTAAATGTATATAAAAAAATACCAATTAAATTCATACTATTACTATTTGATTTTAATAATTATAGTAAGATGTTTTTATTTTTTTAATCTAAAACTTTTTAATTCTTTTATTTCATGTAATAGGTTAAACAATAAAGAAAACATTCCATATATTCTTTCTTCCTCTTATCTATAGCTTGCATCAGCTAAGGCATCCTAACTTTTGATTAGGACTTTCTAGGATGACATTCTTTCATGTTAAGGCATCCTAAGGCATCCTAACTTTTGATTAGGACTTTCTAAGATGACATTCTTTCATGTTAAGGCATCCTAACTTCTGATTAGGACTTTCTAATATGACATTTCTCCATGCTACTTGGTAGGATTCTAGTAGTAATTTACATGACCTTATTAATATTTTAAAGTAAAACTATTAATAAAATTGTTTTAATATATAATTCATATTCTATATAGCATGTCAAAAATTATTATACATAAAAAAAATTATATAAAATTGAAATATTTTGTATTATATTTTAATAACATTTAATAAATATAATTTTTAATTACTTATATGAAATTAAATTGATTAAATAGCTACATGATTATATATGACCATGTAATACTTTTGTTGATATTCACCCTTTTTAAAAGTATATTAAAAAATACCAAATAAATTCATACGATTTGATTTGATTTTAATAAATATGGTAAGTTGTTTTTTTTTTAAATCTAAAACTTTTTAATTCTTTTATCACATGGAGTATTTTACTATTTTTTTATATATAAAAATATTTTTTACAATAAAAATAAAATAAACAATAAATAAAACATTTTTTTTTAAATGTTGGTCGATCTTTCATTAAAGCTCATTATTACATCAAGCGGGTGGATAAACACACCACCAGTAGGATCCCTAGTAACTATTACATAGCATATCCGCAAATGAGATGGAGAGATTTGAACGTGGGGCCTCTCCAACATGAGAGTTTCAACTACCCACTTTTCTCCAACTCCAATATCATTATCCGAAACATTACAATATTTTGGTGTTAATACTGTCCACCAGCTAAAAAACAAAATGAGATGGACCATGAATAAAACATCCATAACTGAATATACATAAAAATAAAAGCTAATATAAACAAAAAGTCTATAGCTATATCTTGTTGCAATACACCATATATCAACATTCATATGTGGAAAAATCGGTTATATGAGAGAAAAAAAAAAATTATTTATAAAATTTATTAGACAATTTAAATTATAATATTTATTAATTAGTTATAATTGTTTTTTACATACTCACATACCCCTGCTCTGATTTGAACCTAGGTTTTTGGGATGAGAGGTCAAAACCATATCACTATGATGTCTCATAGAGACTTTTCTTCTTTATTTAAGAAATTACCAAAGATACAAGCATTACTTTAGAGTTTGAATTTATAAATATATATATCAAACTTATAAATTCAAAAAATAAGATTTTAATTTAATATTAAAATCCTATAAGGGGTGGAGGTCCAATGTTATATTCTCAGGTCTCGTTGTACTGAACGCTTGTCCCTTTCTCGATGCTTTTAGCAGCATAAAAGGTTTAAAATGATTGTGGTATGGTGGTTATATGGGTGGATTGAGCAAAAATTTTTGTAGCGGTTTTTAAGGCGGATTGCAGGAAAATCTGTGTAACGACTTCTGAGATGAGTAGCGCAGAATACTGTGACGGCCATAAAATCTAGATAGTCTGCCCGGATTCGTGGTGGCTACCGATTCCACCATGTAAATTAAAAAAAAAAATTAAACAATCCAATGGGACAACGCAACAGTTTGGGCCTTGACTCTTTTTTTAAGAGGTCCAAAGTTCAAATCGTAGGATGGACAAGTGTGTGAGGGGGTGAGAGTGTATGGTACCTATTGATAAGTTCAACTCTTTCCCTTACGAGAGGTTACGGTGCGATGGAGATGCCCATCTTTGAGCATTGGTCGAAAGAGGTTTCTCAATCTAAAAAAATAAAATAAAAAATTAATATTAAAATAATATTTTATTATTTAATAAGTTGTTTCATATATATTTTTTGATTTGGTTAGTGTGAGAAACCCCTTCCGACCGATGCTTAGAGATGGGCATCACCATCACACCATGACCTCTTGTAAGGGAAAGAGTTGAGCTTATCAATAGGTACCAAGCACACAACCATACACACATGACCACAGGGTTGTGCAAGCTCCCCCAACCATGATCTCTCTTAAAGTCGAGAGCTATGCTTATCAATAGGGAATTTAACGCACACCCACCCCCTCACACGCTCACCCACGCCGCGGTTTGAACCTTGGACCTCTCAAATAAGAACCAAAGCCTCGAACCATTGTGGTGTCCCCTTGGAACATAAGTTATCTCAAATTTATTTATACCAAGGTTAGAAAATTTACTTGGATCAAGCATTCATATTATTCATTCATATATATATATATATATATATATATATATATATATATTATAAGTTAGTCCACTTTAATAAAATAAAAAGTAGTTTTTTTAAGTTCTATGGGGTGAGGCTATACAAATTATATTCATGGAAGATGTTTATCCAATGTATTTATCTAACATAACTCTTTGATTTGGTTAGGAAAACAATCGTACTTTTATCAAATTCAAACCTTGAACATAAAGAAAATATTATTTTTGAACAAAAATTATAGCTACATTAATTAATTAATTAATTAATTAATTAATTAAATATATATATATTACCTCATCACAATTTAAAAAATAACCTTCTTAAATCATAATAAAGTTATAAAAATCATGCAACGAGTTCGAGCTTTAGCTCTTCTTCGAGAGGTTTAAGGTTCAAACCGTGGCGTGAGCAAGTGTGTGAGGGGGTGGCTGTGTGTATAGTTGTGCATTAAATTCCCTATCGATAAGCGTAGCTCTTGGCTTTACAAGGGGTCATGGCTAGGAGGAGACTGCTAGGGGTTTATCACACTACTCGAAAAAAAAAACATAATATTATTATTATTTTTTAATTTGATTAGTGTGAGAAACCCCTACGACCAACGCATAGGGCGGGCTTGGCAGTCTCCTCCCAACCATAACCCTTGTATAGTTGAGAGCTATGCTTATCAATAGGAATTTAACACACAACCACCACACACCCATCTCCTCACGTCGCGGTTTGAACCTTGGATCTCCCGAAGAAGAATCAAAGCCCGAACCGTTGCGCTGTCTCCCTAGGACAAAAACTTTAATTAATAAAAATCGTTCCTCGTATCCCTAGAGGACCAAGACTTTCCGTTCCATGGGACTTGTCCCATTTGGGTATACCCCTCAGGCTAGCCGAGTTTTTTTTTGGTATCTGATGCAAGCCGCTAGGCTTGAACCTCGGACCTCCTTTCGAGGATTGAGGGAACTTGCTAGTAAGGTACCTGGTGCGGATAAACTTTAATTAAGGAAAATTGTTCCCCATATCCCCTAAGGATCAAGACTTTCCGTTCCACGAAATCTATCCCATTTGGGTATACCCCTTAGGCTTGTCGGGGGTTTTTTGGTATCAAAACCTCAATTAAGAAAAATTGTTCCTTGTATCCCCTAGGGGCCAAGAATTTTCGTTCCACGAGGCCTGTCCCATCCGGGTATACCCCTCAGGCTAGTCAAGGTTTTTTTTGGTATTCAACGCAGGCCGCCATGCTTGAACCTTGGACCTCCTTCCAAGGATTGAGGGAACTTGCCAGTAAGGTACCTAGTGCAGATTAAAACCTTAATTACAGAAAATCGTTCCCCGTATCCCCTAGACCAGGACTTTTCGTTCCACGGGGCCTGTCCCATTTAGGTATACCACTCAGGTTAGCCAGGTTTTTTTTGTATCTAGTGCAAGCCACCAGGCTTGAACCCCGAACCTCCTTCCAAAGATTGAGGGAACTTGCTAGTAAAGTACCTGGTGCGGATATAATATTATTCTTTTTATATTGAAAAAGGGTAAAATAGTTCAAATAGTTTTAGGATGCCATAAGCCATAGAAATAATCTTTTTGGAGGATGTTTATCTAATATATAGATATCCAATTATATTTTGATTACCCACGCATGAAGCATGGTGCATACGTCCTACGAAACTCTTTGTCAATGTCATAGTAGGCTTAAAAAGTGGAAGCTCTTAATCTTGTTTATAAGGGATTCCTCGCTTCTATTAACTTCTAGTCTAGGTATAAAAATTTAAAAATATAAAAATTAAATTTTAAATTTATTAATGTATTTTTAAAATTAAAAATTTATTAGAATTTTGTAAAATTTATTGTTCTAGGGGGAACAACCTACTATTCGGCTTTGGTTTTTTCTTGGAAGGTCCAAGGTTCAAACCGTGGCGTAGGCGAGTGTGTGAAGAGTTGGGTGTGTGTTAAATTTCCTATTGATAAGTATACCTCTTGGCTTTACTAGGGGTCATGATTGGGAGGAGACTGTTTAGCCCTGTGTGTTGGTCGTAGGGGTTTCTTACATTAACAAAAAAAAATTGTAAAATTTATTATTCAAAAATATAAAATATTTTTTTTTCTAAAAAATAAGGGGTTGTACTTAGGTCCTCCATCCTTATAAATCACAATTCTCTTTTTTAAAGCTTGATTTTACAAACAAATTCAATTCTCATATCAATTGAGTTGTTATTGCTAGAAACCTAAATGTCTAGATTCTTAATTTTCATTTTCTAAATCTTTTTTAATTTTTTGTGTGAATAAAAATATTCTATAATTCAACATCCTTCTTAACATTTTCTTATAACAACCTTCACAATACCAAAGCTTCACCTTTATTATTTAACAAATTCAATTCTCATCTCAGTTGAGTTGTTATTGCTAGAAACTAAATGTCTAGATTCTTAATTTTCATTTCTAGATCTTTTTTAATTTTTGTGTGAATATAAATATTCCATAATTCAACATCCTTATTGATATTTTCCTATAACAACCTTTACAATACAAAAAATTCACCTTTACTATCTATGGATTGCATCTTAGTAGAGTAATATTTCCAAAACATCACACTATCATAGTTTACAAGATTTGGATTGTTAGTTTCCTTGCACAAGTGCAACCACAAAAATTATAATAAATAGTTTATATGAAAATACATTAATGTTTTTTTTTTTAATTCTTAAAAATTTAGGTTAGTGTGAGAAACCCCTACAACCAACACACATGGCTAAGCAGTCTTCTCCCAACCATGACCCCTCGTAAAGCCGAGAGCTATGCTTATCAATAGGAAATTTAACACACAACCTTTGTGTCCCCCTTTGCATCGTAGAGGTTCGAATCGTGGACCTCCTGTTCAATAGGGCCAAGCTCGCCTTCTCCACTTGCGCTACAAAATAAACTTTAAAATTTAGGTTAGTGTGAGAAACCCCTACGACCAATGCACAAAGCTAAGCAGTCTCCTCCCAACCATGACCCATCGTAAAGCCGAGAGTTATGCTTATCAATAGGGAATTTAACACACAACCTTTGTGTCCCCCTTGCATTGAAGAGGTTCGAATTGTGGACCTCCTATTCAACAGGGTGAAGCTCGCCTTCTCCACTTGCGCTACAAAGATGGACTTAAAATTTTAGGTTAGTGTAGTAAAACCCCTACGACCAAAGCAGAGGGTTGAGTAGAAAACACATTAATGTTATAAAATAAAGAAAATATTAAAGAAAATTTGAATCATTATTTTTAATTGAAAATCAACAACTATAATATTAAAATAAAAGAGTAATACAAAATAGCCCGAAGGTAGAGTACTTGAAATAAGATCAAGACTAAGAGCCTACCAAACTACACAAAAGTCCTTAAAAGGACACTAAGTACATATATCACTAGTATTATACAAAGTATCATATTTCTTTTGAAACATATTTATACAATGCTGGAATAAGTTAAAATAGAAATTACCAAAGTGTCTGTATCCGTCCACAACGTTGCTGTTCACATTATGATTATGCTCGTAGAAAGTATGAAGAAAGTGTTTGAAAATATCTTTAAAACAAAGTACGAACTTGACAACCTGTAAAGAGATTTTGAGAACTGTGAGTCTCCTAAGAGACCTAGTAAGAATCCTTTGATTATCCTAAAAAATGTCCATATTTCTAGCCAACCAAATATACCATAAAACTTCAATCAAAAGCAACAACAAAAAATTATTATAACACCTCTGCATAGTAGGAATATAGCCAAACAATATATGCTGCCTGAAAACATTATCATTAATACTCCAGCCTGAAATATTAGAGCAAAATAATGGCCAAATTTCTTTAGCAAAAAAACAAAAAAAGATATGCTTGACAGTATCAGGAACTCTGCATAAAGTGCAGCTCATTGGTGATTGAGGATCTTTACATACAGGAAGCCTTTGAAGAAGTAATAACCAACGAAAATATGTTTTTTTAGGCTCAAGAAATCTGGACCAGATATGCTGCCCATGATTAGTGAAGACTTCCATAGACCAACTGTTATCAATATGGAGTAAAATCTCATTAGTATCAGTGAGCAAATTATAAAGAATTTTTGGCTTGATTTTGAACAATTGTGTGCCATCATGCCACTGAATCTTGCCATAAAAAGTCTGATCATCATCAATAAATATAAGACTACTTAATTGCAAAAACGAGGCTCGAAGTAAAGATTATGTCCTCCATTGAGAGCGAAGAATATCATATTGAATACTAAGAGACTCCTAAGATTTAAGACATCCATTTTCAATAATATCAGCAAATGATACAATACCTTTATGTGCCCATTTTTTTGTAGAACAACCTTGAGTAACAACAAGCAACTTATTATTATGAGAAATATTCCACTAGATAAAACTGTGCAAGAAGAAAATATTTTGAGAATCAACAATAGATAGTAAACCTCTAACATTCTCCCAAGCCTTCCAAAGGCTTTTGAAAACTGCTAACCCAACTGGAACAACCGAAAATTTACCAAAAAAATGATATCAATCATATGAAAATCTTTCCAAGCATGAGCTTTTTTATGAACAACCTTAGTAATATTATGCTTGGGAAAAAAATTCCATGGCTCATTGTCGTTAATACAATTCACTATCCACTTGATGGCTAAGGACATACCTTGAACAACCAAAATTTTCAACCCAAGGCCGCCAATATATTTATTAACAGTGCACCAATTCCACCTTACCTTATGCTTTTTTATCTTTGTATTACCACCGACCCATAAAAAATTTCGTATATGTTTATGAATATCATTAATTTGATATGAACATAATGACCAAGCTGAAGCAAAATAGATAGAGTAAGCAGAAAGGATTTTTTGACAGACTTGAAATCTACCAACAACAGATAACTGCTTATTATTCCATTTATTAAATTTATTAATAATCCTTTCTTTAACCATAACCACATATCCTTAAGGCAAGGGTCAATGGAGAAAAGAATGCCAAGATAATGGATTTGTTTGGAGGGACCTCCCCACTGAATATCAAACTTGGATAACCAAGGAGGAGCAACAAAATCCCAAGTAATATAGACTTCGATAGCAATTTAAGCTCCTAAAGCATTGCAAAAGCAATCGAGCTTTGAAAAAAGGGAATCAAAATTTTCCTCAACCATCTTAACAAAAACCGAGGTATCATCAACAAAATGAATATTAATAAGCTCTTGATCATTAGGCAGAGTAATTCCCTGAATAACATGATTGATTGAGTTCTCTCTTAACAGATAATACAAGGCATCAGTAGCAATAACAAACAAAGCAGGAGCTAAGGGATAGCCTTGACGTATAGATCTTTGAAGCAAGATAGGATCAGAAAGAGTGATGTAGGAGCCTATCTTTAGAGGGTTTTTTTAAAAGGAGTTTTAAAGTAATTTTTTTATTACTCAAAATGGAATTCTTTGACGCAAAATAAATTTGCCGAAAATGATAATTACTAAAAAAAAACAAAATTTGATGGAAAAATAATTTGTCGAAAATAGTAATTACTTAAAAAGACATTTTTTTGATGGAAAAATAAATTTGCCGAAAATAGTAATTTTTTATTTTTAGGGTTTTAAGTTTTAGGGTTTCTTTGGGGATATATATTCCCTTGGTATTGCATTGTAAAAGGGGGGAAGTGAATTCAGGAATGAGAAAATAAATTATTTATTGATTTATTTTCATGTATTGTAGTTTTTATGTGAATGAAGGCTTTTTCTGATTATTTCCATTTATTACAGTTTTTATGTAAATGAAGGGTTTTACATATTATTTTTATTTATCACAGTTTTTATGTAATAGGAGGTATTATGTTTTGACCTCTTGCAGCTAGATTCACATCATTTGGTATCAGAGCAAGTTGGATCTTGTTGAGGAGAAAAGAGAAGAAAAGAAAAAAGAAAATGAGAGAGCGAAGGGGCTCCAAAAAAATTGGCACTTTGTGCAGTGTTTGCAGAAGGTTTGTAAAACCTTGGAGAAAATAAATTGCACTCTGTGTAAGTTCTTGCAAGAGGTTTTTTTATGTAAAACCTCAGAGGGAGGAATTAGCACTTTGTGTAGTGTTTGCAGAAGGTTTGTAAAACCTTGAAGAAAGAAATTGGCACTCTGTGTAAGTGCTTGCAAGAAGTTTTTTTATGTAAACCCTCAGAGGGAGGAATTGACACTTTGTGTAGTTCTTGCAGAAGGTTTTTAAAATCTTGGAGAAAGAAATTGGCACTCTGTGTAAGTGCTTGCAATAGGTTTTTTTTTTATGTAAAACCTCAGAGAGAAGAATTGACACTGTGTAGTGCTTGCAAGAGGTTTGCTATTTTAAAACCTCGAAGGAATAAATTAGCACTATGTGTAGTGCTTGCAGGAGGTTTGAGATATAAAACCTCAAAAGGAGATTGGTACTTTGAGGAGTACTTGCAGATGTGTGGCACTCTATGGAAAGCAATTATGAGTTTGATCAAAGGAACTCGTAGGAGCAGAGTTCTTTTCAACCAGAGGAGAATGATGCAGGAGCCTATCTTTAGAGGGTTTTTTTAAAAGGAGTTTTAAAGTAATTTTTTTATTACTCAAAATGGAATTTTTTGATGAAAAATAAATTTGCCGAAAATGGTAATTACTAAAAAAGACAAATTTTGATGAAAAAATAATTTGCCGAAAATAGTAATTACTTAAAAAGACATTTTTTTGGTGGAAAAATAAATTTGCCGAAAATAGTAATTTTTTATTTTTAGGGTTTTAAGTTTTAGGGTTTTCTTTTAAGGTTTCTTTGGGGATATATATTCCCTTGGTATTGCATTGTAAAAGGGGAGAAGTGAATCTAGGAATGAGAAAATAAATTATTTATTGGTTTATTTCCATGTATTGTAGTTTTTATGTGAATGGAGGGTTTTTATGATTATTTTCATTTATTGTAGTTTTTATATAAATGGAGGGTTTTACATATTATTTTTATTTATCGTAGTTTTTATGTAATGGGAGGTATTATGTTTTGACCTCTTGCAATTGGATTCACATCAAAGAGACCCATTAACCTCAACAAAAGCAGATGCATCAATAAGAAGCACCTTAACCATTTTGCAAAACAGAGGAGGGAAGCCAAAGGCCTCAAGAACCATGAGAATATAGTTCCATTCAATTTTGTCATATGTATTTTCAAAATCCAATAAAAGCATGCCTGCATTTTGTCCAGAGCATTTAGCCCAATACATGGTTTCCCAACTAGTGATCAAATTTTCCAAGATATATCTTCCTTTTATAAAACCTATTTGAGTTGAATTAATAAACTTAGGTAGACAATTTGCAACCCTCAAAGCCAAAATTTTTGCAAGGATTTTATATGAAACATTTAACAATGTTATTGGTCTCCAGTTTTTGACTAAATTTTTATCACCACCCTTAGGCAAAAGCCTTATGATACCAATATTAATATTCCTACCCAAGGAACCATGAAGAATGGCCTCAGAGTAAACCTGATACAAATCATCACCGATCCAATGAACATTTTTCTTATAAAATTCTATAGTAAGCCCATCGAGCCCGGGGCCTTGTCATTGTTAATAGACTGAATAGCCTTGATGATTTCTTCTTTAGTAATCGGAGTATCTAAAACAAGAGCTTCCTGATCAGAAATTTTATGAGGAATAAGAGAGCAACAAAATTTTCTATCATCAATTCTAGGTTCGTTATCCTCATAAGTGAACAAATATTTATAAAACTGATAGAAAATGCTTTTTATAGTGTCAGGATCACAGATCAAATCCCTTCCATTCCATATTACATCAATTTTCTCTATCACACCCCTCTCTTTAAGGAACTTGAAGAAAAATTTGGAACCTTTATCTCCTAAATGGAGCCAATTAAGTCTGGACTGAACTCTCTGACCCGGAATTCTTTTCATATGCAATTGTCTCAAATTATTCTTGATGGAAATGAGCTCTTCCTACAAAGTAATGTTACTTGGATTGTTTTGCAGGTTAAATTCAAGAAAACACAGCCTTGACTGCAAGGAATGTTCCATATTTCTATAATCTAAAGCTCATTGTTTGCCTATTGTTTGGAAAATTTTCTTTCAACTTTGAACATTGAGGTTCCATCTATCAATAGCATTCCACGATTTGAACATCCAATGGTTAATTTCTCTTAAAGTAAAAACAACATCAATGCAATCTGTAGCCTCTAATAAGGAAGTATTTAAATGAATTTTCCAAGAGGGACAATGATGATGCATAGGTCCACACTGAAGTCTTATATGAGCTTGAATAAGATAATGGTTAAAGAAAACATTAGGCGTGACCAGAAATCTATTACCATCTGAGATAGGAGCAAACTGAAATAAATAATTTAAAGCATAAAATCTATCCAAACGATAGTAAATTCGGTTTTCACCCTTTTGCATATTACACAAAGTATACCAAGGGCCTTTATGATGAAATTTATGGACTTCCAAAGGATCTATTAGCTGAAAAAATGATTTCATTCTCATCCAATGATGAAATTCATGACTTCTCCATTCTACATTCAAACCCCCACTTTTGTCATCCTGTGATTCAACCATATTAAAATCACCACAGATAATCCATGGTATATTCGAAAGACTTAAAAACCATTGCCACAAAAGACTCCTTTCTTTGTGATCATTGGGTGCATAAACAAAACAAACACCAAATTTAGTGTTATTCATATCAATTATCACCCAAACAACTCTATTGCAAGGAGAACAACCATACTCAATAACCTTAGAAGACCAAAAGGGGGATAACAAAATCACAACACCCCCCCTTCCAGGACTATGATTAGTGCAAAAAGGAGTAGCTTCCTTCCAGATGACTTTAAGAGCAATATTCAAAAGCATATTGGTCGTTTTCACTTCTTGCAAAAATACACAGTCAAGCTTTCTAATCGATCGAATATAATATCTAATAGAATAATTCCTGTCAGGGGATTCTAAACCCCTAACATTCCAACTGAAACACTTGAGCATCATTGTCAGAATTAGAAGAGTTATGTCTCGCTTCTGGCAAGCTCTTTGGCAACTTTGATAGATTTACCCTTGTAAAATGGTACAACAACTCTTCTACGTTTCTTCTTTGCCACTAAAGACCAATTATTTTCTTGACTTTCAACAATATTACTAACAATACAATCTACAATATGAGAATTCAGCTCAAGAGAGAGAAAGGTGTTCACATCAGAGGTATCCTCGTTTGAAGAATCTCCGGTTGTTGCAGCTGCCTCAACAATTTTCCTATAGTCTGATGCCCTTTGATTAATTGTGGCAAGGGCCAATTCCTGTCCATTTAATCTATGACCAATCATAGTATTGTTATCATGGTTTGAGTAATTATTCCAGCCTTTAGTATGAAAAGAATTATGAGATTCAATAGTAACATGGTTATCATTCTTATGAGAAAAAATCTCATAAAATGATTTAAGATTATCAACCAGACAACCATTACCAACATGAACAAGATCAGCATCTTGACGAATAGATTCAACATTATCAATTTTAGTATTATTTGATCATTATCTAAATCAAGCAATCAACATTTAAACTTACTACTTTCTATTCCCATAAAGAAGAGAATTTAACTTCACCATCCTTAATTAAAACCTCTTTATTGGCTAGCATATCTACACATTTGTTTTCTTCACTTATAAAAAAAATATAAAACATTACTTAATTATTTTTTAATGAGTTTACACGGTTTTTATGAGGGATCTTAGTCCCCGTGGGGTTTGAACTTTGAACCTCTACAAAAAAAACCAAAAAAAACCAAAAAAAACCAAAGCCCTTACCAATATAGTAAACTTATAACTAAACATTACTTAAATTTTTAATATTATTATTTTATACATTTAATAATTTAATAAAAAATAAAAATTAACCTTTATCTGACGGTGTGTTGAGAAAACGGAGGCGGTTCGGCTCTGGCGATTTGGCTTTTGGCGGGAAATTTTTTGTGACGGCGTCTGGTGTTGCTCGAGGGACTCTGGCCCGAAGATCTTGCCTAGGGCTTTGGGGGGTTGTTTCTGCTTTCGCCTGAAGGTTCTTTAGTGGTCCCGGGAGGGCCCGATGGGGTCTCCTCCCCGTTTCTCCCGCTGGGAGAAAGACCTCATATGCCGAGAAGTTGAAAGATTTTCCCTCGCCTTCCACGGACGGAGCTCAACGGAATGCTTTTCAATCGATACTCAAGACTGTTGCCAATGGCCCAAATGCTCACCGCGTTAATGGATGCCTCCCACAATCTTCCTCCAGTGCCTAAGATTGTAATAGAACCAATGCTCGGTCGAAGATACAATCGTCTACCGAGCTAATCACGACTTGATCTGCAAATTCATGGGCATCCGGCCCACACTGAATTTTCTGCATACCTGGGTTCGTCAGAACTGGGAGCCACACGGTGAGTACTCTCTATGGCCTATAAGCAATGGGTATTTCATCATAAGTTTCTCTTCTTTAGCAGATAGAAACAGAGCATTTGAATCAGAAAAGAGAAACCATGGACCAGGCAGGGTTATTTGTCCAACCCCCGGAGAGTGGGTTTCGACCCCCGCATCGAACCCACGGCCGTCCCGGTCCGGATCCGGCCGTACGCTCTCCCGATGGAGTTTTGGGGTGAGCAGGTGTTGGAATTAATAGGTAATTCCCTAGGCAGATTTCTGGGAGTCTCCAAAGATACCATAGAGGGCAATCATCGTTGCCTTTGCTAGAATATGTGTAGAGATGGACATTAGTCACCTCTACCACCGAGGTGGAACTTGAGCTTGGCAGGAGTACCCCGGATCCAAGCAGCTAGACTATGAGGCCCTACCTTTCGAGTGCCGAGTATGCCATAAGCATGGACATTTGGCAAGGTTCTCGCCCAAACGTAGTGAGCACAAAAACGGAGGCTCCGAGTGGAATGTCAAACCGCCCTAGAGAGGGTAAGTCCAATCCGGTCAATGAACCCTCTAGCAATTCTCCAGTCCCGATGCTCACAGATGGCTTTGAACAGTGAAACGAAAGAGAAACAAAAAGAAAATGGCAAGGAGCAGTGCACAGCTCAAGCCAAACAATCGGTATGAAATTTTTAAGTCATTAGTGGATCTGGAGGACCAATCTATGGAAGGAGTGGTTGGGAATGGTGAGAATGTCAACACTCCACCTCTTGTTTCTCCTTCCTTCACTCCCGTAGTAGAACAGGTCTGTGCCAGCTGAGTACCTGCAGTTAGAGAATCCAGGGGCTTTGGTCATACACTCCCCAGCAAAGTCGGCCATAAAAGATGTTACCATGGGAAATGCAGATAAAAACAGAGAAAGGCTCGCTTTAGGGATTTCCCTGTGGAAAAGAGATCAAGAAACAATAACTCTCAAGGAGCGGGAAGAAAATCCAATAAGGAACTACTAACAGCCCAAGGAGATAAGCTAATCAATGGAGGATTGGTGAGGACCATTGATTCTTACTGCTCTCAAGGTTTTCAATGATTATTCAATCTTGGAATATTAGGGGTTTAAACAAGAGAACCCATCAATCGCTGCTCAAAGACTCTTAGAAAACCGTAAAACAGATTTTTTGCTTCTTCAGAAGACCAAAATGTCTTTAGATATTATGAGTAAAACCGCTACTAAAATCAGCGGGAGCCGGGTATATGGACGTGGCCGCCCAAGGAGCTTCAGTGGGAATTGTTACCCTTTGGAACCCTCTCGGTCCTGGACTCGCTTTAGAACATGTAGCTTGTAGGGGTGTACTTACTTCTCTCTTCGTAAATAACTTCAATTCTGAGCTGGTCCTTATAACCAACTTTTATGGGGCCCAAGATCTTGATGGCCATAGGCTCCAATGGGACGTTGTTCACAACATGAGAGCATACAGGGAGTGTTATGACTGGATTATTGCAGGGGATTTTAATGCAAAATTATCTCGTTCGGGACCAGGAAGGTGGCTCCCCTATTTTGGATCCAGGGGATCGGCTTCTGATTGCCCAAGTTCGTGCCTTTAATCTAGTGGACGTTCAAGGCCCTAGTGTTTTTTTCACTTGGACAAACAAGAGAAAGGAGCCACATAGCAGGAAGGTCAAGTTAGATCGCTTTTTGGTCTCGGAGGAGGCTTTTGTTAAATGGACTTTTAAGTTCCGCATTTTGGAGGGCCCTATTTCGGATCATTTTCCCATTTTGCTTGAGGGAGGGACTTCGAGAGGACAACACCATAGGCCTTTTAAATTTGAGAATTTTTGGTTACAAAAGGAGGACCTTCGACAGAAAATTTCTCATTGGTGGGACGTAAGGCCGTCCACCTTTTGGGACAAAGCAATGTTCAAATTTCATAAACGACTTCAATTTGTCAAATTTCAATTGAAACAATGGAGGAAAGGAAACAAGTCGGATTTCCGGGCCCCAAAGGGCCCCCTTGGTGGCTAGATGGGAGGAGGTTCGGAAACTTTTTAGGGAAGGATCAATTATCGAGCAACTCAAATCGAAGATGACGAATCGCGTAAAGCGGTTGAGGACATTGACAACCAAGAGGAGTTATACGGGAAACAGAGGGCTAGAAATACTTGGTTATTAGAGGGGGACAGAAATACCAAATTTTTTCATCGGTCAGCTTGTGCTAGGAGACAGATGAACAATATGGAAGTTCTCAAAGATGAACATGGAAATGTCTTCGATACTATTCCCCGGTATGCACTCCCATGCTATCGATTACTTTTCTAAACTTTTTAAGGAAAGTATGCAAGGAAGATATTGAGGCTCGTAACGAAGTTCTTAATGTTATTCCTCCTATTATCTCTCGAAGAGGACAATCGGACCCCGCTTAGACCCATTGAAAGGGATGAACAGAGAAATGTGGTCTTTGGTATGAGTACTGGAAAATCTCCCGGTCCGTATGGCTTTCCTATTGAATTTTTTCAGAGCTTTCCGGGATACCTTGGAGGAGGATGTTCTGGTCACATCGAGGAATCCGGATCCAATCGAAGAATGCTCAGTGCGATCAATCACACCTTCATTGCTTTAATTCCAAAAGGGGAAGCGGGGACTCATATCTCTGATTTTATGCCTATTGCTTTATGCAATGTGATTTACAAAATCATCACTAAGATAATGGCTGAGAGGCTTAAACCCCTTCTTCATAGCATCATTTCTCCTGAACAGGGGGGCTTTGTTGAGGGAAGACAAATATTGGATGGGGTGGTTTTGGCCCAGGAGGCCATCCATTCAATGCAAACTTCGGGCAACAAAGGCATGTTCATTAAACTGGATATGTCCAAGGCTTATGACCGGGTGGGGTGGTGCTTCTTGTCGAAAATGCCGGCCGCCTTTGGCTTCTCTCAGAATGGATTGATTGGGTTATGAGTTGTGTTTCTTCTCCCTCTTTTTCTCGTTCTCATTAAGGGCCTTCCCTCGCTTCCTTTCGGCGCCTCCCGTGGGCTCCGCCAGGGAGACCCTTGTTCTCCCTATCTCTTCCTTCTCTTGGTCGAAGGTTTGGGCAGATCTGTTTTTGAGGAGAAGGCAACAAGGTCTCGCTTTCCGGTATCAAGGTTGGGGAGGAAACTCTGACTCACTTGCAATTTGTGGATGATACGGGTCTGGTTGGTGCGGCCACTCTTCGGGAAGCTAGAGGAATCAGAGATACTTTGAATTTCTACCTAAGGGCTTCAAATCAGGTTCTAAATGTCAGGAAGTCCAAAGTGGTCTTTTTCAATCTCGACCAACGGCTTCAGGAGCGCGTTATTGAGATCCTGGGCTTCACAAGGACTTCTCTTCCAATTGTTTACCTGGGCGTTCCCCTTCATTTCAAAAAGTTAAATATTGATATTTGGAAGAACCTGTTAGCAGGCATCAAAGACAGAATGAATCATTGGGCCCATAAATGGCTAAGCTACGGGGGTAGATTAACCTTCCTGAAATCGGTTATTCAGGCTTTGCCGATCTATAAATTCTCAATACTGGCCGCCCCTCATACCATCTGGAAAGAGCTGGACAAAATGGCTAGAAGATTTTTATGGGAAGGCGCAAAAGGGAAGAAAAAATGGGCCTTGGTTGGGTGGGACAAAGTTACCCAGCCTAAGGATAAAGGAGGGCTGGGCTTGAGAAGTTCTATGCTTAATAACAGAGCTTTGGCTGGAAAACTGTATTGGAGGTGGATTTCTCAGCCATCCTCTCTCTTCAGCAGAATTCTTTCCAGTAAATATTTGGGGCATGTTCATCCCAATGAGGTGGGTCGCTTTCCCTTGGAAGGTCCTGGTTCCTTAGTGTGGCAGACTCTCAAGCTTGGGTCCCAGATTATCAAAGATCAATTATTCTGGAAAGTGGGGAAAGGAGACAAGGCTCATCTTCTCGGATCGACTCTTGGGACCAAAGATCCGCCCATTATTGTTATGTTCCCCGAGCTACAACCTATCATGACCGCCTTAGAAGCCTATGGTTGGATCCTTATTGATAATTATCTTCTTACCAGTCATTTGGGGGGGGTATACTTTTAAAAAGTTTAAGCGATGGGAGGAGTGGCCAATCATCGTCTCTCCGGAGTTGGCGCCTATCCCGCAAAAAAATCTTGTCGTAAAGGTTCCTCACGGGGAAGGATGAGGAAGATGAATTAGCCTCGGGGCTATGGAAGCCTTGGGGTCTACTCGGCTAAGGCTCGGATATGAAGAGATCCTCCCCGAGCCTCCCCCACACTCTTTTCCGGCTCAAGCATTGGAGAAGGATTTGGCATTCAAAGGGTTGGCCGAAAGTGAATTTCTTCGCTTGGCAACTTATGCATAATGGTCTTCTCACCTTTGACAATCTCGTGACGTAGGGGTTTCAATGGCCCCTCTCAATGTGCTTTATGCCTCCAACATGAGGAAACCTGCAGACCATTTGTTTTTTGAGTGTCCTTTTACTCATCGATTTGGGAACGCCGGTTCTCTCAATTTAAACTCCAGTGCTAATGGTGTTCTCAACCGTACCAATATTTGGGAAAAATGGAAATGGGGCAGGTTCAATTCCATAGCTCTCCGAACTGGCTGGCAGTTAGGCTTTCTCTTCATTTGGTGGCAAGTTTGGTTGGAGAGAAACGCCCGGATCTTTAGAAACACTTTCTCCTCGATTGACGGCGTTTGGCAGGTCATCTGGAGCAAAGTCACAGAAACTGTTGCTACTTTTGTCAATGAAAAGAATCAGGCTACTCTTGGGCATCCTGAAGAGGGGGTTGAGGGTCATGAGAGGCAAGACAGATCATGCTGGAAACCTCCCCCTGAAGGCTGGATCAAGATCAATACTGATGGGGCTGCAAAAGGCAACCCGGGCAACGCAGGAATTGGTGTTGTTTGTCGGGATCACTCGAGTGCGGTTCTTTACTGGGAATTGCAGGGATTGGGCAGAGCCACGAACAATGAAGCCGAAGCCTTGGCCATTAAGTCAGCGTCTATCTGGGCTGTGGTTACCGGAGGATAATTCTTGAATCTGATTCTCAAGTCCTGATCGGCGCTCTAGATTGCTTGCGGAATTTCTCTTTAAAAGCCTCGGAGACTCGCGGATGTTGATATCTCAAATCAAGGAGTTATGGAGGGAGTTAGATGATGTCATCCCCGTGTATGTGAGTAGAAATCGAACACGGTAGCCGACTTCCTTGCGAAGATGGGTGCCGAGAAAGAGGTAGGTGTTCACTGCACAGTGATATGCCTATGATAGATGAAGAGATTCGGAGTGGTCTGGAACGATCCCTGCATCCATGAGCTCAAAAATGACTAAGGTTAGTTTCTGTCGCGATATCGCGACATATTGCGCCGTCGCGACCCTGTTTGGTATTCTGTCGCGATTTCGCGACATGTTGCTCTGTCGCGACATGTTGCTCGTCGCGACCTATCCTGGATAACTGTAGCGATTTCGCTACCCTTTTGGTTGCTGCGGCTTTGGGAGGAAAATTGTAGCGATTTCGCGACATGTTGCGCCGTCGCGGTCGTTGATGAGAAGGTGTCGCGATGTCGCGACCTTTTGGTTGGTTTTGCTGCCGGAGGAAAAGTGTCGCGATATCGCGACGCTTTGAGAAAAATTGCATGAAAGGGAAAAACCGTCGCGATATCGCGACAATTTTTGTGAAAAGCTACTCTAAGGAAAATTGCCGCGATTTCGTGCCTTTTTTGAGGAAAGGACACAAAGGGGCATACTTGTTGCGATTTTGAGATGTTTTGAGCAAAATTTAGTTAAGGGGAAAAACCGTCGCGATATCGCGACCTTTTTGAGAAAAGCCTCCCAATGGATAACCTGTCGCGATTTCGCGACATGTTTATGGAAAGGAAGCACAGGGGCAAACCTCGTAGCGATTTCGCTACAGTTCTGGAGAAAAACTGCTTGCAGATTTAACGTCGCGATTTCGCGACTAGTTTTGGTAATGGGCACCTCGGGGTGAACATGTCGCGATTTCGCGACACTTTTGCGGATGGGGCGCCCATTGGTTTTCTTGTCGCGATTTCGCTACACTTCCGGCCAAGTGGGGCTCCAAGGAAAAGCCGTCGCGATGTCGCGACACTTTCTCAAAGTTGCTGATCAAAGGGGTCCTCGTCGCGATTTCGCGACAGTTTGGGGAGCAGGTGCCTTCAGGCTTTCTCATCGCGATTTCGCGACGCTTTTGGCGTTTGGGTGATTTGGTGCTGTGCTGTCGCGATTTCGCGACTTTTTTCGTGTGTTGTGGTTCCGGCGCTTTTTGTCGCGATATCGCGACATGTCGCGATTTCGCGACTTGTCGCGTTATCGCGACTGGTTGTTGTGGCGCGGCGGTTGTTTGGTTTGGTGTCGCGATTTCGCGACATGTCGCGTTTTCGCGCCCTTTGTACTTCTGGTCTCTTTGCGCTTGGTTGGGATGCCCTTTCTCCCTCTTGTAACTGTCTTTTGTTTTAATACAAGTTTTTTTTCATTTTTTTCAAAAAAAAAATTAACCTTTATCTCAAATAATTTGAAGTGATAATTAAACGCTAAGGTTAACTTGATTGTGGTATTTGAGTAGTTTATGAGCCTCGTTGCTCTTGTAGGCTTAAAGGTGGAAGTCCTTAATCCTAGATTCTTCACTCCTATTAACATGTAGTTCTACCATGTACATGAGGTGGTAGGTTTTGTTATTTTCAATCGAGTCCATGTGATGTGATGTTGTTCTATACAAATTATCTATGTTTAGTGACATATTCCAAATTTTGTCTTATATTAATTCTTTTCTTTTTCTTTTAATATTCTCACCTTTGGTATAATTTTTAAATTTAAATTTAGTGTTATATTTTATTAAATTAATTTTATAGTTAAAATTCAAATTTACAAATATAAAATAATTATAAAATAAAATAATTTTATTATTTATTATTTATTATTTATTTTTATTTTTATTTATTTTTAAGAGTTGGAAAGCTAGAGCTTATTAGGTCTTCATTAAAATAATCCAATAACTTTTGCCATTGCGATGTTTTCGCCAATTGCTGTAAAAGAAATTAACTCAATTCATAAGCCAACTCATGCTGTCACGAAAATATTTTGTACAATTTAAGAGTTTACAATTACCAACCTAAACATTTCATCCCTTATCAATAGGGAATTTAACACACACAACCACCACACACTCACTCCCTCACACACTCGCCCATGCCGCGGTTTTAACCTTTAACCTCCCGAAGAAGAACCAAAGCCCCCTGACGTATTTATTTATAACAAGGTTAAAATAAATAAATAAATATATATATATATATATATATATTAACACTTATAAAAAGTAGTGTTTTCTAAGTTCTATGGCCACAGGTTATACAAATTATATTCATGGAAGATGTTGTTTATCCAATGTATTTATTTGACATAACTGTTTGATTTGGCTACGAAAACATGAGGTGGTGCAATCATACTCTTAACAAATTCAAACTTTGAACATAAAGAAAAAATTATTATTGAAAAAAATTTATAGCTGCATTAAATTATAATTATATATATATATATATATATATATATATATATATATACCTCAATTTAACAAACAACCCTTTTAAATCATAATAAAGTTATAAAAACCGGGCAACGGGTTCGAGCTTTAGCTCTTCTTCGAGAGGTTTAAGGTTCAAACCGCGGCGTGAGCGAGTGTGTGAGGGAGTGGTTGTGTGTATAACTGTATATTAAATTCCCTGTTGATAAGTGTAACTCTTGGCTTTACAAGGGGGTCATGGTTGGGAGGAGACTGCTAGGGTTTATCACACTACCCAAATTAAAAAAAAAACATAATATTATTATTATTATTATTTTTTAATTTGGTTAGTGTGAGAAACCACTATGACCAACACATAGGGTTGGATAGTCTCCTTCCAACGATGACCCCTATAAAGTTGAGAGCTATGCTTATCAATAGGAATTTAACACAACCACCACACACCCACCCCCTCACATCGCGGTTTGAACCTTGGATCTCCCGAAGAAAAACCAAAGCCTGAATCGTTGCATTCTCTCTGGGACAAAAAACTTAATAATTTAGGTTAGTCGGGTTTTTTTTTTTATTCGACATAGACCGTTAGGTTTGAACCTTGGACCTCCTTCCGAGGATCAAGGGAACTTGTTAGTAAGGTACTTGGTGCGGATAAACCTTAAATAAGGAAAATTGTTCCCCGTATCCCTTGCGGGTCAGGAATTTCTGTTCCATGGGGCCTATTCCATCCAGGTATACCCCTTAGGCTAGCCAGGGTTTTTTTTGGTATAAAAACCTTAATTAAGAAAAATTGTTCCTCGTATCCCCTAGGGACCAGGACTTTCCGTTCCACAGGGCTTGTCCCATTTGGGTATACCCCTTAGGCTAACCGAGGGGTTTTTTTGGTATCCAATGAAGGTCGTTAGGCTTGAACCTCGTACCTCCTTCCGAGGATTGAGGGAACTTGCCAGTAAGGTACTTCGTGCGGATTAAAACCTTACTTAAGGAAAATCGTTCCTCGTATCCCCTAGGGATCAAGACTTTTCGTTCCACGTGACCTATCCCATCTGGGTACATCCTTGAGGTTAGCCAAATTTTTTTTTGTATCTGGCGCAGGCCGCTAAGCTTGAACCTCAAACCTCCTTTCGAAAATTGAGAGAACTTACCAATAAAGTACTTGGTGCAGATATAATATTATTCTTTTTATATTGAATAAGGGTAAATAATTTTAGGAGGCCATAAGCCATAGAGATACTACTTGTGGAGGATGTTTATCTGATATATAATTATCCAATTATATTTTGATTACCGAAGCATGAAGCATGGCGCATATGTTCTATGGAACTCAAATATATAGATATCCAATTATATTTTGATTACCGAAACATGAAGCATGGCGCATATGTCCTACGAAACTCATTGTCAATGCCATAGTAGACTTAAAAGGTGGAAGCTCTTAATCTTGTTTATAAGGGATTCCTCACTTCTATTAACTTCTAGTATAAGGTATAAAAATTTAAAAATTAAATTTTAAATTTATTAATGTATTTTTAAAATTAAAAATTTACTAGAATTTTGTAAAATTTATTGTTCCAGGAGGATAGTGCAACGATTCGGGCTTTGGCTTTTTTTTGGAAGGTCTAAGGTTCAAATCATGGCATGGACGAGTATGTGAGGAGTTGTGTATGTGTTAAATTTTCTATTGATAAGCACAACTCTTGGCTTTACGAGGGATCATGATTGGGAGGAGACTCCCAACCATTTGCGTTGGCCATAGGCGTTTCTCGCACTAACCACAAAAAAATTAAAATTTATTATTCAAAAATGTAATTTTTTTTTTTTTCCTAAAAAAATATTTTTCTTTCTAAAAAATAAGGGGTTGTACTCATGTCCTTCACCCTTACAACTCACAACTCTCTTCTTTAAAGTTTGAGAGTTTACAAACAAATTCAATTTATTATTCAAAAATATAATTTTTTTTTTTCCTAAAAAATAAGGGGTTGTACTCATGTCCTCCATCCTTACAACTCACATCTCTCTTCTTTAAAGTTTGAGAGTTTACAAACAAATTCAATTCACATCTCAATTGAGTTGTAATTGCTAGAAACCTAAATGTCTAGATTCTTAATTTTCATTGTTTAGATTTTTTAAATTTTTTGTGTGAATATAAATATTCCATAACTCAACATCTTTCTTGACATTTTCCTATAACAACCTTCAAAATACCAAAACTTCAGCTTTACTATCTATGCATTGCATCTTAGTAAAGTAATATTTCCAAAACATCACACTATCATAGTCTCTTTTACAAGATTTGGATTTCTAGTTTCCTGTCTCAAGCACAAGTGCAACCACACAAATTATAATAAATACTTTATATGAAAACATATTAATGTTTTTTTAATTCTTAAAAAATTTAAGTTAGTGTAAAAAACCCTTGTGATGCACAAGGCTAAGCAGTCTTCTCCCAACCATGATCCCTTGTAAAGCCGAGAGCTATGCTTATCAATAGGGAATTTAACACAAACTTTGTGTCCCCCTTTACATTGTAGAGGTTTGAACCGTGGACCTCTTGTTCAATAAGGCCAAGCTCGCCTTCTCCACTTGCGCTACAAAATGGACTTTAAAATTTTAGGTTAGTGTGAGAAACCCCTACGACCAACGCATAGGGCTAAGTAGTCTCCTCCCAACCATGACCCTTCGTAAAGCCGAGAGCTATGCTTATTAATAGGGAATTTAACACACAACCTTTGTGTCCCCCTTTGCATCGCAAAGATTTGAACCGTGGACCTTCTGTTCAACAAGACCAGACTCACCTTCTCCGCTACAAAGATGGACTTAAAATTTTAGGTTAGTGTGAGAAACCCCTACGACCAACGCACAGGGCTGAGCAGAAAACACATTAATATTATAAAATAAAGAAAATATTAAAGAAAATCTGAATCATTAGTTGAATCAAGCAATCAACATTTAAATTTACTAATTTCTATAACCATAAATAAGAGAATTTAACTTCATCATCCTCAATTAAAACCCCTTTATTGACTAGCATATCTACACATTTGTTTTCTTCACTTAATTTATGTAAAAAATATAAAACAATACTTAATTTTTTTTTTTTAACGAGTTTACACGGGTTTTTACGAAGGGTCCCAGTCCCGTCCCCTTATACTAAGGGAGGTTTGAACTTTGAACCTCTCAAAAAAGCCAAAACCCTTACCACTATAGTAAACTTACAATTAAACATTACTTAGATTTTTAATATTATTATTTAATAATTTAATAAAAAATAAAAATTATCCTTTATCTCAAATAATGTGAATTGATAATTAAACGTTAAGGTTGACTTGATTGTGGTATTTAACTTGATTATGGTATTTGAGTAGTTTACGAGCCTCGTTGCTTACCAAACTCTTTATAGGTTTAAAGGTGGAAGTACTTAATGCTAGATTCTTCCCTCCTAGTCCAGTCATGTATATGAGGTGGTTGGTCTTACTATTTTCAATTGAGTCCAAATTATAAATAAAATTTTGTCCCATATTAATATTTTTTCTTTTTCTTTTTTCTTTTTTCTTTTAACATTCTCACCTTTTATATAGTTTTTAAATTAAATTAATTTTATAAATATAAATAAATTATATAAAAGTGGCTATATTGATTCTTCGTTAATCCAATAACTTTTCCTACTGCAATGTCTCCGCGGATACATAAAAAATACAACATTGCTGTAGAAGAAATGTAGAAGAAATTAATTCAATTCTAAAGCCAACTCATGCTGTCACGGAAATATTCTGTCCAATTTAAGAGTTTACAATTACCAATCTAAACATTTCACGGGCCAGTAAATGTAATTCATGAAAAGGAAAATGATGGCCATCAAAGTAAAAATGGAAAACAATTATAGAAATGACAGCGTCTGACATGGAATCTGACAAGGACTCTGACTTCTAAGTTGGCTGCTTCTTCATATTAAATTACTTAAAATGCCCTGCCACCTTGGCTTTATTTATACGACGGTAAAGAGCGCCCACGTCTGAAACGTGACACAGACAACCAGTACAGTCCTCCGTCAGATGACAGATTTCCGGTCCCAGCCCAGCAAAAGAGAATAAATAAAGAGAAAAAGCAAACAGCATTTATTTCCGTTACTATTTCCTTCCAATTTAATATTTACTCTGTCTAATTGGACCGTTAAACTGCTCCGATTTACTAAGAGCGGATAACCCGGGTCGATGTTAACCCGAGGGCGTGGTCAAACATAGAGTTAAGCGTGCCCCGCCTTGTCGGCTGAGAGGACCACGGTACCACGTGTCCGTCCGGCGCCCGGATTGACCGTCACGGTAAGAAAAAACCGGAGGAGTCTGTAAAACATAAAGGTGTAAAGTAAAAGACTCGCTCAGGTTTCGCTTTATTTTACTTTTATTGTTTTTACCACGCGGGATCACCGGCTATCGGCAGTGGGCCCAGGGCGGTGCCGGCATCCCGGAAAGTTGCAGCTTTATTGTAGACAAAAGGTCTCGCCGGAATGTTTTAAAAGCAATACTTTGACGATATTAAGGTTTGCAAATATTTAATGCCCTTTAGCATTAAATGCCTGGCATTTAATGCTAAATTGGTGGGGTCTAGTAGTTAATGCTGATTTCGGGTGGGGTTAACTGCCACGGTTTTGTTAATTGTAGAGGAGCCCAGTGGCTGGGTCTCCGAGAGTTCGTTGAGATTTTGCAGCACTTTACCGTTAACCCATATTATAAAACAACGTGAACAAAATTTTTGTATATGCTTAATGAGTACAGATTTTGCAAGGGATATATATTTAATGACTATATGTCCAAGAGAGATTGATGTCTTGTCTAGGTAGATGATGCATTGGAGGAGGGAGCCACGTACTTAGGGGAGTGTTTATTCGTGGTATTTGCGTACTTAACGGTTTGTCATCGATGAATGTGTATCGTGGATTGGGCATTAATTAGTCTATAGTTAATGGGGATTAAAGATGAGTTGTATATACAATGAATATGTATATGGGTAAGGCCTGGACTGCATGGACTGGATTTGTTGTTAATGGGAATCAAGGCAGTTTTTTGGGGGGCTGTGAGTTGATGGGGATTAGCTTGGTGTTGGAAATGTTTACTTTTAGGTTTGTTCAATGGGGTTGCACTGGAATGGAGCTAATTGCATTTTCGAAACAATGATAAGGAGTATGATTGGCCGGCATACAAGGGATGCATTGAATTTCAGAAAGGTGGGTTTAGGGGGAGGAGATTCCTAGCCAGCTGCAATTTGTCTGGTGCCAAAATTACGTGTACTTTATAGTAGAAGGGGTGGGGAGGTAGGGCATTGCATTAGCATGGTGTGTGGCTTTAGGTGTGTGGTGTTAGTGTAGTATATATGTCATGTTGGGTGTGTGAAAATAGGCAGCAACTGTTTTTTTCAGAAAATGGAATTTTATACAGTATCTGGGTGACAGCTGCTTCCACCGGCCTACTACTGCTTCCCTGTCTGCTTCGTATTGTTCTTTATTTTAAGCCCAACCTTTTTTTTTTAACATCTGCTCTTTTCCTATAACACCCACATTTAGTTGACATAGTTCTCATGCCATTTGAGTTTTCACGTTATTCCTTTCGTTGTTGTGCTGCTTTCTTGTATTTTTCATTTATATAATTGTTTGCTTTCCTTATCTGGAGATTCTGTTTTCTGTCTATCAAAGACCATCCCCTTGCATCCCATTCCATATCGTCCTCCTCTCGTTGCAAAAGTTGCATTGAGTGGGCGTGGTCGCTTTCAAACAACAGTTTCTTTAGTCTCAGAATTCATCTTCGATATATTGCATCCAACAGACTGCAATCTTCTTCTTCCTTTCACAACACTTTGTGTTATTAATATCTAAAAAGACAGGAGTTTTAGCTTGCTCCTTCTTTTTCACAAGTAATTCCATTTTACTAGTTGATACATTCCTTCACCAAGAAGTCTTTCTGTATTCTTCTTCCTCTGAAACTTCCTTGTGCATATACTATTTTAATTCTCCACTAAGCTTTCCCATTTGCCCCTTTTCTAGTAGAGTTTTCATCACATTCCAAACCAGGGACTATCACAGAGCAAGCTTGCATTAAAGAGAGAAGGAAGCTACTGGCAGTTTTACAATTTTTTATCTCTTTCAGACTAATATTGCTTGAATTGGGTGACTAAAGACGCAGAGTTTTTGCAAAAAGGTGGTACTTTTGAAACACTTTGGTTTTGATCTCTTAGTTCTCCCTGCATATGATATTTGCTTATATGGAGGACTCGGTACATTGAAGAGACATAGGTTTTGTTCTGAACCTTGGGAGGTTTTTGTATCAAGAGTGTTCGGATTACCAGAAGAGACTTCATCTTGCTTTGGGTTTGTGTAGACAAAAGCAGGAAGTGTAAGTGAGGAAAAGTGCACCATGGCTACAAACAAGAATGAAGAAATCACCCATCCACCACTGGAGCAACTGCAAGGCCTTGACTACTGCATAGACTCCAATCCCGCCTGGCGTAAGCTTATCTTCTTCCCTTTCTTTTTTTTGTTTTGATTCATCTTGTTAGTTTTAAGCGTGAAAAAGGAAAGAATGCTGTCTACAACAAGATGTGATTTGTATTGAAAGCTTCCTCAATAGGGATGTTCTGGTCCCAAAATCGTCGTCAGTCTTGTCGTCTACACACCTTTTTTTAAGGTAAATTGGAATATGTCACAATAAGCATACCTCCAATGCATATTGTTTTAGTAGGACGTCCTCATGGGCATGCCCCAGATCAACTTTTCTACTGAATTTCAGCGTCATCATGATGCACTTGGTTTCCATGTGAGGGTGCTTGAAGGGCATTTGTTTGGTTGAATTTTGCAGTTAAACTGACCGTAGTGGGCATTCAAATAATTGCATTTTACCTTATTTAGACAGTATCAACAGATAAATTTGAATATGATTCTCTGAAGCAAATTCGATCAGGTTTCTCTGTGTTTCAAATGGTTATTACCACTACAAGTCAAATTGCAAAAAATTTGTTGTGCGTGTATGATGCCCTGTCTGTTTTATCATTATGCTAAGAGGTCATGGTGTTTGTCCTGTCTCTTTATGCAAAGAGATCATGTTTATGCCTTGTTTGTTTATGTCCTCACTGCTTATGTGAAGAGATCTTGTCAATGTTCTTTCGAAGGAAATTTGATTATTGGGGTTTGAATACTGCAATGCATACTAAATGTAGGATTGATATTGGGGCAAGTGATTGCTTACTCAATCCAAAAGTCCAAATAAAGACAAACCGTTTCAGAGGAGCATGCAAGCAGGCTATTTATCTATTGAGGACCTCTTAAGGGCAATTGATGAAAGCTCTTGTTAGTTGTGAGAATTTATTCGTGCATTTATGACCTCTCATGGACTTCTCATGTTTGGAATGCCTGTAAACCCTTTTCTTGTAATATTTGGCATGGTACCACGACCTACAAAGTATAGTATTTCTTAACCTTGTTTGTATATTACTTCCCTAAAATTTGAAATTAATTAGAATTCCAGTATGTCTACTTCTGTGCATCCAGAACATGCAGTTTTTTATGGACTTTTGTACATACATTTGTGAGTTAAGATGTTATTATATTATCTTGTAACTTTGAAAGCTTTTCCTTGTTATGTAGAGGGCATAGATGCGTATATGATATATCCAGATGATCTGATAGCTATATTAATTTGTATGATGCAGCCGAGACAATTATCTTGGCATTTCAACACTACATTTTGATGTTGGGAACCACGGTGATGGTACCTACATTTCTTGTCCCGGCAATGGGTGGAGATGATGTAAGGATATGTTCCTAGTAAGATTTTTTATTTCGATCTCTATCCTTTGTTTACTGTAACCTAAATTTGATGATTTGGGATGTAGCCTAGATTGATGTGTTTCATCTGATACAGCATGATAAGGTTCGAGTTATACAAACATTGTTGTTTGTTTCGGGTCTTAACACTCTTCTACAGTCACTATTTGGAACTCGTTTACCTACGGTAGTAGGAGGCTCGTTTACATTTGTCATACCGATAATTTCCATCATCAATGATTCAGACTTGGCCAATATTCCAGATCAACATGAGGTAAGCTTGCATAGGCTTTATAGTACATTCATTGAAAAATAAGTTTTCTTTTTTGTCACAGGTTGCTATTGACAAAGGATGTTCTGATAAGTTCTTAGTCTGAGTGGAAATACTTAAGAAAATCCTACCTTCTCTTCTGCAGAGATTTGTTCATACTATGCGTGCCATTCAAGGAGCTTTGATTGCTTCATCAAGCATACAGATCATCCTTGGTTACAGCCAACTTTGGGGCATCTTCTCTCGGTTTGTCACTGCACTGGTGCCTGTTAAATTTTTCCTCTTTGTCTATTTGCAGTGCTTGGAAATTCCCTATTTTACTTTTTCTTTTGTAGAAGACATTATAATTTTAGTCATGTGGTTTGCATGAGGGATTCTCAATGCATCTTAATATGACCATCTTCGCATGTTTGTTTCAGATTTTTCAGTCCTCTTGGTATGACACCAGTGATTGCTTTGGTTGGATTTGGCTTGTTCGAGCGAGGCTTTCCTGCGGTAAGTGTATCTTGTTGGGTTCAAAGGATTGATTTCAAGAAATGCACATTCTAAAGTTGCAATGTTTTGTAGCAATGTGAAAATTTTGATACTGTTTTTCCGTTGGTAGTTTCTTGTCTATGGTTGAGACAATTTTGGAGAAAAAATGGAAAGAGAGGTCCTTTTGTCAATGCGGTAACTCCCTTGTGTATATTTGTCTAAAATTACAGGTTGCTAAATGCGTGGAAATTGGTCTGCCAATGCTCTTTCTATTTGTTGGATTTTCACAGGTACATATCTATATGTTTTAGTAATTGGCTATATCAAGCTTCCAATTCTTTAAAACCTGTGATCACTGCTTAACTCGCTTTTCACACCTCTCATGCAGTATATGAAGCATGTTCAAAAAAAACACCTGCCTGTTTTTGAGCGCTTCCCAGTACTTATTTGTATTACCCTTGTGTGGGCATATGCCCATCTGTTGACTGCTAGTGGTGCGTACAAGCATGTGCCTGATAAGACAAAGAACCACTGTCGCACTGATAGAGCTCACCTTATATCGTCTGCTCCCTGGTATGATTTTTTATAACCCAGTAATTGTAAATTTAAATGGTTGACATGTAAATTTTTGTGTGGCAAAAACATAGTCCATTTCTGATATTCAGATTTTACATATGTATTAACCTGTTTTCGCATATGCATTAAATGACACTATTTTCTCTCAATGCAGGATCAAGTTTCCTTATCCACTGCAATGGGGTGCACCTACTTTTGATGCTGGTCATGCATTTGGAATGATGGCTGCAGTTCTTGTTTCTCTCATTGAGGTAATATTCTTGTTTCCTCCTCCATTTGGTACGTCATGAATAACAAGTGACAGTTGAACCAATTGAGTATTGGTCATTTTAATGCTAATCTCTTCATAGGTGGAGTTATAACTTAACAACCATAGTTGAAAAAATTGGAATCAGCAAAAAATCGGCAAAAAAAAAAAAAACTAAAGTAAATGCAATTTTTCATTGACAAAAAGTTTAACATTATGCAAATCAAATATTAATATTGTAAATGATACAAGCTTAAACTACACATGAAAGTGGCAAGTGATACAAGCTGAAAGCCTTAAACTTCAATGAAAGTGACAAAACACATCTTGTATTGCTTATAATATAAAAAAGGTACAAATTACAAAATGTGTCATGAGTCATGACAAATACAATGCCTCGAGATCTTTGAATGCCTTTGCCCTTTGCCCTAGCAGAAGCTCTAGTCTCTCTATCATTGTGCCCATGCCTCTTCTTGTGCCTTGGTTGCTATCTCCTCCATTAGGTTTTCAAAGTTTTCAAAATCATCCATAGAGAAGAGATCATCTTGTTGTTGCTCTTGCTATGGCTATGTGATCCATTCAGATGATGGATCAATCTCATCTAGGTCAATGGCCTTGGTACTTGTTCCTATAATTTTTTATGGTGGAGGCAAAGGTTGTAATGAACAAACACAACGTCATTCAACTTTTTTTTGTGTAAGCCTATTGCCCCTCTTGGAGTGTATGTGCTCAAACATACTCCATGTGTGCTCACAACCTGAAGCGTTGCATTGGGCAAGATAAACTTTGACCTAGTTTTTCAAATTTCTAGCTCAAATGCAACTGTTGGGTGGCTGTTGCATTTGGTTTTAATCTTTAAAATAAATAAAAAATGTGCTTGGAATAGAAAAAGAGAAACAAAAAAGTTGCAAGAATTTTTTATACCTAAGATGAATCCTTTGGGCGGTTGTTGGTGGCTATTGGTGGCTGCCGGATTCCTTGAAACTGCAAAAAATCCTTTGCAAAAAATCCTCTGTTAGGATGTGCTTTAGTGTTTTGTTTGGTATGGTAGCAGGCAGGCAAACCTCTCTCTCTAGTTTGGAACAAACAAAACGAGGCAAAATGAAAAAAACAAGCTATTTATGCTGTTCCCTCTACCCATGTTGTCGCGGCCGATTTTTTCAGCAGCAATTTTTTGCCTATTTTTTCAGAATTGTGATTTTAGATGCAGATTTTATTGGCAAGGGCAGGAATCGGCAAAAACCGGGATTTTTTGGCAATTTTCTCAACTATGTTAACACCAATCTCTTCATGACATTTTAACAATGAACTGCAGTCAACCGGAGCATACATCGCTGCATCTCGTCTTGCAAGTGCCACACCTCCTCCTGCATATGTTCTTAGTCGGGGTATTGGGTGGCAGGTGAGTTGATGTCATATTTACGTCTTTATTTTTTTTTAAGATGAATATGCTCATAACTTTATGTTAAATTTATTTGTATTATGCTTCAGGGTATTGGAATACTATTGGATGGTCTTTTTGGGACAGGAACTGGTTCTACTGTTTCTGTGTAAGTATGCAATGTATTCACCTTGAGAGTATTGCAAATTAGATCTATTTCCTTTCGAAAATTATATGTTATATTTACATGTAATGCAATTGGCAATGATCATTCAGAGAGAATGTTGGACTTCTTGGAATCACCAGAGTAGGCAGCAGGCGTGTTGTGCAAATATCAGCTGGTTTTATGATTTTCTTTTCAATATTAGGTCAGGGACAACTTTTCCTTCTCAAATATATACATATTTGTTTCTTGAGACAAATGTTTATGCATTTTGCATATATAGTTACTGATACAAATGTGTCCTTCCGTTGACATGTTTTTAGGCAAGTTTGGAGCCCTTTTTGCATCAATACCTTTTCCAATATTTGCTGCACTATACTGTGTGCTCTTTGGGATTGTTGGTAAGTGTTTAGGCAATTTCCATGTAGTTTACAATATATACACTTTGTAGGTTTTCTAATTATTGTCTCTATTCCTTCTGTTTTTTTTTCCCTATTCTCCTTTCCAGGTGCGGTTGGCATTTCCTTTGCCCAATTCACTAATATGAACTCATTGCGGAATCTTTTTATCCTTGGGGTTTCCTTGTTCCTTGGCCTTTCTATTCCACAATATTTCAAGGAGTATTATGCTGCATCTACCCATTTTCCTGTTAGAACACCTTCAGGATGGGTAAGCTGTGAACACATCAATGCAAGAATGTACTAAATTGTGTCATTTTGATCTTCAAAGGTTTGGATGTTATGGCTTAAGGACATAATTGCTTATTTCTACTTTGTTTACTTTTGATTGCAGTTCAATGACTTCCTGAACTCCATTTTCTCTTCTCCGCCAACAGTCGCACTAATTATTGCAGTGTTGTTAGATAACACGTTGCAAGTTGAAATGTCCAAGAAGGATAGAGGGATGCCATGGTGGGTTAAATTTAGGACATTCAAGGGGGACAGCCGGAATGAGGAGTTCTATACTCTACCTTTCAATCTTAACAAGTTTTTCCCCCCAACATAATTTTGAGGATAATTTATACTACGACATGGAACGTTGTTTGGTGAAAGATTGTTGCTGTGGATTTACAAAAATGCTTTATATGGAGGTGGTCCCTAACGTAAGGGCATTAATCTTCCAATGATTAAGCCATCATCAGTCTTCTCACAATTTTTTGCTCTGTTGGGTTTTGTTCACCCATTAACAGGGTCCAGTGGCAGTTGCAACAGAATTCCTCCTTTTTATTAAAACGATCACTTTTTTGGGTGTCTGGATCATTCTCTTGTGTAACCATTCCTTTTAATTTTTTTTCCTGCTCATTCAATTCCGGCACTTTGCAAGCAAAGAATTTGCCACCTTTTATTCTACTTTCCCTCTTATTTATTTCTCTGCGATTTGCCAGTGCATTGTCTAAACGACAACTGCATCAATAAAGATGGAGTTGTTGATAGCAGAGCTACCTTGAACACTCCTAATCCATTTTGATGATGTCTGGCATTGATCTCTTTTTCAAGGATTATTGAGGAAACTTATGGTGTAAATAGACGAGTTATTTTCTTTGGAAAACTAATTTCAGATCCCATATGAAATTGAGATCAGTGATGATGAATTTCCTCTTTATCTGCTATTACAGATTGTGAACGAGTTTTGTTATGCTTAAATTGTGGATAATTGCTATAAGTAACAAAGGAAGGAGACTACTGAAATATTACCAACTCTAAAATGCTTAGAGAAAGTTGTTACCGTGTAATACTGAGTTACCCTAGGTTATAGACAGAAAACTGTTGCATCTTCCTATAGTACATTTTAACTTTTAATTTATTTAACTGTCCAGGTTTGATCTTCTTTGAAATTATCCTTTCTCCTCAGTTTGAAATTTTGACAGATATTATGCATGTTGAAAAATGTCCTTGTTCAAGTTCACGTACTGTTATGTGGAAATTGAGGATTGGAACTAGCTGTGATAAAATTCCTAGTACAAAAGAGAGAAGAATGGATCCTCTATAGTATTTGTGGTATCTGAGTAACTTCTCTACTCTTCAACTAAAGTTTTTTTTAAGTATTTTAGTGGTGGTATGATATGTTGGGTTTGATGTTTAGGTGCTTTTGTACTCCATGCAGATTCTTGCATGTATTAATTGGCACTTTTGCACTGGTCGACTTCTTGTTGATACCTGTAATCTCCTTTTTATTGTACTGAAAAAGTCATGTTATTGTCACAAAAATTAGAAGTAAAATGAAGTATTGCATACTTCCTATCATGGATGGAAGGCTGTAAATTTTTAGCTGAAAAACAACATACTTGAGACATTGGGTTAAAAGGTTATTATTCTAAAAAATAGTGGCTATAACCAACTCTCCTATGTAATTAAAAACAAATTATTATTCTAACAGTAAAGGCATTGATTCCACACCCTTAAAAGAATAAATATTCCAATATCGCTGTTACGTTCGTGGTGATGCTACAACTTTTATAGCATCCTTGGCCAATGAATGATAATGTTGCTTAATTTGTCAACATGAAGTTTGAGAGCTCTAGACACTAGAAGTATTGATGATGCACAACTTATAGAGGTTTTTTATTGGAAAGAAACTTCAATTATCTTTTTGACAAGATCAAGCTAATAAACCCATCTCCACGGTCCAATCATTAAATATATAACAGCAAATTAAAATTTCCTGTGAACAAAGTTCTACACTATAAGCATTGAATTAGAGTTTCTTGGGAGCAAAGTGCTAAACTATAGTTGATGGTGGGGCTGGTTCATTAATACTAAGTTATAATATCCATCGGCGTAGGAGGACAAACAATTGCCACCTTTTGCAGAGAAATAACACCGGAAAAGCTCACCCTGTTGAAAACATAAATGGAGAATGTGTACAAGTAAAGTACAAACATTCCCTATAACTTCCCTTGTCGATGCGGTCACTTCTTCCCTTCAGGCAAAAGCTGCACACATTTTGTCCAGAACATGGAATAAGAAAGCAATATGCAAACGATATGTAGGCATTGCATCACTGTGCAATTTGGAAGTAATTCTTCTATTGTGACTGAATAGAAATTATACCTTAAACTTTTTCTACAACCTACATTAGTGCATAATTTTTTTCCAGAAAAGTGGAAGCTATACTCTAAAATAATCTTCCAAGGGAATTGCAACCATTCCCATGGATTAGGAAAGTCCAATTGTTCTCGAGCAAATTAGGATAAAATCCAATAATTCATAGAACAAATTATATAAAATCTAATATTCTCAAGGGTCTAACCTATATATGCTGCCTGAATGAGACCCTTGGAACCCGCCAACAAAATAGTGAGAAATTTTGCTTTCCAGTTACTAATCTCATCAAAGAGGATGGGAGGGTTGAGGATTGTCAAGGCATTCCCCAGCCTTCTGAAACCTATATGTTATAGTCCCTGATTTTATCAATTTGTGTGGCAGTAGTTCGATGTATTAGGCACTTGCAACTAAAATACAAGGATTGCCCTGGCTGTCACCAAATTTTCAAATTTTTCGAAAAGAAGATTAAAAAAGGTTCAGGAAAGGATCGTCATTTACAAACATCATGGTGCTGAACAAAATAAAGGAACTAGTTAAAAGTATGCATGCTTCATGAAATTGTTAACTTTTGTTAGGCTTCCAAGTCCAATGGTTGGATGATTTTAAAGTGGCACATATAGAACTCTTGAAGCTTTATGCAACAACAATTAGTATAATGAACTCAATGATGTGTAGATATTGGGTGGTCCTATTTAAAGACAATATTATTGTATGATATTTAGATCAGAAAGGGATAGGTCTATTGGTAGCAAAAGAGTGCTTGTAGGTAGGTGAGAATTTTTTTTTAATATTGTTTTTGCAGAATGGATTAGGGTTTGAAAATAATAAAAACAATTACATGGAATTTAGGAGTATTTACCTTTTCTGTGAATTGAACTTTGGTTTTCGTTAAGAAAGCACAATGTCTTTTGTCATTGAAGTGTTCCTACGTCTTTGTTAAAAGAGCATAATGTATATTACCATGGTCTTTGTTGAAAGAGCATAATGTCTATTACCATTACAATGTTTTTGTGAGAACATTATTTATTAAAAAAATGTAACTAAACTATTAAGTAAAAATTGTTGAATAAAATAACCTATTTTATAATTCAATTTTGGATGGAAAAAATTGTATACCTTTAAATTAAAATTCTAAACAAAAGTTTAATGAATGAAAGAATCTTTACTTTAGAGTAACATGATTTTTTTTTATAAAATTATGTGGACAAGAATTTTCTTAATTCTAGATTATTAACTTAGTTGCAATATTTTAAGTTTCAATCTTTTGACCAAATTCACGATAATTTAAATCTTATACTCTTTTCACCTTGTCGTAGCTATCTAGATTACAAATTGACATCCTACTTTTATATATATTATTTAATTTATTTTTATATTTTTTAATGATCTTTATTGTTTAACACTTTATTACGATCTTTTGTTTTAAATTTATTTATGATCCTTATCTTAAATAAATAATTAAAGTCCAAACTACTAATGACAAAACTAACCTTTACAAAGAATTATTAATAGTTCTAAGCATATATTGGGGTCGATTTGATAATGTTATTCGTCATGTCATGTCATATCTCACTCATGTCATGTCATATCTCACTTAACACGAATAAAGTTCTAATCTTAAATGTAATAAATCCAATCGTCATATAGGATAAAGCTAAATGCAAACGTTAAAGTTTTCCACTTTGGCATCTTCAAATTCCATAGGCGATTCATCTTGTCGGAAACCTGCTAGTTTTAAAGCTACGTAGCATATTAAATAATACGTGGCAACATGCGTGAGCTTTAAGTTAATGCAACTTTCGAATCTCTTCCTGGTTTTAAATATTAATGTATTTTGTTTTAATACAGTGGAATTGGTAACACTCCATCCTATTATTTTTTGACCGCTCTTGTTTTGGATAAGCTTTTACTTTACTTAAAGGGATCTTGAAGAGGTTTGGAATTGAAATAGTCAATCTTAAACTAGCAAACACTTAACGAAACGTGCCTATCTACTACCTCCACCCAAAACATATTTTAAATTTAAAAAATAATGGATGCTACAAGATAATTTTGGGGTTTGTGTCATGAACTTTCAAAAGGTTGAAGTTGACAAAATACTAATAAATTAATTTTTTAAAGTGGTGTAAAATTATTAAGAGTGTAAATTTTGTTGTTTTTGGTTAAAGTACGAGGTGAAGTATAATGGTGACATAATTAGAGTCACACTTTCCAAGGAACATTGGGTCTCCCTTCGTGTGATTAGAACCTAGGTAAACCTGGATAACAACCCGATGTCTCAATAATACTACTAAGATGTCTCAACAAAAACAATTTTATTATTATTATTTTAAAAGTAAATTTAATAGTCAAGTTTAAAAAAAAGATTGACTCTTTAGAGTTAGGTTATTTGGGTTTTTTAGTTTTAAATCTATATGAAAGCACAATGTGTCACTAAAACAAATAGTGGTAAAGGCTCTATAAGAACAAATATTCTCTCAAAGTATGATTAAAATTAAAACAAATAAATAAATAAATAAATAAATATATATATACATATCCTTGTGACCATGCATAGGGCTAAGCAGTCTCCTCTCAACCATGATCCCTCGCAAAGCCAACATCTATGTTTATCAATAGGGAATTTAATACATAGCCACCACACAACCACCCCTCACACACTCACCCACATCGCAGTTTGAACCTTGGACCTCCCATTAGAAAAATATTTTTTGATTTTATAACATAAATAAGACATATATGAGCATTTAAAACTATTTATCAAGAGTATCAACTTTTCAATATTGGAAGTTTACCAATTTATATGAAATGCAATGTTTCTAAGATTATATGGGTGCAATGGTGTGGGGTACACAAAGCATGGGTATAAAAATATAATAAACGCTTCAAAAATTGGATAATACATGAAGGGTATAAGGTGTGGGTAGGTTTGTTGCATGTCAAAAGTACATATGCATTATCAAAATGCATTGAGTTTTTCAATGTGAATGTGTTATCCAAAATAATATGAGAGTATGGTATGCAATGCTTAAACACATAGTGCAAATAGGCATCCTTGATGCAAGCCCAAAACGATAGACATACACTTAAACAACTATATTTATATTACATTTTAAAGCAATTCTTTAATGTCACTAACCAAAGTACATAAGATCCCTTATGCCATAACCACTTCCTATAATGCAACTATCCAAGTACATGCTTGTTGTTTGGGTAGACTAAATAAACACAATGTAATTGCTAATACATCTTTCTTTACAGAAAAATTTCACAAAATACAAAGACTATATTATCATTTATAATATGCATCCTATTAAATAAAATTTAACTATTAAATACCATGTTGGTTGCCATATTCCTCATAGAAATATTCCATTTAGCTCTATAGCTAAAAAAATTGAATAAAAAAAATCTCTGTGCCTCTTTTGGTCAAAGAGCTTAAAGAAATCAATAATCACACATGTAAGCATCTATTAATTGTTCACCCTTGAAAGAAACAACTTGTCTTTCCTAATTTAGGCGTAAATAAAAATACTAACTAGATAGGATTCATCCCGACAATATAAATATAGAGATACACAAAAAGTAAAAAAAATATGTACAATAACATCAAATGTTTAATTGTTTCTAATCCAAGAATTTATTAATCTCAAATTTAATCCTAGAATCAAGAAGTACCAATTGTGCTATAAACAATTATCAATAAGAAGACATCCTTAGTTATCAATCAAAGTTTCACACAAAACATGACGTAAAGGTATTTATCTATAAAGACATTCCTTAGAAGCAATGGGATCCTTTCCCAAAATGTACTCTAAGGGAACCAAAACCCAACACAAAAATATTTATCAATCTCTACCATACTCAACTCAAAATTAGCCTCATGGTATACAATATTTGACTTATAAATATTTCTTAGATATAGGAGATATCTCTACAAAATAATAAACAAAAGAGTAAAGTAGTTTTTAATGTCCACGAGGCCATAGGCTATATGAGATGACCCTTAGAGAGGATGTTGTTTACCTAATATATGGTTATCCAACCATACTCCATTTACCAAAGCATGGTATATAACCCTACTCCCCACAAGATTTGAACCTTGGACCTCTATTCAGATTTCTAAACTCTCCATCATTAGACTAAGCAATCTTAAACAATCAATCATTTTCTATATGCCAAATAGAATCCATTACAATAAAGAATTCACTTACTAATAAGGCAAGTCATTTTATTTGATGAAGTCCACCAATCAAATACCAATCCAAAAGAATATAAAAATTCTAATTTATGAATGAATTTCACAACATGAGTTTTATCCTTATTTAATAGGATTTCTTGGTTTTTATGGTGAATTCTCTAATGACCTAGAGGTAAAACCAAAAAAGAAATAAAATCTTTTACTTTTTATGGATGTGTTGCCCCATTGAACCTATTATAAAAAAATTATAAGAAGCTCCACCTTAACCTTTGTTTTTTCTCTTATGTACTTCTATATATTTTGTTTTATGTTCCATTATCTCTTGTCTAAAATGAAAACCCCAAGGTCATTTTGAAATTTTTATAAAGGACAAACCTTGCATGTGCAAAGTAAAAAAATATTATGGATTATCCGTGCACCTACTTAAATCTTAGTTTGCCTATCTTTTGCTGATGTGGAGACAATAGAAGTTGAGACTATCATACAAATAGACCTTTATTTATTTCTGCTTTTGCACTTTGGATGTATTGGGAGTTGTAGAAAATTTCATCCATATTGGACACCATAATGATATGTCATTTATTTGGCTTAATTACTTTTGGTAACTATAGTGATTCCTCACTCCTAATTTGTGCTTAGGGTAAATTTTCGAGGGAGACAAAATTTTCAATCAAAGGCGGTCATAATTTTGTGGAGATTGTAAGCAAAGGAGACAACATTAAAACCCAAAAGTGCCTGACATATTTTGAAAGCAGGAAGTCGAGATAAGTCCCAACAATAAAAAATTATGGGAATCTTATAAAATAGAGGAAAGAAAAGTCTTGACAAGCATGACTATGAGGGAACTAGAAAAGATTTCTCCTAGATAACTCCAATATCAAAGATTTTGTAAGCTTCGACCAAGGCTAGTGACAAGAAATTCTGACCAGCCTACAAGAATGCATTGGATTTTGAAAGGATTGAAGATGCATAAATTTTTTAAAGCTATCACCAACATCTATGGTGAGTCAAAATGTGTAGAACCACAAGAGGAGGTGAGTTGAATTAATGTGCTCTTACCTAGAAAGAAATGTCATCTCGATTAAACAAATCACAAATTCATTCAAGGTAAGTATGGTGAGGTAATCCAGGATCTAATAGTTGTTATGGCCAAGGGTACCTCATTTAATTTTTGGGATCCCTAAAAGAGGTAGCTAAAACTGTTAGACCCACCTTAAAATATTTTTGGAGGAAAAACCTCCCTATTGTAGCTGTAAATAGCAGTAATGGTAGCTTTGCAAAGGATCAAAAAGTTTGCATCTACAAGTTTTGTATGCTTTCCTTTAATTTATTTCTATATAGCAATCATCTCCTAAGGTGCCCTGTGGAAATTAAACCCCTACTTCTAGTACAATATTTGTAATATTGTTTGCACACACATATATATATTGGAGGCCTATATGTCTAATTTGGGTAGCCATTTGTGGTTCTCATGTTCTAACTTGTCTTTGTATGTGTGTATGTGTTTGTAGTCTTTACCTATTTTTTTAGTTTTACTTGCATATGTGTATAAGAGGTCTACACATATATTTTGAGTAGCCATATGTGGTTCTCATGTTTTGACCCATCTATTTATGCGTGCGTATACCTATAACTCTCATTTGGGATCATTTGTATCAAGGACAAGAAGTGTTCATGTTGGCACATAGCATTCAGGCTTGTTGTGCAGGGAGATCTTATTTTATCTTTGGCACATTACCACCTTTTTAGCTTAGGCTTATTATTATTTTATAGTTATTTTATTTTATCTCTTGCATCCCTTTTCTCTCTAAGTTCAAAGTGTCCCTAAATATCACATCTCAACGAGGATCCAATCTTGTGAAATGCTCTCGAAGGCTCATAATTGAGTTGAACCTTGCACTCTCAAGGGAGGCCTAACTGTGTGGCTCCATGCGAGGTATAATTGTCCATCGGGACAATTAGAGAAGAAAACAATTTAATGACATGCCTGGTGGGACCCCAATGACATCATTAGTTTTGAAATCGCAATAAGTTGAGCCTAGACTTGATGAGGGTCTTTTCCTATTTTTAATTATTGAAGCGCTTTGATTCACTTGGCGACTCTGCTATAGAATGAACATCAAAATAAGTTGCTATAAAAGATACCAGATTGAGGTTTCAATGAAGACCTCAATCTATCTGCTCTAGAAGCATAAGTTGTATTCATTTGGAAACTTTGCTGCCATCAAGGAAATCCAGAGGTATATAAACAAGAATCTCTATCGAAAATTTTGTTGTTATTCTTGTTTCATAAAAATTTCAAAACATAGCCATCTCTCCAGTCAACCTTCCTTCAAGTTGGGACAATCCAAGTCCATTGTACCCCAAAGGCTACCATTTGTATGGGAAAAGCTCCTAGAGTTGGCACTAGAAATTGGTATGATCACTACCCTTGAGAACCTAAAGGAATTGGTATATATCAAACACACAATATCATAGGACAAAATGGATCCTTAAGGTTATTGGTAGAATCTCTCAAAGGATAATCTCTTTAGAAGTATGAGCTACTTTTCCAATATTCTATTATTGAGTGATACCAATTGGCTGCTATAATCATGAATGAATTTGTAGATGCAATTGACCAAAGGATGACTCAATCTGAAAATGACTATTCACAATCTGCTAGCTCCTATGAGGAAAATATGTATAGTAAAAACTAATCTTCCTTGGAAGATAGTATCCCAAAAATAGTTCATATGGGTAACAATCAAAATAGTAAAAGCAGTAATCTAGAAAAAATTAACACCTAGATAGGTGTAGCAGATCCTAGTACACCTAGCACATTTGACAAATCATTAAATTTCAAAGAAGATCCAATAAAATATCTCAATTCAAATAAAGAAATGATTCATTCAAGACTAAATATCTGGATAAAATCCTTGAAAACTCACAAGGGGGGTTAATACAAAATTGACTAATAACTTGGAAATGTTGGCAAATCATGTTACAATAAGAGAGGCTTGTTATTTTCATCATAATGACCATATTCTCAAATACTAGGCTATAGGAACAAAAGGGATACTCAACTAGAACAAATAAATATATGGTGAAGTCAATGGGAATATGCTTTCAAAGCAATTCATCCCAAACTATCTTAGAAATTCATCACCCAAGCTACCCATTGAACAAATCATAGTTGCAAGGGTAGGTTGGGTTAGTAAGGAAGAATATGTGCTTCCACCAATATATCCTACAGATCCAAAATAAACTAAGGTTTGGGATCCTAGATCCACTTGATACACCAAGTTACTAGAGTAGATTAAATATTGACTCTACTTTAGATTTTAAAAAAATTTAAACCAAAATATACTCATTGGACATAAGAAATGTGCCAGGTTGCAGATTTTAAGGGTTGAAGTTATCATGATAATTAAGATGCCCCTGACCATTATGATAATTCTCAAATAGGGAAAAAACTAGAGAAGACCGATAGGTGGACACCATTGAGCTAAAAATCTAAGATTCGAGTAATCGCAAAATAGGGCACATAAGCCAAGGATCTCCATTGATTAAGAAGAGGTTAAATGTATCCATTCCAAAAAGAGGTGTATTACCAAACAAGAAAGTAAAAAGGAAAAAGGCATAGGTTGCTAAGGTAACCATTTATGCACATAGTTACTTCACCTCATTACAGAAGCTCCTATGAATGACCTAGTGATAAGATAGTCTAGGAATTGACATGGGAAAGCTAACAATATCCATGGAGTCAAAAAGAAAGTAAGAATTTATCTATGCCATTGAAACCTATACCAAAAAAGGAAAAGCGATTCCAAGCTATAAAAAGTGAGCTACTGAGAGATATTGAGGATGAAGCTAAGAGGGTTAATGACCCTAGATTATCAAAGGATAGGAGGATACTCAAATATGAAGCTTATCAAAGGCAATTACAGGTTGAGGAGGAATCCTTAATAGCAAAAGTCTAGGATAGTCGTCTTGCCCAATATCTTATCCTATAGGTTCACCCCTACTATGAATTGGTACAAGTATGTGTGGGACACTATGGCCCTAACACGAAAATAATTTTGGGTCCTCATGATAGCATTTTTCAAGTAATTATATCTGGAGAAGCCATCCAAAAATTACTACAAGTACCAAAGGATTTCAGGGTAAACCCAAAGATTGTAAATTTATAGTATTTGAAAATAAAAGACAAGTTGAGGTGTTTAAGCTAGGAGCTCATTGAGGTTATAAAAATAATGTCGAAGTTCCATTTAAAACACAAGAAGACAAAGATACTCTAAGCATGGAAACTTTCATTTTGGAGCTTCCACTGATGCAAAAATAATAGAGTAGATGTTGGCCATCATCCATATGTTCCTATATCCATATGATCAGGAACACCTAGAATAGATCTCAATAAACAATAATATGAATGAGACTACAAAGATTAGTTTTGATCAAAAGAAGGCCATAATATTTTCATTAGAAAATTTGAATAAGGATGTAGGGTAGAGGAAATAAAGAGGTGAACCCCTTCCAAGGAAATAAAAATTAATAATTCAGCAGGAATTATAAAACAAAGAGGAGAGACATGAAGTACCAACTCAGAAAAGTGTTCCCCAAACTCAAAAATAGATGGTTGAATTTAACAAAAAAACAAACAAAGGAAGAGGAGATATTAGTGTAAGATAATTCCATAGCAATATTACTGATCATTTATGTAAAAACTAGCCCAGTACACATAAGAAAAGAAGGAATTGGACCTCCAATTGCTTTGGTAGTCTCCCTTGATGAGTGTCTAACATCCCATATGACAAAAAACATAGTGAAGGCGGTCCTAGATGTTATCACAACAAGAGCTAACAACCTTGAAAAATTTATAATATCCCCCCTTCTCAAGCTAAGATAAATTCACAGCCTTCCAATGGAACGTCCCCCCAACCAAAGTCCTCATTCAACAATTTTCATCTTGCACAATCTTGGGGGTTATAGGGCATACAAAATAAAATAAAATAAATGAATCAACAAAAGAGACATTATTTGCAAAACTATGAGCCTCAAACCAGATGGATTTCCATTTTCTTCCTTAGGATGAAACTTTAAAGTCTCAAGAAAAGATCCTCTAGTGACAAAAATGACAGAGTAATATTGATAGGTAATAACATAAAGTCTTAATATGAAAGGTATGTAGACTAAAGATAAGTTATAATTTAGGCAGGAAATAGAGAAAATAATTGCAAACAATTGTGAGATTTTAAAGTTTAAATTTAAAGAGGTAGAGAGGGAACTTGATATGATGAAGAAGACTTTGAAGGAATTTGAAGCATAAACAAAATCACTTAGATAGGATGTAGATAGATTAGCTAAGAACTTAGAAGACCAACTCATAAACCCCCTCATAAATATTAAAGAAGAACAAATAAAAAAGATCTCAAGATAGTTGATTGAGCAAGATACTAAATTCTATCTAGAAAAGTAGAACATACAAAAGAAGAGGAAAAATATCAATAAAAGGAATAGAGCAGAGTAGTGGTGGAAAATTTGAAGGTCTAATTAAAAAATTAATGACACCTATTGGTACCAGATCATCATTATGGTACCCACTTTATCAAACATTTAAGTTCATCAATGTTGGACATTTTGAGTCCTCTAAGTCAAAGTTGTCATTGATGTCACCTGATAGAGTTATCACTCTTATTAAGAAATTCGACAAGAAATAAAGTCGCCCAAGTCATCTAGGAAAAAGCTTCATCAGTGCGAAAGTACAAGGAAAGGTTCTTATTAAAACCAAAGAAGGCAAAATAAATGGTTTTCATCAAAACCAAGGCAGACAAAGTAAAAGGTTTTATTCAGAACCACGGATGGCATATTTGAGATGGGTTTTTCATGAAACCCAAGTTAGCATTTTGTTTCATCAAAAAAGGAGCCTCGATGACAAAGTTATTCAGCTTTAAAATTTAAGTTTAAATTTTAAGATTTTAAAATTTAAATTTCCAATTTGGAAATTCCCGTCGACGTCATCAAATTCAATTGAAGCACCGACATGATGCTAAAAGGGCATAAGGCACTATATAAATGCCAAGTGAAATCATTTCCAAAGTTATCCCTTGCAAGTTAATTGAATTCGAAGCACATGCGAACGATAGTCTTATTTTTCGGAGTCCTCACAATTTGTGTAAAGGCTAAGGAGTGGAGGTTCAAAAGTTCTACAATGCATAGGCCAGCATGGCCTAGTGGTATGGTTGCTTGGTACTAAGGTGGAGGTTCTACGTTTGATTCACATAAGTTCCTTTTGGTGCAAGGAAGAAGCGCGTGAAGCGCTTGTCATTTTTGGAAGAACGCCTTTTCGAGGGAACTTCAGGGTGGGCGTGTTGTTTTGGACTTGTGTGGGTACGTGGCCCAACGATAGCCTAGCTGCGGCTAAGGAATTGGGAAGAAGGTGATCGGGGGATCGAATACCACCGAGGGAAAGGCAAGTGAATTTAATTTTTGTTTAATATTTTAATTTTTGCCAAGGTTGCCCAAGGAGAAATAAGGATATGGTATGCCCTAGGGAAGATTGAGATTTCTGTTGTTTTTATTTTTGGAAGTATATCATATTATATATCATTGGAAAGGTATTTCAAGAGCTACTTGTTTAGATTTATTAAAGGGAGAAATAAGGTGTGTGTGTGTGGAGATATTTATGATTTAGTCAAGGAGTTCCAAAAGTAAGTTTGATTCATTCTTTTGAGGGTTTAATTCTTGCATAAGAGGGTTTGGTGCATTTTATTGAGTAGGAGTAATAAGGTGTTATTGAGATATTATTTTGATTATTGTGTTATTACTCATGACCTCTAATCCTTGTTGAGATTGGAAAAATAAAGTGTGTTGAGCATGGCAGATTTAGTGGACAACTCATAAGGCATAAAAAAGGTATGGGCAATATTCTTCATTGACTTATGTGGGTGATTGATTTCTAAAAATATCTTTGGAGAGAAAAGGATTGATTTTGGTTGCCTTTTTGAGAGTTGTTGGTTAATGCTTCAAGGTTTTCTGAATTGAGAGTTGTGATTAAATCTTGTTTATAAGCATTGTTGTTGAAGCCCATTGGTTGTGCAAAGAACTTGAACTTGAGTATCATTGTTATGTAATATTTGTTGTTGAGCATTGTTGAAAACATTTTGAGTTGGTTGATACATGCTTGGACTAGGGTTTGTGAGAAAGATTTGATCCTTGAGGTGATTGGTTGAGTGGAGTTGATTGATCCTAATCAAGTGATTATGTGAAGTGGTTGTTCAAGTTCCATGAAACAAACTATTCTATATTCTGATTTGAGTTGAGATTGAGATTTGAGAATAGAACATATTGAGTCTCTAACAATTCTCTTTATGCTTCTATGACATTGATTTGAGTTGAGATTGAGATTTGAGAATAGAACATATTGAGTCTCTAAAAATTCTCTTTATGCTTATATGAGATTGATTGGAGTTGAGATTGGGATTTGAGAATAGAACATATTGAGTCTCTAACAATTCTCTTTATTCTTTCTATGAGATTGATTTGAGTTGAGATTGGGATTTGAGTATAGAACATATTGAGTCTCTAACAATTCTCTTTATGCTTATATGATATTGAGTTGAGATATTGATTGAGCATTGAGTATAGAACATATTGAGTCTCTAACAATTCTCTTTATGATTCTATGTGATTGAGGCAAGTCTTTGAGAAGGCTTGTGGACTAATTTTGTGTAAGATTTTGTGGAAGCTTGCAATGCAGATTTGAGCAAGTCCTAGAGAGGACTTATTGAGAAAATTTGAGCAGGTTCTGTGTGGACCTGTTGAGCAGATTTGAGCAAGTTCTGAGTGGACCTGTTGAGCAAATTTGAGCAATTTCTGTGTGGACCTGTTGAGAAGATTTGAGCAGGTTCTGAGTGGACATGTTGAGCAGATTTGAGCAGGTTCTATGTGGACCTATTGAGCATATTTGAGCAGGTTCTGAGTGGACCTATTGAGAAAATTCTATGTGGACATGTTGAGAAGATTTGAGCAGGTTCTGAGTGGACCTATTGAGCAAATTCTGTGTGGACATGTTGAGAAGATTTGAGCAGGTTCTAAGTAGACCTATTGAGCAGATTTGAGCAGGTTCTGTGTGGACCTGTTGAGCATATTTGAGCAGGTTCTGTGTGGACTTGTTGAGCATATTTGAGTAGGTTCTAAGTGGACCTGTTGAACATATTTGAGCATTTTCTAAGTGAACCTATTGAGAATATTTGAGCAGGTTCTGAGTGAACCTATTGATAGAGCTTTGGAGGTGACAAAGTACAGAGGACAGAGTCTTAGTGGATAGAGATCCAGTATCCAGGACAATTGAAGATAAATCTTCTGAGTGAGGAGTCTTCAATTAGAGAGAGATCCACCAGTCAGTGCAACAGAGAGATAAAGTCTTCTAGAAGATCACTAGCTAGAGCATAAGGGGAAAGAGTTCTCCTGTGGAAGATATCCACGAACTTGAGATTAGGGGATAAACATCTCCTTTGGACAGAGGTCCATAAACATTGTAATTGGGAAGGATTCCCAAAGATATTATTTGAGAAATATTTAGAAGAAATATTTTCTTTATGGAGACAGCCCACATTGGGTGAACCACATTAAAATTTGTGTCTCTATTATGTATGGTGTTCTGTGCATTGATTTGATTACTGCTATTGATACTACTATCTATACACTGCATAATATTGAATTGAAAATAAAAGTAAAAAGAGGTCTTATATTGTTCACCCCCTCCTCTTAGTATAAGCTTGTGTTCTTCAATCAAGATGCTCGTTAGATTGGGAGCTTAGGTGAAGCAATACATTAAATATAACATGGCTAAAATTGCTATAGAAGTAATAGAAGCTAAGGCATATAAAGAAAGAATCATCCTAGTAATAGACCTCGAATGAGAGAATGAACATTTATGACAAAGAGACAATAATGTAGAACATAATGGCTCTCATTCACAAGGAACGAATCACACATACGTGTGAAGCTCAAATATTGGCATTGGATAATTCTATAAAGTGGTTTAAAAATAAAATTTACATATCATTACAGAAAGGAATCCCTTCTCCTTATATTGAAAAAGATGAATTGTTGATACAATAGGAATATGTACAACTCCTAGAAAATTGCAAGGGAATCAATCTGCCTTTATACTAAAACCAGAGAACATCATGGGTGTAATCAAACCAATGATTGAGTTAAAAACTCAGGCACATCAGATTACTACAAGAGTTGGAGGCCTCCTAAGGAGGGATCAAATTGAACTAGATACATCGTACAACCATTTCAAGATGATTTAATTCCCATCTAAGGAGGAATAGATGGAAGTCAAAAAATCTCTACAAAGAATCCCAATATGATGATTCTATTTTATGTTTTATTTTCTTGTGTTCTCTTTTGTAGGTTTTAAATGTTTACTTCATGCCTAAGGATGAAATTAACAATTTTGGGTTCTACATCAAGGAGATTAGAAGGCCCCCATGAGCCACCAAAACTATAGTGATTCCTCACTACTAATTTGTGCTTAAGGTAAATTTACGAGGGAGAAATGTTTCGATCAGACATAATCATAATTTTATGGATATTTTAAGCAAAGGAGATAACTTTAAAACCTAAAATAAACTGCCATATTTTTAAATCAAGAAGTCAAGATAAGTCCTAACAATCAAAAGTTATGGGAAGTTTATAAAATAGAGGAAAGAAAAGTCTTGACAAACATGACTATGAGGGAACTAGGAAAGATTTCTCCTAGATAACCCCAATATTAGAGGTTTTGTAAGCTTTGACCAAGGCCAATGACAAGAAGCTCTGAGCATCTTGTAAGAATGTATTGGGTTTTGAAAGGATTGAAGATGTGCCAAAAATTTTGAAGCTATCACCAACATCTAGGGTGAGCCAAAATGCATAGAACCACAGGTGGGGTAGGTGAGTTGAATTAATGTGCTTTCACCTAGAAAGAACAAATAATACCTACCAAATATCATCTCAATTAAATGATCCAAGAATTTATTTAAGGCAAGTATGGTGATATCAGTCTCGGATATGACAACTATTATGGCCAAGGGTACCTCATTTAATTTTTAGGATCCCTAAAAGAGGTAGCTGAAATTGTTAGACCCACCTACAATAATTTTGGAGGGAAAATATCCCTATTGCATCTATAAATAGTAGTAATAGTAGCTTTGTAAAGTATCGACAAGTTTGCATCTACAAGTTTTATAAGCTTTCCTTTCATTTATTTCTATATAGTAGTCAATGCTTGAGTGGCTTGTGGGTAATCGAACCCTTGCTTTTGGCACAATATTTGTAATGTTTTTTGCACATATATATTGGAGGCCTATATGCCTATTTTGGGTAGCCATATGTGGTTCTCATTCTCTAACCCATCTCTATATATGTGTATATGTTTGTAGTATTTACCAATTTTTTTACTTTTACTTGCATATGTGTGTGTATGGGAGGCCTAAGCATCTATTTTGAGTATCCCTTTATGGTTATCATGCTATAAACCATCTCTTTATGTGTGTGTATGCTTGTAATTATCATTTAGTCTCATTTGTGTTGAGGAGAGGAAGTCTTCATGCTGACACATAACGTTTAGGTAGGTTGTACAAGGAGATATTATTTGATATTTGGCGCATTGCCACCTTTTTAGATCAGGATTTTTATCTTTTTTTGGTTGTTTTATTTTATCTCTCGCATCACTTTTCCCCTTAAGTTCAAAGTGTGCCTATATATCACATCTCAACAAGGATTCAAACTTGTAAAATACTCCCAGAGACCCCCGATTAAGCCAAACCTTGCACTCTCAAGAGAGGCCCAACTGTGTTGCTCTACACGAGAAATGATTGTCTATTGGGACAATCGAAGAGGACAATAGTAACCATTCTAATTTGCATTTAATATCCATGTCATAATAATTTCTAGTGCAAATATTATACATGGTTTCTTACCATGACTAACTTGTATTTTAATAAATTGAAGTAATTTTAAATTATGCAAATTCAAGTCAATATGACCATGCATTTAATTTGCATACCCTAAAGGCTTTATATTTTGGCTTGGTGTTTTTTTTTAAATTAGCTAAATGTTCAAGTTCTCATTTGATGTCTTTTTATCTGAGTACTTTTCATTTTCTCTATTTGCTAAAATGGAGAACCAAATTGTTATTAACACACACATTATTAATGATACAATAATTATATTTTTGGGAGACAATGTGAAATACTTCTTCGATATCTATAAAAAGTGCAAGAATGCCATTTGAAATAATATTAACTATAGGTATGACTTTGAGTACTTGGAAGCCATGGAAAATATCATAGAGTCAAGTTTGCAAAAGATAGGTGCTCAACCTAGGTTGCCAAAGTGTGTGCATGTTGTGCAACAAATTTTCCATAGGGTGGACTTAACAAAAAGGTATATGAGGGATTCAAATAATATTTGGTTGCTCATTTTGATAGTTAGGCCTTATGTGCAATTTATAAACTTTCTCAAAAATTTAGTTGTCTATGACAACTAGTATAGCCAATTGTTCATGAAGAGATATGAGAGCATTGGTGAAATTATGAAGAGTTGGAGATCAAATGAGAATAGGACCCTTCACCAAAAAGATGAAAGTTATGTAATTTGAAGTTTTAGACTCTAAATAAGGTATTCCTATGGCCCAACTATGTAGATTTATGGATGAGCCAAATACATCTCATTTTTTTTATACAGTATATGTTGACAATAATTTATATTGTCTTTAAAGTAGCTAAATTTGATTGGGCCTCTTTTCTATTGAACAATTTAACTAGAAAAACTAGAGATTTTAGACATATGAAGGCCCTAGAGAGGTCTAGGTTCCACATGACTACCTTTTTATTGACATTTTATGTGTGGTTACACCAATAAAAATTAAAGAGGTTTTCTTTTTTATTTGTCTAGAGAGACCACATGTACATTTATTTCTTAGAAATATCTTGAAGGACAATGCGAAGAGAAAGAAAATTTTTATTACATTACTTATGGCAATTTTCCTTACCCTCGTTTCATTAAGGAAGCCAAGAGAGCTTTACATCCATATGCTAGCTTATTTATTTAAACCCATCATGCATATTAGATTATCAAGTTTCAAAGGGAAGCCCTATTTGTTGCCAAAGTGTATACCAAATAAAATGATACTCAAAGAGGTAGCTTATGATATGATGGTTGGACTCACTAGTTATATTAAAAAAATTCATTGGCTCACATCCATGTGTTTTTTACCCATTAATTTTTCCATTAGGGAGTTTACCATAGGAAACTTATGGAATTGCTCATAATTGGATTCAGGATTTGATAAACTTAAATAGGAAGATAAATATATTATATTTTAAGATCATGAAGGAAATCTCAAATGACATTTAAGGTCTATCCATAAGACTTGGTCTTTTGAATGCACACAGGGATAATCCAAAGAAGACCTTTTGAGGGATGCACATTCTTAGGTAGAGGTGATTGAAAAAAAGAGGAAGAAGGGTGTTTTGAGGGGAAATTTGTACAATTCAAGTCAAGCTTTTTCCCAACCAAGTACTTCACCTACTTTTGAGAGAATAAATATTAAATAAAAATAAAAAATTAAATTCTCTATGGGGATAGTTGTAGTGGAAAATACTCCTATGCATACAAGAGAAAAATCTCTAAAGGAGTATGCTGATTTAAGAATTTGTTAAATGCTAGTGGCAAGAATATTTCAAGAGGAATAATATATAAAAGTTTGGGCCTTACATTAGATGTAATATGTCCTATGGAAGAATTGATCTTATAGACCAAGTTAATATCAAGGGAAAGGTGTTGATGGATTTTGAAGCCTCAATATTAATGTAAAATCACAGGATAAATATTCACAGTATCAAGTATATGATAGCCACAATATAGTAAAGATCAAATTAATAATGTAACCAAAATAATATGAACCAGCTAATATGTAAAATCAAGGCTTATAATATATCAACTAATATTCATTAACAAGTAGCAATATGAATGTAATAGCCTGAATCATACATGTACAAAGCATGTAGCACAACTTACAATATTAGTTGCTCAAATGTATGCAATATTTATTACTCCTCTTTCTCTTACAAATGTATCATAAAACTCTCATACAATAACAATGCTTTCTATGCTCACTATGTAGACAATGTAGACTATGTAGGCTATGTAGGTGATGTTCTCTATGGAGTAATATATAGCCATTGTAGGATGACTCTTTGGTTACTTGACTCTTCCTTTCCTTATGCCAAGTCTCATGACTCTTGACTTCTCTATTTGACACTTGCATACACATGACTCTATCTTTTATGCACACCTATACATGACTCTTCACTTAGCACTCTCTAATCTAAGGACACTTGTGCACACTTACATATAAGACACTTGTGCACATATACACACATCACACTTGCACACTTACTCACATGAAACTTGTGCATTTCTTACACATTATTACATTACATAAAATATTTACTCACACTCTAATCTAGGACACAACCCTGATATAATATTTATAAGGTTGTATTGTGAGGGTACATTAGCTTGCATCAAATAATGTAATATTCTCCAAAACCCCTTGTATTATATTATTTGGTTATTGAAAACTTTAGTCTTCAATCAAGGTCTTTGTCCTTCAATTGACTTTACAATTTGTGCAACCTTCATATTGATCAGGTTATCCTTCTCCTTTCTTGGCCTTGTATTTGGATTCAACTTCATGTTCTTCAGTCTTTGTAGCTTCAAGATTACAAATTTATTATACTTTCTCATTGACTTCATATTCTTGTATAAGAATATTTACTTTGTCTTTGTCCTTAGAATCATATGACTCTTTATTTTCCTGTATGGAGACTTCTGAACATTCACTTAAAGCATCAGAATAGGATCCTAAGTTAGATGAACTTGGAATATAAATACTGCATCATAATACTATCTTTTCCATCATCAATTGCTTCAAAAATCCTTGCATATAAATAGTATTCAAATGTTTCAAAGTTTTCATCTATGGCTTCACTATAGATCAATTTTGAGACTAGATCTATCTTTCCTTTAGATTTTTCAATCAAATTCTTGATTCCAAATTTTATGACATTTACTTTTTCTTTTTGAATCATGAACTCCATATCCATTGAATTCATTGATTCTTTTGAAGTAGACAACCTTGTGACTCCCTAGGTTTAAATAAATTCAAAGTTTCTAAGTTACAAAACCTATGAAGTAGAATTCCTTATATCTCCCTAATATTTAGAAACTAGAAAATATGAATTTTGCAAAATTAATTTCCTAAGTTTGAGGTTGAATACCTTTTGACTCCCAAAAATAAAGCTTCAAATTAAAAACTTATAACTCCAAAAATAATTTCAAAAAAACAATTACTTTTATCACTAATCTATTTATCACTCCTAATTCAAAACTTAAAAAATTTAATTAAATAATTCTCTACTTTATAAAACCTTACAAATACTTCTTACCTCTCCACTTAATTATAATTTGATTATAACCTTATAAAAAAACCTTATAGCTCCTAATTGAATCAAACTTTATGAAAACCTTAGAGATTCAAACAATATACCTTTGTCAACTTGCACGCTTAAGTCTATGTTTTTTTGTGAATTAGATTTTGAATGATCACTCCCTTGCATATAAGAGATATTAAAGATCTTGTGTAGAATTCCTCGTGTCTCCAAGAGTGAACTGTTTCAGGTTCTAGCATGTAAGAAGGGCGTTACAAATTAGGTTAGCTTATGTCGTGTCATTCTGCCAATAATATGGTATAACATTTAGGAACTTGAGTTGGAATAGGTGCTCAAACGTCTCACTTATCACCTTTTATTTTCATTATGCATTGATGTTTCATGCAAACCAAGATGCTTCACTTTCCTATTGCATTCCAGACTAGAGCGTTCTTGTTCCTTGTTGTTGTGCATTACCAAGTTCCAAGGTTTTTTTCTTCTTATGCTTTTAATGAGTTTGTAATCAGATTTAAAACAACACAAGGCACTGAATATTTCTGTTATGTTCAGGTGCCTTTAGCATTGGCATTCAAACATTTTTTCTTTGACATTCAGTACTGTAAATTAGGTGTTGTTATATTTGGCCTCTTAGCTTAGTTTCAAGGATTTGATAAACTATTTGTCTATTGTACTAAAACCACTTTGTTGTTGCTATTATAGATTTTCAAACCTCTATTACAAGAGCTCTCAAATCCTTGTTTTGAATGCTATTATAAACTATTGTTTCAATTGCTCTTTATAGAGTCACTTTGCTTCTCTTTTCACTGATACTTCATTGTTACTAGCTATTGTTTCAAATCTAAAAATCTCAACTTCTCTCTCTTTGTTTGTCACCTCACTTCTAGACTATTAATTTGCTTCTAGACTTTTATTTCTCTATAGATTCTAATCACATGAATGCTCTAGCTACTTTCATTGCCATAAACCATATGTATCCTTTCTCTTTTCCAAAATATGGCTGTAAGCTTCTCTCTTGTTGTTATCTCTTAAGTTTAGATTTGAATGCTGAATGCTTACGCTTGATCTACCTCTTTACTATACTTGAATCTTAATCTCTGCATTTAATTTTTCTCTTCTTCAAAACTTTATATGGTTTCCAAAATCCTGATTCTTTGAAACTTTTATCAAGGTATTTATTTAATAGCCTCTTTCCTTGAATATTATACTATCCTCTATAACTCAATCTCTTTTCCTAAATCTACATATCTTATCTATATTCAAGCCTCCTTTTTCTTAATAAAGGGCTTGTATATGACCTCTTCTCTTTCACTAATAAGGGCCTCAAATCTTCACTATGGACCTCTTTCTCTAAAGGGTCTCAATATTCTAATATTGGCCTTATGGACCAGCATCAAGGTCAATATGATTTGCAACTTACTATAATTCTTTGCTCTGTCAAGGTTTATCTTCAAGATTTGAATCCATTTCTATCAAGGTCTGCCTTCAAGACCTAAAACTATCTCTATCAAGGTTTACCTTCAAGACCTAAAACTACTCATAGATCACCTTTATTTTGAATAATATTTTAGAATAGGTAACCTTGATATTTTGTTGTTCTTCTATCTCTATCAAGGTATCTTCTTCAAGACCCGAAATCAATAATAGTCAACAACTTTAATTAATCTCTGCTCGATGAAAGCTTTCTACCTTCTCCTCACACATGAAGATGAAAGTATTTTCTATCTGTTGTAGGAAGCTTCTCACTCTTCTGATGACCAATATCTACTATAGTATTGTCGTAGGTGACTATAAACTTCCTTGATGCTCTAACCAAGATAACTTAATTTTTCCAAATCCTACAAGTTTCTTCTAAGTGTTGATAGAAATCAGTTGCCAAAGATTATTTGTCCCTAAAAATATTCTACTATCAAGGGTTGGCCATTTCCTTGAATAATAAACTATATTCAAGTTGATTCACTTATATATGAGTCCTTATATTCATTGGTTATCCTTCAACCTAGTGGAAAGACCCTAGACGAGTCCTAGTCTTCACTAGTTGTTCTGCAATTATGGAAAGACCCTAGCTTTTCTTTTCGTTCTTCTTTTCTTCAATATTCGTTCTTCTTCTTCAAATTCTTTTGTAGTTTTTTAGTGATCTTATAATAGAGTCCAGGTCTATCTCCCTTTAAAGTAGATAGACTCTAACCAATTTTGTCACACTAAACAAAAATTATTGTAATATGCAGCTAAACAAATTCACCCTGTACAAGAAACTTCTTATTGTAGCTCTGATACCACTAATGGCTTTTGAAGCCTCAATATTAATGTAAAATCATAGGATAAATATTCACATGATCAAATATATGATAGCCATAATATAGTAATATTAAAATAATAATGTAACTAGAATAATATGAGTCAACTAATATGTAAAATCAAGGCTTATAATATATCAACTAACATTAATTAATAAACAACAATATGAATGTAATAGCTTGAATCATACATGTACAAAACATGTAGCATAACTTACAATATTAGTTGCTCAAATATATGCAATCTTTATTACTAATATTTCTCTTTCAAATGTATCATAAAACTCTCATATAATAACAATGCTTTCTATGCTCACTATGTAGATAATGTAGACTATGTAGACGATGTAGATGATGTTATCTATGGAGTAATATATAGCCACTATAATATGACTCTTTGGTTACTTGACTCATCCTTTCCTTATGCCAAGTCTCATGACTCTTGGATTTTCTATTTGACACTTGCATACACATGATTCTATCTTGTATGTACACCTGTACATGAATCTTAACTTAGCACTCTTCAATATAAGGACACTTGTGCACACTTACATATAAGAAACTTGTGTACATATACACACATCACACTTGCACACTTACTCACATGACACTTATGCATTTCCTACACATTATTACATTACATAAAATATTTACTCACACTCTAATCTAGGACACAACCCTAATATAATATTTACAAGTGTAACAAACTATTATACCAAAACCTTGAGGTAGTTATAAAATTCAAATACACCAAGATCATAACATCCCACCACGCTTTCGTAACATAAAATCTAGGTGGTTGTGTGCTCGTATGGTGGGATCCACCATTCTCTATATGAACCCTAGGCTAACACTGCAATACTAATATTTTTGCCTACTTTGTGACTTGAACCTAGGTGGTTGCTTTGATACCAAATGTAATGAACTGTTACACCAAAACCTTGAGGTATTAGTGAAATTCAAATGCACTAGGATCATAAAAATAAGGTTGTATCATGAGGGTACATTAGCATGTACCAAATAATGTAATATTCTCTAGCAGGTGCCATCCTCAGAGGGAAAAATTTTATTGGGAGAAGTTCTTCCAATAAGAGTAAGCCTTATGGTGGAGGAAATCTCCACTAAATATGCCCAAGTGGAACTTTGGGAAATGGATTTCAGACAAGTAGAGACTATATCAATAGAGAGTTTAGAGGCTATGACAAAAGTTGATATAATAAGAAAGGAGACTATAAAAAAATAGCCAATGATGTGGTATAACTAGAACCTATAGATATATTCCAACATATTAAAGCAAGAAAAGTGTAGTAGACTAAAGAAGGTGGTGGTTCCATTGGCTTATCCATAGGAAGAAATATTTTAGATCCCAAAATTGAAGATATTTCAATAATTATTTTTATGATGAAACATCTAAGTTACTGAAGGGGAACTATTCCAAAAAAGAAATAGATATGAGGATGATGCTATAATTGAAAGAGTACACAAGATGACCATCACCTCAATGGATAAGTTTGAAAAGAGGACATAAGTCAAATGTATATTGAAGTGGCTAAATTAGAACAAGATAAATTTAAATTTTTGGAGAAGAGTATTGTGGACCAATTCTAGCACATTCAATATCTAGAAACTAAAAAGGCTTTTAAAAGGGTTTGTATTGGTATACTTGAAGAGGGAGTTTCAAAATTAGAAAAAAATATAGCAGACAAAGAAGCATGTTATCCCTCCATAATGCAACCCCTTACCTTTCAGTTTAGTGCTTTAAAAGAACAAGTCTCCATTGCCAACACCATTAGAAGCCATAAGAAGATCATGATAAGTTCATCCATAGAAGCTATAAAAGTAAATTTTGACTTAAATATTAAGTTTTTCCTAAAATTATGCTTTTGTAGGTATATCAAGAGGAAGATTGACAAGGAACAAGAAAATGATGAAATGTTGTAAGAAACTATTTTGCACACTCAAGATGGTCTCATGAAGATCAAACAAAAAACAACGAATCTTGGAACTAGTTCATCCATACCTGTTATAGAAATTTATAGATGCTCTTCCTAGGTCACATTTGCTTATAAAATAATTAACAATGCTTGTGGAATATTTCTTGAGGTTGAGTTCATCATTGATAAGGCTGCTAGAGAAATGAACATTTTGGCAATGAAAATCAAAATTGAAGAACCATATAATAGTGACAACACTTTAATAAAAAAATAACAATACAAAACAAATGTCTAAAGTGCTTCAAACAAGATGAATAAAGTAATTCAATCTATAGAGAAATTTTCTTTAAAATTATTTCTAGATTTGGTTTGTAGACGTAGTGTTCAACAACGAAAATATGCATGGTTACGTCAATGGATTTATCTCCATTAAATCATCACTCATTGAGAAATTCATAACCATTATTTTTATTTCCAATGCATTTCAATTTATAACCATGATCTCATCCAAAATTCCTCCCATTGGATGGAGGTAGTTGTTATTTTAATTGACTCGGTAGTTGTTTAGCTACCTTTTACACTCTTTGTTTTAGGGAGAAAAAGAAGATAATTTAGGGGTTTAGAATTATTTTACTTTCATTGAGGTTTAAAAAAAAAACTTGAGTGTTCTAAGATTTTCTTACATGTTTATAGCAATAATTTTTATTTAAGCTCAACCAAGATTATTTTTAATTTCTTTTTATGAGAAAATGTTTCCTTTGTTTCATGAATGCTTTCTGAAATTTGAAGTAAACTATCGGTGGATAGATTTTAATGCTCACTAGTTAAAAACATATTCATTGATATGCTTTATATGTTTAGGTGTTTGGTGAATGAACTAGAATATGTAGATTTCTAATTGTTATTAGTTCAATTACCTGCCTTCAAAGTGAATATTTGATGAAACTTGGTTATATGGAATTCTAATTATTATTGGTCCAAATACCTACTTTTTAAAGTGAGTAATTTCGATAAATGAAACAATCATAGTTAGTTTAGATTATATAAGGAAATATTTTATTTTTGAATAGAGAAAATAAATCAACCAGTGCTTTGGCTTGGAGGGTTGTAAAATCCCTTGGTTGTTGCCTGCATAAAACCTAGTCAATAGGTTTTTGGTGATTTTATTGGGCAATGAATGGTTCTTATTGGACAAGACCCTCCTGAACAATCTAACCTGCCTAATCCTTTGTTACTATAGATGGATATTGTTGAAGAATTAATGATAGATATTTGGAAAAATTTATTGTAGGAGTCAAATTGTGTTTTCCAAAAGTTATCGTAGACTTCAATAAAGAAGAAGACACTACTAAAAGAAGATATCATTTAAGAAAAAGATGCCTTTAGAGGTGAAGATTGAGGTAATAAAGAAGAAGTGTACTAATTCGTGGTCATTGATATAAAATCTAGATATAGTAATGAGACATACGAGAAGGAATAACCCAATAGACTTCATCTACTTGTCATTTTTAAACATTCTAAAACCTACATGGACAAGAAGATCTCAAAAGAATAAAATAACATAAGAGAAAAAATAGGTAACTAATCCTAACTATTTGGATTTTATCTAATATATTTCTTTGACTATAATTATAAAAGATACATCCACAACAATAACATATTGTTGAGAACCAACCTCCAATGTGGAGGACTAATACCCCCATATGCATAGTAGGGGATCTTCACAAATTACCTTAAAAAGCTAGGAAGTATTCACCAATATTTAGTGATGATGAAACTGTGAGTGGCAATAAAAAATTGATGGCTTTTAATCAAGCCTTAAACTTGTTGAAAGTGGAATATGAAGATATGGTAATCAGGTTATTCCCATTTACACATGGATGTTCTATAAGAACATGTTTGTATGGACTTCCCTATTTAACCATTCATGATTGGGATGAATTTGAAAGAATCTTCAAGAATAAATTCTCAGCATAAGACTTGTGAGGATTTTGTGTTGGAAAATATGGCTATTACATCATTTGGTTATTTACTAACATACCTTCATGGGTGCATATTTAGGATAGGATTATATTAGGAGATAAATAGTTTATTAGAGTTATTAAATAAATGCACAAGTGTTAGAATGTGCAATGATGTAAATGTGTATGTAGTCCACATGTACATGAGTCTTAGGGTTGAGTGAGAGGTAAGTAATCTATATTTTTGTTGGTCACCAATATGGCACCGCGTGCAGGGTGGGGAGGACGGATCAGTGCCAAGAAACATAGAATAATCATTATATCGTAAGGGTGGGGCAGACGATCTCTAAAGAAGGTCAGTTCCTCGGGGTGATTCCAACTACTCTATGTCGTAAAAGAAAAAGGAAAAGGGAAAAAGGAAAGAAATAAATAAAAGGTCGTAGCCAAAACTCACAAGGATGGGTATAGCTGCATCAAGACCTATGTAGGTGCGATACCCCATCTGAAACACAAGCCCTACACTAGATCACCCAACGATATCCTTGCCCTATCTCTCTATCAGTAGTAGGTGGGAGGTGAATTCCAATATCGATGAGCATGTGCATGAGATCCAGGATGCATAATAAAAGTACTCCCACTTGGTCGACGTTAGCAAAAATAAACTCCCAACCCATATAATTAACACACTCCCCCTTAGTCGGTCAAGAACACCCCACATAATCTAGATAATAGAATAACACATGATGACTTAAGTAAATTAAGAATTGAATACTCATACATTCAATGAAGAACAAGTAGACACAATTAGAGGTCAAATAGTGCATAATTTATATTTAAATAGGGGAAACCTTACATAAGAACTATAATGGCTAAAGAGCCATCCTTAGGAATGACTAGAATTCCACTATATAAAATTATATTTATATGGATTTCAAAATCTAGACATTAATGGTGTTGGGCAGGAGGATGATTGCTACTGCTGATGAGTGCTGCCCTGGTACACTGCTCTTTTGGATGGCATCGATCTTATAGAAGGTGGCAGATGCCTCTGAATCAATTTGGACCCTTCGATCTTCTGCTCAACTTATTATTTCTCAATTGCCATATCCTTATCCTCAACTGGCGATCATATGGCTAGGTAGCACATGATAGGCATCGAGGTAGCTTAGGAGTGTCGCATTAGAAATCCATAATTTTTGTGTATGTTGTCAGGTACCTAAATTGTTGGAGTGGTGGAAAAGTCTTTCGTTTGAATTTTGGGTGATGGCAAGAGTTTTGCGTACTGGGTGGACACTTTTTTTTATTTTGTTTCTGCCCACTGGATACTAGGAAGTGAGGGTGGGTATTTATCTGAGATACCACCCTTTTCACACTTGTATTTCTCACCCAAAATTGGTAGGATTCTATCTCCTTCCCAAGGTTGGGTTTTTATAAAATTTTCGCCCACGTAAGCCCTTTGAAATGTCCACCCAACAAGTTGGGCATGCCTTTCGGGAAGTTTCGCCCAAAGTTTTGAGAGCGGGTGTCCACCCGTTCTTGTCGTCTTCCCTGCTTGATTTTGCCATCTGTCCATTGGTTCAGTCTGCCTATGGCCATTGCTACTAATCTGATATTTTTTACCCATCCATTCATGCCTTCAAAAATTGGCAAGCTCCTTGAAGAGGACCATCATCTTTGTAAAAAAAATAGTGGGGTGCAAAATTATACCCACACTCTTGGTGACTCACAGGGACTTTTCTCTTGCAGGAAAGGAGGACCCAAAAAACCTCAAATTGAAACTTAGAGAATGAAAGAGGAAATGGGGACACTGAGGGCACAAATAAAAGTAATCGAGGAAAGTTACAAGACAATGGAAGAAGAGAGCCAAAGGTGAATTGAAAATGAGGGGGATGAGGGTGGAAGAGACAAAAAGAGGGGAGACAACAAGCATAAACAACAAATAAAATTAGGAAAAGAGAACAAGAGAGGAAGAGGGGAGGGAGGGAAACATAGGAAGCAACATAACCATGGAGATAACCACTACTAACCTTGATGGTTGGAAGCAATGAAGAATTAAGGAAAGAGAAGGAATCAAAGGATGCATAAAATAAAAGAAACAAAAGGGAAAGTGATCCATGGGACACCCCCACAGATCGCATTCCCGTTAATATGCCCCATTAAGGATTATGGTGGATTCAAGAACAAATAAAATACCAAAGGCATTTTCTAACTCTAGTGCAATATAACATCCCTCCCAAAGTTCATCAATTAGTTTGCTTGCTTTATCTGTAAGAATATGATACTGCTTATGGTTCGATGGATGCTGATACAGGTAGATCTTGTTGGAAGATCAAGCAAGCAAATCGAACACCTCCTCTTGATGGAAAATGAAGGGTAAAGGTAAAATTTAAGCTGGAGAAATGTGATGAGCGGTAGGGTATTTGAAGTTATAGGGCAAAATATCCTATTAGAAATATACCTATCTAGCGGTCCATATAGGTGCATACATGTAGTTGCATTTAGGGATTTGTGTTTGTATGCAAAAATATTTCTTTAAATATTTTCTCTTTTAAAATACATAAGTTATAAAAAATATATATAATAATATTAATAAAAATAAAAATTTAAAAATAATAATAAAAGATAGAAAAATATGCATGTGAAAATTAATTTAAATAATATTCAACTTTAAAATATATATAATAACAATAAAATAAAATATAAAAAATAATATGCCACTTACGCATTTGGTGGACCACCTGGCTAGGTAGGTTCCAGGACATTTGCATGGCTCTTACATGTGTTAAACGAATTTTAATCTTTTCCTTCTATAAAATCCATTGAAAAATGAGAAAAAGATCATCGTCATCTTCATATTCCACTTCATTCGATGTTTGGAAAGATTGCTGGAGAGAAATTAAGTAGAGGAAAAGTTCATACAAGTTAGAATTTCTAAAATAATAGTCTCATGGTAATACCATAGAAGAGTTGGGTGTGGAAGTATTATATTACATGAAGTTTTTATCTGAAAATAGTCGAATGCTTCGCTATTATAAATTGAAAGTTTTATTGAATGACTGTGTGTGGATGTCAAATTTAAGTATGTGAATTTAAGGAAGAAAATTAAGAAGAATATATATTTGTATTGTGCATCAGTTGATTGCATACTAGGATAGTTGCATCCATTTTTTTGGATGAAAAAGCCATTATATTAATAAAATAATGTCTAATAATACAAAAAAGGGTGGGTGGGATTAGCGCACCCCATAAACCAACACACTAACCACTGTGGTTAGGAGTACACAAGATTTTTAGAAACAATCTACAAAAAGCCAGATAAAAATCACCAAAATAGTGTCAAATATGCATTCAGAAAGAAAGGAGTCGAGAAATCACTACCAGGTGGAAGGCCTGAAGTTTTCCTCCATAAGGTCATAAGTCCATCCAATGGTTGAAGAAGTCGGAGCCCCCCAGCCATCAATAGTAGTACCACTAACAATACAAGTATGTGCATTTGGTACAATTTCACCCCAACTAGGGGTATCATCTTGCTCAAGAGGTCGAACATCCCAACCAGAGGTCGGGCGAGATGGGCCTCCAACTCCAGATTCTCCATATTTACATTGCATAGGGGGCTGAGACCAGTGTCTAGTAGTAGAGGGCTGTGGTCGGTGATGGGTCCTCCGATGAGTTGAAAATAGAGACCTGGAAGGAGAAGTAAGAGGTACATGACTCATAGTGTAGGGCACATTCCTCCAATTATCCATGAGGGTATGTAAGTACTGTAGCTCCACATGTACTTTTTCAACCTGTACTTGAATATATAACCAACAATCAAATAATATAGCACATTTATCAGCAACAAAGAAGACACACCCGACATCTTGCTGAGAAAAAATACCTCTATTCTGAGACTTCCAAAGATTAAACAAGGTACCAATTCTAAAAATATTCCAAACAATACCCAAGTTGAAGGAAAAAACAATAGGGTCACTCAAAATAGCATGCACCTAGGTAAAAGCCTCTTGCATAAAAGGTCTAAAAATTTCAAGAAGCCACTCCCAGGCCAACTGAGCCCGATCACAAAACCAAAAAACATGTAATAAATCTTTCGCCTGTCCGCAAACCAAGAAAATTGGATTATAGACACCCAGATGCTTGAGCCTATTACCAATAGGAAACACCTGGTGCAAGAGGTTCCAAGCAAAAAAACTTTGTTTAGGTTCAATATAAGTATCCCAAGTAATCCAAAACCTCTTATTCCATCAGGAGGGAAGAGAGACTAAGTCCCATATCATAGTGAGCTTATCAACCATTGGAAATTATGGGGTGAGCCATTTGTAACCTAGATGAGATTTATATTGCAAAACAAGAAGCTCCCCAGGTCAACACCAATATGACCACCAGGGTTTTTAAAAATGCTTATGTAGTTTGCACCAAATAGAAAATGGAATACTATCAATAACCACATCATAAGTATCTCTATCACCAGGATTTAAATTATGAATTTGATGAAAAATTTCCTAGGGTATCCAACTCCTGGTATGTCGGGAGAAGAAATAAAAAATTGAAGCATTACCATGCTTAAATAACATCTTCACTCCGACCCACTATACCAGAGCTAGGGGAGAGTCCTACCAAGTGATAATAGGAGGCCACCAAATATTCATGGAAGGCGAAGAGGCACCTGCTTTGAGGAAACTCCCTTTCCAACTGAGCCAGGGTTTGAAGGCCTCTAAGGCTTTCCAAATACTATGAATGACAAAAGAACCTTTAGATTTAATAGGTACAGGGTCAGTAAGAATGGATTGCAATCCCACCCATTTTAAAATTTTCTTCCCTTGAAGCAAACCAAAATAAATGCAATGCCTGACCAACACTTTCAAAGATTCATCCTCAATTAAATATTGGGTGATCCATTTAGCACAAAGGGAAAAACCTTATCGGTGACAATCAAACAAACCCATGCCTCTACAGTCCTTGGACACACAACAAATTTCCTAGGCTACCCGATGAAAACCTCGTTTGACAGAGTCTTTGGCCCACAAGAAATCTCTTAGAAGCTTATCTAGCTTTTTATAACAAAATTTGGATGGAACCCAACAAGACGAATAATAGACATGGGTAGTGGCTAAAACCTTAGAACAAATTTAAAATTTTCCTGCTAGAGAAAGTTTCTTATTAGTATAGTAAGAAATCTTCTTGTCCACCTTATCAATAACATACTACCATAATTGAGAAGAGGAACCATAAAACGCAAAAGGAATTCCAAGAAATTTAAACACCTCACCCGACTGAATCCAAGTCCATCGAAAATGTCACAACCAACATGGCAGCTGGGATTGAGATTGCCAAAAATAGGAGGGTTTTTTTTCCATTGAATAGAAGATCTAGAGGCTAAACAAAACATATTTAAGCAACTAATAGATGAGGAAAGGGATATCTCATCTTCTTAAAGTGTTAAAAAATAATCATCAGTAAAATGATCATTGACCAACTGACGATCAAAATTGGAGAGAGCAATACCACTGATTAATCCTTGATCCACCTTATGGGCCAACAAATAGCCAAAAGCCTCTGCAAAAATAATGAAAAGAGATGGAGCAAGGGGGTACCCCTATATTACAGAACAACCAAGAGAAATAGACTGATATTGACTATTATTCAAAGTAAGAACAACTGAAGCATCTTGAAATAACATAACGGTGCTCACAAACACTAGCCCAAAGCCCAAAGCCCAAATCTTGAAGCATGACAATGATGAATTACCACTCCATATTATCATAAGATTTCTAAAAGTGAATATTAATGAATAAAGCATCTTGTTGAAAATTTCTTGCCCACTCCATACCTTCCCAAATAACAAGAATATTATCAAATTTGTATCTTCCCTGAACAAATTCAGTTTGTTTAGGTCTGATAATCAAAGGCACGAGAGATTTAAGCTTAAGTGCAAGGGCTTTGGCAATAATATTATAGCTCACATTAAGTAGGGTTATTGACCTACAATTAGTTATGAGCTCAGGGTATCCATACTTACGAATAAATTTAACATTGCCTTTGTTAATAATAGAACCCAGTGAACCACATTGCAGGGCTTCAAGATACACTTTGTGGATATTAGAACCAAGCATATCCAAGAATTCTTTATAGAATTCACATGGGAAGCCATCAAGACCAGGTGCCTTATCATTGGCCATGAGTGATAAGGTATTTTTTAGATCTTCCAAAGAAATATGAGTGTCACAGAATATCATTTGCTCAGGAGAAAGTTTGTTGGGGACAACAATGGTACAATCAACAAGAGCTTGCCTTCTAGCATCATCAAGGGGTTGAGAAGCAAAAACACCTTGATAATGTGAAACAAAGGCTTTAAAAATATTTGGAAGGTCTGTGAATCTCTGCCCATCAACTTGAATGGCTTGAAACTGGGAATACTAGGCGATAGGTCTGAGGCGTTGAAAAAAATATTTGGTCACTTTGTCCCCCACTTTGAGCCAATGCATTTGAGCATGTAATTGAGAACCCTTGGCTTCATACAAATAAACTTTTTTTAGCTCATTCCAAATGGAAGAAACTTGGGACTGAGCAAGAGAGCTGAAAGGAGAGGCTTCAATCCTGAGACAAAATTTGGATAGCTCACTTTGTAAGGCAAAATTAGCCTATTTCTACTGCTTTGCAACTTCAAAACCTAGAGTCCACAGCACCTTAGTGGTTCATTGAATGGCAAAATTCCACCACTCAATCCTTCCCATCAGATCTAGGAATCAAATTCTAAATACGACACATATGAGCTTTCATGCTAAAGCTATGCAAAAAAAAACATTTAGATAAAATTGTGAAGAATGCACTCTAGATTGAAAGTTTAACTTTGCCACAAAGAATAAAATAGGTGAATGATCATGTAGTGTAGTACCAAGGAAATTCAACACATGCAATGAAAAAGGAAAAATATGGGAGAACTAAAAGTTGTCACACTAAAAAATCATGGATTTGTCCAATATTTACAAAACCCTGGTAGAAGCAGCCTGGAAATTAGAGTAGGCATACCAAAGAGCCTGAGGAAAGTCACAAGGCGAGAAGTGATAATTAGGTTCATAAAGGCAAAGCTTGTTTTTCATAAAAAACTAAGCTTCCCTTTCACCTAAGCACCACCGCATCAAGGCATGACTGACCTTGTCAGAAGCTTTCTCCACCATATTAAAATATCCATAGAGCACCCAAGTGGCAAATGGTAGATTCATGGCAAGCCATCTCCACAAATCACATCGATCAGAAGCGATGTTCGAGGCATACACATTAACCACCCCAAACGATTTTTCATAGATCTTGAGCAAAATCCAGACAACTTGATTGGATGGGTCAACACCCTAGGTCACAACATTCTTCTGTAATCAAGGTGCAAGGATAGTGACGACTCCCCCTTTTCTCAAGGAATGCTTCATGGAAAAAAAGGCACTCGTGGCCATAAAAAATCACATGCACACTGTAGATTGAAATAAAAAATCTTAACTTCTTGCAAACGTAAAAAATCTTAACTTCTTGCAAACATAAAAAATCAAGGCTTCCATGCACTCGAGAAAAATTTGACATCTCATTTCGGAGCAAATATTTTTTGACCGGGTTCGTCAGTCCTCAAACATTCCACGAGAAGAAAATCATTGGGATTTATCTGGATGCATGACATCCTCTGCATCACCCAAACCTTCAAATGAGCCATAAGAGTTGGAGACCGCATGGAAAGCATCACTGTTTATCTACGGATGTTTGTCATTCTGAATAGAGCTGCAAGTGTGGTGGACCTTAAAGGCCCGACCCTCCTCCATAGAAAAAGTATCTAGAGCTACCACCACTGAGGCAAAGGAAGGACCCAACCAAAGAGATTGAGACACCGATGGAACTAGGGGTTGGATGCCAACAATCGAAGGGGTCGTATCAATAGAAGTTTGAACATCTTTAGTATAATCTTACATATCTTGAGGAGTAGGGGTAGGTTGCGTAGTGAAAACCGAAGCTTCCTGCTACTTTGCTCCATGGATTTTCCTATCAAAAATAGTAGTCCATTCTTTAGTGTTTCCTCACGAGCCATTAGTGGGAGCCATGGGAGTGGACGAGGGATTTGCCTTATATTTCCACTCCATAAAAGGACACTCCCAAATTTTGTGAGTTGCAGATTGACACCGATAATAGGTATTGGATAAATTGATATAAACAACTCTTTGCCTAAAGGATTGGTCCTCGATCTTGATATCAATAAACTCTTGCAAATCCTTGGTAAGGTCAACTTTGATACAAATCCTTCTAGTGGGTTGAGTGGAGAAGAAATTTTTTGACTCAAGATAAATAAACTTACCTAAGGGGGTAGCTAAATTCTGCAAAAAATCCCAAAGAGGAATAGGAAGACCAAGGAACTCAACCCACACTAAGACTTCCAGTGCAGCTTGGTCATTGACTTGGAAATCCCTAGAGTAGGGTTGCAGAATCAATAGAGAATTACGGACAGTCCATGGTCCCCTAGATAGAACCTTCTATTCTTGAGCTAGGTCTAAAAAGTGAAAAAATAAATACCCTTTGGTAAGGTTTTGTACGTTCTCCACTTTGACTCCATATGGGCCCCAAACTTGTTGGACCTAGGAATGAATAAGGGTATCATATGGGATACGACTTAGAAAATAACACACCAAGGTATGACTTCTAAACCATTCACAAGCCGTATGATATTCATGCAAAGGAATAATATCTTTAGGGACAAGGTCTTTACCTCGTGATACACTTTCAGAACGAACTTGTGCGGATGCTTCTTCGGTGCCATTGAGCTCTCCAGCAAACTTAGAATAAACTGAGCTGATTGTATGAGTGGTAGACATTAAAAAGGGTAAAATAACACTGCCTCAAGGTGGCGTTAATCCAGCAGATAAGATTTTACCACCCCTAAACCTGCCAAACTAGCAGCTATTTACCCTTTAGATGCAATTTTTTTATAAATAAAATGTAAAAAACATTTCCTAACATAATGAGTCCTTGAATAGAGTCTTTCACATCAATAAGCCCATTACAAAGCGGGGGCTTATCAAGGGCCACCCTTCCCGTGAATTGAACCTGGGTCTCCATTAAGACAACCCAATGACTTTTGCCATTGCGGTGGGCTCTGACTCACCGTTTGTAAGCCAAAGGGTTGTTTTCTCTGCTACCAAATTAATGGCTGTCACATGTAAAATTCATGTTGGAGAGGCATATTTCCTGTAGCAAGCGTTAACCATGTCATCGAACATTCTCATAGCTAGATCGCAAGTGGTTCTGGATTATAGATCCCTTTGGGCATGTATAAATGCAGTCGAAACCTTTGAAAAAGCATGAACAACACTATTTGTTCAAAAATAAAGAGTCGTTCGTGTTTATTGAATTCAGTTTATTATTGCCCAAACTTTAATTTTTGGTGGTTGTGTAAATATGTAAAACTTCTTCTTATGTGTCTTATAATAAAAGAAATGGAAATTATTATTTGTATTACGTCGTGTTGAGTTGAATGATGAGTGGAAGATAGTTAATGATTCAAAAATTCTTTTGCTATAATTCCTTTCTGGTCTCAGATTTACCTAGATTTACCTAGAATAGCATGATATTTAGAATTAACCTGCCAGGTAGACGGATACAACGTTTGGGTCCATTTGAGAAAAATAATTTGAGGAACAAAGGGTCCACTAAAGCTGTTGTTGATAAAATTAGTTTCAACCTCCTTTTATGGCACAAACAATAATTAGTCTCAAAACCAGGGAAGGGAAGACTGAAGTTTTAGACCACCAACTTTATATAGCTCAAACAGAAGGCTGCGTAGACTCAATAACAGCCTGTTATATCTTTATTTCATTGCCTATTTACGATTTATTGAAAAACCCTGACTTTAGGAAAGCAATGATGAACAATATTTGTAATTATCATCATGTTTGGTGGTGGAAGTATCCTTACCATGGTTAATATTGAATAACCTGGAGAAAATGTAAAATAGTACCTAAGTGGATAAAATAGTACCTAAGTTATCCACTGCCAGGAGTGTAGATGATTTTACATTAAACACATTCCTTATAGATACCTAGGAGAGTGTAAGATTTTGTGTGTTGTCGTAGGAGAGTGTAAGATTTTGTGTGTTGTCTTAAATATAAAACCAGCGATGATTCTAAAATAAAGTGTAAATCACTGCATGAAAGCAAGCATAGCTTTGGCGATGGGAGGATATAGGATTTAATACCGAACTCTAAAAATATAAGATATCAAAATCACTTAATTTACGTTAAAGGAGAAAGTGTGCACAACTTGTATTATTTTTAAATAAAAAATATGTAGTTCCATATTTTTGTTTAAACCATGAGGCAGTGCCGCAGATGGATAGGTGAAACCTTCCGAAGTAAAATTAGGATTTGTCTAAAGTTATAATTAATCTCGCATGATAGGGCTGTGAAAGAGTAAAATCATTCATAGTTCTGTATGAGAATAATTTTAATTGGAAAATAGTGATTGAAATTAATGATATCATCCATATTAAAAGAGAAAGGTATTTTTGTATCAATGAAAAGGGGTACATTAGAGTAAGGTAAACGCAAGTTAGAGTTTTTTTTGTCTTCATGATTGCAGCTGACCCTTTTTGTTAAAATATAATGCATGGATAATCCAAATAGAATATAAGACTCTACTCTTCTTATTGGAAAGACAATAATAACTAAACATGTTCAGACACTTTGAATAAGTATTTGTTGGAAACCGTTATAATGTTCTGTCCAAAGGTAATACTTTTGTATCATGTGTTGAATACCTGGATAGGAGATGTAACTCAAAGACATTTAAATATTGAACTGCGATAGGCTATCATAAACAATATCAAAATATTTTCCAAATTTAGATAGAAATGCTATATGAAATCAAATAAACATGGAAAATTTAGTTGATTTGTGTGTGAGCATTCTGATGCGATCTTTAAGAGCCATTTGAAATGAAAAATAGTGTGCACCATTGGGAAAACTCAAAATAAGTTTCTATATTCGACTGGATGCTAGAGATGTAATATTTTGAAAAAGGAAATATCTATTTGAATTATTTGTTTGAATATCATATTTTAATAAATAGTAATAATAGTCTTTTTATCATAGACAGTAAGTTAAAAATAAAATGGTCTTATTATTTTCGTAATCAAAGATAGGTCAGTAATCCATGTTTAAAAATTTGCATGGTTTATAAAATTTATTTTTATTGATATCTTATAGAGGTAATTTTCAGGTAAAATAATAACCCATGAATTCATAAAAATTCAAATACTATTTGTAAAACAAATGACAATGCTAGACTAACGTAAGTCATATTTTATAATTTCTTTTTAAAAAAAAAGATCATAGAGACAATGTGCATTTTCAATAAACTAATGACTACAAAAACAAATCATAAAATAAATCCAACTAGATTTTACTTCTTTTAGCCACCAAGAGCATACAATACCATGTAATAAACTGAGGAAGAAGATATGCAGATTATTATCACATTAAGGATAATGTGCATCCACCCAACACCAATAATTGTGGGAAGGACAAGTATTACTATTCGACTTCAATCATTTTTAGGTAACCCTGCCAAGGACAAGGAGGTCTTGTTACTATGAACAAGTAACAAGGGGTGGAATTGGACATACTCTCCATATTGAAATGTGAGTGGTATGTGAGGGTATCTCACGATCCAAAATCGAGTGGGGAATAATTAGAAAATATTCGACAAATTCAAGAGTAGTTGAACCCTAGAGCTAAAAGGTCCAGCGAGTGTTGGAATGGAAAAACACGTCATCACTCGTAGTGAGTATTGAGTTACCTGGACCCAAACTAGAGAAATGGTGGGCCTTATCTGAACTCAGAGAAAGTGAGCAACCAATTAAGCACTGGGTATTCATACACTAGACTGTAGCATGTACAAGTTAAAATAACCCAAATCAAATCATGTTAAGGGTAAGGAATTATGCATCTACCCTTTCAAGTGTTATGGGCCCTAGAAGGACAACCCCATGATGTGGACATAGACCTCTAGAAAAGGAGATGAACGTGTTTATATGATGGTACTTTATGCAGGACTTGGCCAATCTCGAATGTTTAAGGGTCTGTCTGTAGTAGTCATTCACCTTAAAATAGATATTCAATGCTTGTGTACCAATTAAAATATTGGGTGTTGACTTGATTTTTTTGAATTTTGTTTTAATTGTTACATGCAACACACATTTTTGATACAATCTTGTAATAACATTGTTTGTTTATTTCCACTTTCCTAGGGATTCTTTAGTTGCAGCCTCATTTTTATTTTCATGTTTTTTGATTCATGCTACTTCTACCCCATCGGGGTCTTATAGAGTTCATTTCCCATTGCTCGAGGAGTGGGTGTTGCTTCCTAAAACCAAAAGATATATTATACAAGATTTTCTGTAGAGATGCCTAAATCATGAGCCTTAGATCCATTGGGCACGAGGTCACAACAATTACATAGAAAACATGAGTGAATTCCAAGACGAAGGATTTTGATGGTCTTCCTCCAGTCGCCAAGCATTTAGATGATGTCACTTCAACACGTACCTATAGCACTTTTATTTATTAGTTGACTTATGTACATAAAAATTGTGTTGTTATTGGTACATTGCAACCACTGATTCATTTTTAAGTTCATCTAATGAATTTACAATGTTCGAACCATATTGTATTATACTTGAGGTGGCTCCTAGAGTTCAGTTGGCGTTACCAGCCTCTCCAAGTCATGAAAAGTTCACAACTTGGTAGATCATGATGCATACTAGTACTTATGCAATCAATGATCAATATGGTAATAAATCTTGCCATGTGGGAGCCCTCTTCCTATAATTGTTCTTCTGGAAACAAGATCTGATGTTGCCAGTCCTTGGGATTCACCTACTATGAGATACTAGCTTAGTACTCCTCCACAAACCTCACACATTTTTGTCTATAGGCCTTAATGATCGAGCCTTCTACTGATGGGACCTCTTCAAGAACCGAAGCCTAATTTATTTTGCCATCATGGAGATGGTTTGGCCCTTGGTCATTGCACTTCGAGACACAATAATGGTGTAAAAATGCTCCCTCCCTATGCATGGTATTCCCACCCAAGTCCAGATCCTACCCTCCTTGGAAAAATGTGCAAGCGCTGGAGGTACCACCTTCTGCACTGATGCTTACACTTCTCCCATATAGGCTTGAGATAGTCCTTGCACTGTGTTTTCCATTGGTCTACAATATTGGCTCTTGTACAACTTGATATGAGATCCAAGGTGGATAATGAATAATACGTCAGGGAGCAACGATGGATGGAAACGAGGATGGGAGGGTGGAGCCTCCTAAATGTTGAGCAAGGTGCAGCAAAAGTATTGTCATTGTTGTCAACACAGACATAAATTGATGCAGTTGAAGCAATGGACAAGAATTCAGAAGTCAGTCAGATCAAGTACAGTGAATTTCCAGGAAAACAGAAGTGACCCAGATTCAAAAATTTGCAGAAAAAGACAAGTAAGAAAACTGTCGCGATATCGCGACATGTTTTCTGTCGCGATTTCGCGACAAAAAGGAGGAGAGAGAAAGCGCAGCCAAAAATGTCATGATTTCGCGACAAAAAGGAGGAGAGAGAAAGCACAGCCGAAAATGTCACGATTTCGCGACAAAAAGGAGGAGAGAGAAAGCACAGCCAAAAATGTCGTGATTTCGCGACAAAAAGGAGGAGAGAGAAAGCGCAGCCAAAAATGTCATGATTTCATGACAAAAAGGAGGAGAGAGAAGGCGCAGCCAAAAGTGTCGCGATTTCGCGACATATCGGAGGAGAGAGAAAAGTGGAGAAACTGTCACGATTTCGTGACATGTTTCGAGTAAAGGCGCAGTAATGAAAAGTGTCACGATTTCGCGACAGGATCGGAGTGGAAGCAACAAGGCAAAAAAGTGTAGCGATTTCGCTACATGTCGAGTTTCAGAAGCAAAGAAAAAGCGCTAAGTCAAGAAGGTGTAGCGATTTCGCTACAAGTCAAAATGCAAGGCAACAAAGGTGTAGCGATTTCGCTGCAAGTCAAAATGCAAGGCAACAAAGGTGTAGCGATTTCGCTACAAGTCAAAATGCAAGGCAACAAAGGTGTAGCGATTTCGCTACAAGTCAAAATGCAACAAAGGTGTAGCGATTTCCAAGTAATGCAGACAAAGTGTAGCGATTTCTACATGTAAGAAGAAAAGTGCAAGAAAAGTTGTAGCGATTTCGCTACATGTCTTGATTTCGCTAGTGCATGAAGCGAGAAATGTACGGATGCGAAAGATGTCACGATTTCGTGACATGTTGCATTTTTGGGGGAATAGCAAAGAAAGCTAAGGCAAAAAGCGTCACGATTTCGTGACATGTTCCGATTTCCTAGGCTTGCGGAGAAAAGTGTACGGCAGAAAAAAGTGTCACGATTTCGTGACATGTTCCATTTTCGCAGGTGCAAGTGAAGGATAGTGCATTAAAGTGAAAAGTGTCACGATTTCATGACATGTCTCATTTTCACGGGCAAGAGGCAAAAAAGAGCGAGAGGCTACAAATGTGTCACGATTTCGTGACATGTTCTATTTTTAGTGCATGCCAAGATAAGGTAGAGGAGGCAAAAACGTCATGATATCGCGACAGGTCAGGTTTTCATGGTCAACAGTCCAAAAAAAGTCAAATGGGTAGAAATGTCATGATTTCGTGACAAGTAACAGTTGGTGGGTAAAAGCCGAAGGAGCATGCACGAAGTGATAGGTGTCGAAAAAGCATAAAGGAAAATCATGCAACCGCTACGTAAGAATTAACTGAGTCGATCTAGTTACACAAAGGATGTGTTGGAAATGCATTGGAACAACTGTATATGCATGATTGGAAAAGCATTCGAACAACCGTATATGGAGAATCGAAAAGTATTCAACAAATATGAATCTAAAAGCATTCAAATAGCCATATTTGTAGAATTCGAATAGCCACATATGGAGAATTGAAAATACATTCGAACAACCTATATGGAGAAAAGATTAAAATTTAAACACTATGGAGAAAAAAAAATTCGAACACTTATGGAGAAGAGAAAAGAATTCGAACAGTTAGAGAATGTCATTCGACTGCATGCAGGATTAGAAAAGTGATAGAAGACGAGGAGTCTCGATGAGGAAAAGGGGTTATAAAAGGACAGTCATGCAGAGAATTAAGTGTGTCATTAGAGTGAAATTACAATGAAAAGAGGGTTAGAAGAGGGCCAAGAGAGAAATAAGCAGAGCCGTGAGTGTGTGCAGAGTGTGTTTAATTGCAGACCAATCAGGGTGGTGTAAAAAGTGAAGACATTTTTATGTCATTTTAAATTGCTCAGAATTGCAGTCCAAGTTGGTGCTTGGTACTAGGGGTTGGTGCTCCTATCTGTTGTAGCAAAAAATTAAGGGGTTGGTGCTCCTTCCAAGAGATGTTGGTAAAGTGTTTGTAAAATTGGTATTTTGCAAAGACTGGATTTGGATTGGAGTCCAAGCAGTCATTTTTGAGGAGTAGCCAAATTGGTGAACCTCGGTATATTGTGTGTTGTGGTGTGCTCTCTTGTTCAATTTGCTTTTCTGGTTTTCAAGTTCTCTTTGCTTCAATTTTAAATGTCGTAGATTTGAATATTAATAGCTACACCGATTCACCCCCCTCTCAAGTGTCATTGTGTGAATATCAATTGGTATCAGAGCAAGGTTTCTTGAACAAGCTTAATCAGCTAAGGTGATCTTGGAAGAAACACAATGGCAGGTGGTGAAGGATTCTCATCCAACAAAGCTCCCTTGTTCGATGGAACTAATTACACTTTCTGGAAACTCAGGATGCAGACATATCTGAGTGCATTGGGATACGACATTTGGGATTCTGTAGATAGTGGATACACAACACCCACTACTCCTCCAACAGATACTGCTGAGAAGAAAAAATTTGAGAACAACTCCAAAGCAAAGAATGCCATAATGTGTGGGCTTGTAGACAATGAACTGATAAGAGTCATGAGCTGTAAATCGGCAAAAGACATGTGGGATAAACTGAAGAGCATCCATGAAGGAGACAACAAGATCAAGGAAGCCAAGCTGCAAACTCATCGAGCATAGTTCGAAGCACTACAAATGAATGAAGATGAGAACATAGAGGCTTATATGCTGAGAGTCAATGGAATCATTAATGCAATCAGAGGACTCGATGAAGAAATTGATGATGCAGTTGTCGTGAAAAAGGTTCTCAGAACACTTCACAAAAGATTTAACTCCAAAGTTTCTGCAATAGAAGAGGCGAAAGATCTAAACAATTTCAGCATGGATGAGATGCATGGTTCCCTGACTGCATACGAAATGAGAATAGGACAAACTAAGTCTATAGATAGAGAAGCTGCTTTTAAAGCACACAAGAATATAAAAGCTGAACATGAATCTGAGGATGAAGAGACACTGGATGAAACAGAAGCTAATTTTGTTCGAAAACTCACAAAGGGAAAAGGAAAATATAGAGGAAAGCTACCATTTAAGTGCTTCAATTGTGGAGGAGTCGGTCATTTTGCAGCCAAATGTCCAATGCATGAGAAAACCAAAAATGGTGAAGGGTCACACCAAGAAAAAGGTGACTGGAAGAAGAAACAAAATTTTAGAAAGAACAACTTCAAGAAGAAAAGCTTCATATCCAAGAATGTCAGCACTTCTGAAGAAAGCTCAGGTGAGGATTCTGAAGAAGAAACAGGTGAAGCTCTGTTCATGGCACTTGAAGAAGAAAGAACAGAGGAAAATCAAGAAGGTGATGAAAACTTTAAGGATGAGGCTGAAGTGTATCTGGAAGGAGAATTGGTTGCTGCACTTGAAGAGTTGAGTGCAGAAAGGAAAAAGAATAAAAATTTTTCAAAGAAACTAGAGGATGCCACTGACATAATAAACAATCTGAAAATACAGATAGAGGAATTCAAGAAAATGTCCGAAGTTCTTGATGAACAATTAATTGTAAAGACAGTTGAATGCAACAAGCTAGAAGAAGACATTGTTAAGTTAAGGATGCAGCTAGAGGAGATGAATAGGAAATTGAGTTGTTTTCATAAGTTTGAAGAAAGTACTGTAAAGCTGGATAAAATGTTAAATAACCAAAGGCCTTCCGGCATCAAATTTGGTTTAGGCTTCGATGAAGGAGAATCATCAAAGGGTTCAAAGGCCTTAAATGTAGAACCCATAAAGAAAGAAGAAAAGATCAAGGTTGATCAAGAAAAAACAAATCATGCCAAAGAAAGCAATAATGCCAGACTCAAGAAGAGTACTGACAAAGATGGATTCACAAAAGTCACACATCCAAGAAGGAGAAGATTCATGGCTCCTACTTCAAACTGGCAAAGACCTGCACCCAGGTTTAATCATTCCTTTTCTGGTTATTGTTTTAAATGCAATGCTTATGGCCATAAGATTTCAGATTGCAGTCATAATGTACCTCAAAGGAATTTCACCAGTAGAAATATTTTTTCTCCTTTAATGAATTATGCAATTGAATGTTATAATTGTCATAATTTTGGACATATTGCAAGAAACTGTAGAAGCACTTTTGCATCAAAGAATTATCAGGGTAGAAAATCTAAACCAAATGGGTTGAACCAAAACAAGAAATTTCTTGAAAAATAGGCACATGCTAATGAAAGGGCACAGGCAAAACAAGTAGCCAAATCTGCCATCAAACCAGAATGGAAAGAAAAGGAATCTTTGATTGTTCAGATCGCCTTTAAAGCACATAACAAATCTGCACCTTGGATACTTGATAGTGGATGCTCCAACCACATGACAGTGACAAGCAAAAATTTGAGAAGTTACAGAATTATGAAGGTGGTTCTGTGAAATTTGGAAATAATGATGGAGCAAAGATAGTTGGAAAAGGATCACCAAGATCGATGATGGAAAGATAAAATCAAAAGAAGTCTTGTTTGTGATTGGTCTAAAGCACAACTTGCCGAGTGTAAGTCAAATCTGTGACCGAGGTCATGAAGTCATTTTTAAGAAGGAGGGTCGTGGAAGTGACAAAAGCACATAGTGGGAAGCTGATAGCTACTGGATCAAGGACTTCTGGTAATCTATATACTCTCTCGAAACTACAGAAGGAACATGCTTGATTGGACAGGAAGATGAAAATTGGCTATGGCACAAGAGGCTTGGTCATATTAGTTTTGACAATCTGGCAAAAATTAGTTCAAAAAGAGCAAGAAGAGATATACCAACCATTGGCAAACCAAGAAATAGCATCTCGTGCTTCATGTCAAAAAGGAAAGCAAACCAGATCCACATTTAAATCAAAGGAATACTTCACCAAGAAACCGTTGGAGATAATTCATATCGATTTGTGTGGACCCATGAGAACTCAAAGCATAAATGGTGACAAATACTTTATGTTGTTCATAGATGACTACTCCAGGATGACATGGGTATTATTTTTAAAGATTAAATCAGATGCCTTTGAGATGTTTAAGATTTTTAAAAAATAGGTTGAAAATCAAACTGGAAAGAGGATTAAATGCCTAAGATCAGACAGAGGGGGAGAGTTTATTTCAGAAGAATTTGCAGAATACTATCAAAAATATGGGATAAGAAGACAGTTTTCAGCAGCAAGGACACCTCAGCAGAATGGTGTTGTAGAAAGGAAGAACAGGACAGTGCAAGAAATGGCACGGACAATGCTAGCTGAGAACAAAATAGCTGACAGATTTTGGAAAGAGGCAGTCCATACTGTAGTTTACATTCAAAATAGGTGCATGCTAAGACCGCATGAAAGCAAAACACCTTATGAGCTGTGGTTCGGTAGAAAGGCAATAGCAAGATATTTCAAAGTATTTGGCAACAAGTGCTACATCAAACGGACTGAAGATAATCTCGGTAAATTTGAAGATAGAGCCGATGAAGGTATTTTTCTTGGTTACTCAACAAAAAGCAAAGCCTACACATGTTACAACAAGAGGCTAAAGAAAATTGTTGAGAGTGCTGATGTTAAAGTTGATGAAGGTAGAGAGCAAGAAATTTCTTATCAAGAAAAATACCCTATTTATGAAGAAGTCATTGAAGGAGATGATGAAAAGGAAATAGAAGAGAATCAAAAAATTGATCCAGATGTTTTAAAAACTGACTCAGAGGAAGAAGAAAACAAGAAATTTAAAACAGGCAGCTGGCAAAAAAATCATCCCAATGAACAGATTATTGGGGACCCCACTGATGGTATTCAGACAAGAAGAGCGGTAGTGCGGAACTATTCTCTGTTATCTAGCATTGAACCTAAAAATGTTGTCGAAGCAAGCACAGATGAAAGTTGGATGAAGGCAATTAATGAAGAACTAGATCAGATTGAGAAAAACAAAACCTGGGAATTAGTACCACGGCCAACAAATAAAAACATAATTGGCACTAAATGGATTTTTCGAAATAAATTAAATGAAGATGGACAAAGTTGTCGTAAATAAGGCAAGATTGGTCTGTAAAGGCTATGCTCAAAGTTGAAGGCATTGATTTTGAGGAAACCTTTGCACCAGTTGCTGACTAGAGGCAATCAGAATGTTTCTGGCTTTAGCAATCCATAAAAACTTCAAAGTATATCAAATGGATGTAAAATCAGCATTTCTGAATGGAAAACTAGAAGAAGAGGTTTACATTGAACAGCCAGATGGCTTCCAACTTGGTGACAATCCAGATTTTGTTTGCAGGTTAAAGAAAGCATTATATGGTTTGAAACGGGCACCCAGAGCATGGTATGCAAGGTCGGATAACTATCTAATTAAACAAGGGTTCAAGAAAGGTTTGGTGGACAACAATTTATATGTCAAAACAGAGAAGGGCCATCTTATTGTTCTTGTTGTTTATGTAGATGATATAATATTTGGCAGCAACATGGATGAATATTGCAAAGACATATCAACTAAAATGAAGAAAGAATTTGAGATGTCTATGATTGGTGAACTTTCTTATTTCCTAGGACTCGCAGGTCAATCAAAATGAAAAGGGCATTTTTATTTCTCAAGTTAAATATGTAAAAGAAATGCTGAAAAAGTTCACAATGGAAGATAGTAAACCCGTTAGCACTCCCATGACAACAGGCTGCAAGTTGAGCAAGGATGATAAATCTCCAGATGTAGATCAAACAATGTACAGGTCTATGATTGGAAGCCTGCTGTATTTAACAACCACTAGACCAGATATATTACAGGCAGTATGCATGGTTGCAAGATTTCAAGCTAGTCCCAAAGAAACTCATGTGACAGCTGTAAAGAGGATCTTCAGGTACCTCAAGGGTACTATGGATTATGGGTTGTGGTACCCAAAAGGTAAAGACTTCACTTTGATTGCATATTCTGATGCAGATTGGGCAGGATGTATTGATGAAAGAAAGAGTACCAATGGAGGAGCATTTTATCTTGGAGACAAGCTGGTAGCATGGCACAGCAAGAAACAAGAATCAGTCTCTCTATCCACAAGCAGAGGCAGAATACATTGCAAAGAACAACATGCCGTACACAGATATTATGGATGAGACAAACGTTGAAAGATCTTGGTATTCACTTCAAAGAGCCAATATCAATAAAATGTGATAACACTAGTGCTATCAACATATCCAAGAATCCGGTTATGCATTCTAGAACCAAACATATTGCGATCCGGTATCATTTCTTGAAGGATAAAGTTGTCGAAGGAGAGGTCAAATTGGACTTTGTTCCAACTACAGAGCAGGTAGTCGATATATTCACAAAACCATTACCCAAGGAAGTTTTTGAGTACCTTCGAAATAAGTTGGGAGTGGTCACAATTCCCAAGAACTGACTATCATTTGGGATCACATTCTCGTGGGGTGCATTTATGCCTATACTTATAGTTTTGCTTATATTTATGATTTTTGCTAACTATAACAACATTTGTCCTGAGAGTGGTGTGCATAGACTCGTGGGGAGTTCTGCAACAGCCCTTTGGTATTATTGTCAAAGGGGGAGAAGAATTACAGGAGAGTGCATAAGTGTTGCCAACAATTCCAAAGGGGGAGATTGTTGAGCAAGGTGCAGCAAAAGTATTGTCATTGTTGTCAACACAGATAGAAATTGATGCAGTTGAAGCAATGGACAAGAATTCAGAAGTCAGTCAGATCAAGTACAGTGAATTTCCAAGAAAACAGAAGTGACCCAGATTCAAAAATTTGCAGAAAAAGACAAGTAAGAAAATTGTCGCGATATCGCGACATGTTTTCTGTCGCGATTTCGCGACAAAAAGGAGAGAGAAAGCACAATCAAAAATGTCATGATTTCACGACAAAAAGGAGGAGAGAGAAAGCACAGCCGAAAATGTCATGATTTCATGACAAAAAGGAGGAGAGAGAAAGCGCAGCCAAAAATGTCACGATTTCATGACAAAAAGGAGGAGAGAGAAAGCACAGCCGAAAATGTCATGATTTCACGACAAAAAGGAGGAGAGAGAAAGCACAGCCAAAAATGTCACGATTTCACGACAAAAAGGAGGAGAGAGAAGGCACAGCCAAAAGTGTCACGATTTCGCGACATATCGGAGGAGAGAGAAAAAGATGGAGAAACTGTCACGATTTCGTGACATGTTTCGGGTAAAGGCGCAGGCAATGAAAAGTGTCACGATTTCGCGACAGGATCGGAGTGGAAGCAACAAGGCGAAAAAGTGTAGCGATTTCGCTACATGTCGGAGTTTCGCTGGTAGAAGCAAAGAAAAAGCGCTAAGTCAAGAAGGTGTAGCGATTTCGCTACAAGTCAAAATGCTAAGTCAAGAAGGTGTAGCGATTTCGCTACAAGTCAAAATGCAAGGCAACAAAGGTGTAGCGATTTTCGCTACATGTCAAAATGCAACAACAAAGGTGTAGCGATTTCGCTACAAGTCAAAAATGAATGACAAAGAGGGTAGGAGAGTAGGAAAAGAAAAGTCAACAAAGTTGTAGCGATTTCGCTACATGTCTTGATTTCGCTAGTGCATGAAGCAAGAAATGTACGGATGCGAAAGATGTCACGATTTCATGACATGTTGCATTTTTGTGGGCGAATAGCAAAGAACAGCGCTAAGGAAAAAAGCGTCGCGATTTCGCGACATGTTTCGATTTCGCTGAGGCTTGCAGAGAAAAGTGTATGACAGCAAAAAGTGTCACGATTTCACGACGTGTTCCATTTTCGCGGGTGCAAGTGAAGGATAGTGCAGGAAAGCGAAAAGTGTCACGATTTCGTGACATGTCCCATTTTCGTGGCAAGAGGCAGAAAAGAGCGAGAGGCGCGAATGTGTCACGATTTCATGACATGTTCTATTTTCACGAGTGCATGCCAAGATAAGGTAGAGGAGGCGAAAAACGTCGTGATATCACGACAGGTCAGGTTTTCACGGTCAACAGTCCAAAAAAAGTCAAATGGGCAGAAATGTCACGATTTCACGACAGGTAACAGTTTGGGTAAAAGCGGAAGGAGCATGCACAGTGATAGGTGTCGAAAAAGCATAAAGGAAAATCATGCAAGTTACGTAAGAATTAACTAGAGTCAGATCTACAGTTACAAGGAAGTGTTGGAAATGCATTGAACACATATATGCATGATTGGAAAAGCATTCGAACAAATATGGAGAATCAAAATGTATTCAACAAAAAAATATGAAAAAGCATTCGAACAATATTAAGAAGAAAAAGAAAAGATATGGAGAAAAGCATCGAAAAATTCATAAAGCCTATGGAGAAGAGAAAAGAATTCGAACAATATGGAGAAGAGAAAAGAATTCGAACAGTTAGAGAATGTCATTCGACTGCATGCAAGATTAGAAAAGTGATAGAAGACGAGGAGTCTCGATGAGGAAAAGGGGTTATAAAAGGACAATCATGCAGAGAATTAGGTTGTCTAGAGTGAAATTACAATGAAAAGAGGGTTAGAAGAGGGCCAAGAGAGAAATAAGCAGAGCCGTGAGTGTGTGCAGAGTGTGCTTAATTGTAGACCAATCAAGGGGGTGCAAACAATGAAGACATTTTTATGTCATTTTAAATTGCTCGTAATTGCAGTCCAAGTTGGTGCTTGGTACTAGGGGTTGGTGCTCCTATCTCATTGCAGCAAAAAATTAAGGGGTTGGTGCTCCTTCCAAGTAGATGCTGGTAAAGTGTTTGTAAAATTGGTATTTTGCAAAGACTGGATTTGGATTGGAGTCCAAGCAATCATTTTTGAGGAGTAGCCAAATTGGTGAACCTCGGTATATTGTGTGTTGTGGTGTGCTCTCTTGTTCAATTTGCTTTTCTGGTTTTCAAGTTCTCTTTGCTTCAATTTTAAATGCTGTAGATTTGAATATTAATAGCTACACTGATTCACCCCCCCTCTCAGTGTCATTGTGTGAATATCACTAAAGATGTCATTCCTGCTTGAATTAAGAGTCACTCTACTCGTACAGCCTCCTAAAAGACTTGAGAGAATCTCCTTTCCCTAGATTTAAGCAGGAGGAGGCCTATGTTTGAGCTTAGAGCCCAAACATAGTACATGTGAACCTGAGCGAGTGACAAATGGTATTCAAAGAGAATCTCTTTCCAGCTCCTTTTGAATCATATGTTGAAGTCGATGAGGGATTTTAAAGGTGCCCTCTTGATTGTAAGTGAGATGCATAAAGAGTTGGAAAGGATCCATGGAGTCATAAAATGTGTTAATAATAGCTCCTGCTAGGTCTACCCATGAGTAGATAATTCTCTTCCTAAGGGTACGATACCAAAATAACACCCTTCCTTCAAGTGACACGACTAGAAGTCTGATTATGACATCTTCATGAGTAATGCCATGAAGGGGTGCCAATGTAGCAACATATTAAATATGTTATTGATCCATTATATTTGGTTAGGGCCTTCAGGGTGCCCTTGGGAATCTCATGCGAGCAGTGGAGGTTCAGTGGACCGGGGTCGTTCCATTGGGGAAACAACAACTAAGCCATTAAGGTACTAGTATTTAAATGTTTCGATTGTGATATCAGAGTCAGAGTCACCAGGTGAGCATGCTATCTCTTTTTATGAGGTTAAGGCTGCTCACAATACCTTGAGTCCTCCAATATGTTTGGTTCTTCATCATGAGCAGACGATTGATCTCATGATATGGAAATATCGCTTAGTCGGAGTCGCTAGATGACTTTGATAAGATCTAGGTAAACCAGAGAGTCACCAAACTATGGTTTCTTAAAACATGGTACTCAATAGGTCCCCAAAAGAGTTACTAAAAACTATTGGTTGTCAATATAGCACTGCATGCAGGGCAAGGAGAACGGATTAGTGCCAAGCAATATAGAATGACCACCGTTCCAGAAGGGAATGGTAAATGATCTTCAAATAAGGCCAATTTCTCAGGGTGATTCCAGCTACTCTATGGCACAAAAGGAAAGAGAAAAGGGAAAGAGGAAAGAGATAAATAAAATATTATATCCATAACTCACAAGATGGGTATAGCCACATCAAGACCTATGTAGACATGATACCCCATCTAAAACACAAGCCCTACACCAGATCAACCAATGATGTCCTTGTCCTAGCTCTCTATCAGTGATAAGTGGGAGGCAAATTCTAGTACTAACGAGCGGGTGCATGAGATCTAGGATGCAAAATCAAAGCACTCCCACTCGATTGATGTTAGCAAAAATAAACCCCCAATCCATATAATGAAAACACTCCCCCTTAGTGGCTCAAGCACACCCCAAAAAATATAGATACCAAAATAACACAGGGTGACTTAAGCAAATAAAGAATTGAATACTCATACATTTAGTGAAGAACTAGAAGACACAATTAGAGGTCAAATAGTATAAAATTTATATTTATAAAGGGGAAACCTTACATAAGAATTGTAATGGCTAAAGAGCCACCCTTAGGAATGACTAGCATTCCACTATTTATAATTATATTTACATGGATTTCAAAATTTGTACATTAATGACATTGGGTGGGAGGATGACTATTGCTACTGATGAGTGCCACCATAGTACACTGCTCTTATGGATGGCATCAATCTTCTAGAAGGTGGTAGATGCCTCTAAATAAATCTGGACCCTTCAATATTTTACTCAGCTCATTATTGCTCAGCTACTATATTTTTCTCCTTGACTAGCGATCCTCTAGCTAAACGGTGCATGATAAATATCAGGGTATCTTGGGAGTGTTGCATCAAAAATCCGTCACTTCTATGTACATTATCAAGAACCTGAATTGCTGAGTGGCAGATAAATCTTCCATTTGAATTTCGAGCGATGGCAAGAGTTTTGTGTACTGAGTGACCACTTTTTTTGCTTTTGTTTCTACTTGCAGGATATTAGGAAGCAAGGGTGGGTATTTATCTGAGGTACCATCCTTTTCACACTTGTATTTCCTACCCAAAATTAGCAGGAGTCTATCTTGTTCTCAAGGGTGGGTTTTTATAATTTGTCCATCCACACAAGCTCTTTGAAATATCCACTCAAAAAGTTGGGAGAGTTTTTCAAGAAGTTTCACCCAAATTTTTGAGAGCAGGTGTCCACCCATTCTTGTCGCCCACCCTACTTGATTTTACCATCTATTCATTGGTTCAGTCCGCCTGCAACCATTACTACTACTCTGATATTTTTTGCCCATCCATTCATACCTTCAAAACTTGGTGAGCTCCTTGAAAAGGACCATCATATTTGTAAAAAAAAGGGTTGGGTGCAAAATTGTACCCATAATCTTGGTGACTCATAGGGACTTTTCCCTTGTAGGAAAGGAGGACCCAAAAAACTTTGAATTGAAACTCAGAGAATGAAATAGGAAAGGGGGACAATGAGGGTGCAAACAAAAGCAGCTGAGGAAATATGCAAAACAATGGAGGAAGAGAGCCAAAGGTGAATGGAAAATGAGGGAGATGAGGGTGAAAGAGAAGAAAAGAGGGGAGACAACAAGTGAAAACAATAAATAAAACCAGGAAAAGAGAACAAGATGGGAAGAGAGGAGGGAGGGAAACACAAGAAGCAACAGAATCACGGAGATAGTTGCTACTGACCCTGATGGTTGGAAGTGGTGAAGAATTGAGGAAAAATAAGAAAGAAAAGGATGCACCAAAATAAAATAAACAAAATGGAAAGTGATCCATGAGATACCCCCAAAGACCGCATTACCACTAACATACGCCATCAAGGATTAGGGTAGATTCAAGAATAGACAAAATCAAAGCTCCAAAAGCTAATAGTGGTATCAGAGCCTTGGTGGATCAAAAGAAAGTCACAAGTACTATTGTTTATTATTTTCAAATCACAATAGATTTATTTTTGATAAAAGTAGCTCTATATAGAAGAGTAGAAAATAGAGAAAGCCACATGATAGATTTGACTAGATTTTTTTCATAATATTTGTAACGCTTGTGAAGACTAGAACTCAACATTGTATCCACTAGATTGGCAATCCAACTAGTGAAGATTATTTTTCATAGAGTCATAGGAATTTTTTTATTATCTCTAATATTCCATTGCAAGAGAGAAAATAAGTTTTCAGGAGAACCATTAGGTTACTATCATCTAAGTTTTTCTTGTTACAAAAAATTAACTCCTAGAAGGTGGGAAGCTTCCTACAACAAATAGAGAATAACTTCATCTTTGTTGCCTAAAAGTCAAAGTTACTTTCCTCATACAAGGATTCATTCTTTGTTGCAAAAAAATGAGGATTGACGATTTTGAGGCCTAAGGAGAAAGGTCCCATTGAAATATTTGTAGATTGAAGAATTCTAGTTGAAATATCAAGGAGAGATTTAGTGTCTAAGGAATCCATATTGAAGATTACAAATCTAGGAAGGAGGTCCTAGAAAGAATACCCCATTGAAGATCGAAGAGACTCAAGGAGAAGAGTCATAGCAGAAAATTGGAGATTAGTGATCTCCATTGAAAATTAAAAACTTTTGATTGAATAAGAGGTCCATTGAAGGCCCTATTGAAGAAGAGATCCATTGAAGACTATTGAAGAAGAGGTCCATTGAAGGTCTCATTAAAGAAGAGGTCCATTGGAGGTCTTATTGAAGAAATTCCATAATGGAATATTAAGCATTGAGAAGAACTAAAAAAATATTCTATTGCATATTTCAACAGTAACAGATTCAGGAGATCCTAGAAGAAGATCTCATTTCCATAGTTGAAGATTGAAGAGGCCAAGGAAGGTCTCATTGAATATTTTGAAGCTACAATATTGAGAACCTTGGAGAGGTCTCAAGGAGAAACAAGAAGAAGGCTTGGTGAGCCTCATTGAAGGAGTTCATAGAAGGACTCATTAGAGAAATTACTACCAAAGAGGAAGCTAAGGAATTTGGACAATTATTGCCATCCAACAACAAGCCCAAAGGAGAAGGTTTGGCAAGAAGATTGTCAAATAAAAAATGCAGTATTGAATAGATCTAAATATTGATAGATTTTTTGAGGATATCTACTTTGAAGTCAAAATTTGGCAAGAGAAAAGAGATAGAAGAATCACCAAATCTACGATATTTGGGGGCCATCATTGAAGAGTTCTTGATAAAACATATCAACTATGGTTTGGGGATAATCCTACCATTTGTTTTGGATTCAAGGACAACATTCTAGTGATGGTATTGACTATCTTACAATATAGAAAAGTTTTATACTTGAAGACAAAGAAAGGGGCAGCACATTGAAAAAACTTAGAGCTGCAAAATTAGAGAGTTTGTGGACAATGAAAAGGGCAGAAAATTGAAGAAGTTAGAAGCAACATATAATATTGCTTAGTGCCTAAAATTTCATAAAATTTGGACAGCATTAGTGATTGCTAAAAATCAGATTCCAGAAGCACATTCTAAAGAAGTTTTTGAAGCCACCAAATCAGAGTTTAGAAGCAACAAATTGATAAGGTATTGAAGCTGCAAAAAGGTGAGCAAAGAGCTATTTTTGGAAAGCATAGGAGAGTGGAAAAATCATCCACAAAAGGTAGCCATTGAGGTGACTTGAATCACCACTATCTTCATCATCTACAAGAGAAAAAGGTATGCAACAATAAGATGCAAAAGTTCATTAGTTGAGATTTCATATTTGGTTTCTTATTAAGGTTTATCAAGCACCTTTTCAAAGGATCAAAGATTTGTATAGAATAGTTTTATTTCAAGTCTTCAAAATAGTGCATAAGTTATAGTTTACAAGGTTCAAACCTGCACATAGAAGAAAATAGAAGTTAGGAATATTTCAAGAGAAATAAACATATCAATATTCTATTGCTCATTCTAAAGAATAGAAGACTATACTTGCATAAGACAAAGTGCAAAGTACTATTGAATAACTTAGATTTATAAGTGAAGAATAGCCAAGCAAGGAAGATAATATCAAGACTTAAATGCAATATTATATTTCAGCCAAACTAGTGATCAAAAGACAGATTTATTGAGAGCTCTTTTGAAGGAGTAAATGGCAAAATTTTATGGCAAGGAATAGCCACCAAAAAGGATAACAATACCTCCAAAATATGGAGAAGAGAAGCCAACAAAATATAGCAAAGAAAAGAGCTTAAAAGGAATAAGGAATTTCAAGTTTAAGTGCACATATCCAAATAGATTTTGCAGATAGTCTTGGAGAATATTAAAAATAGTCTTTGGGAGCAAGCTTGAACCATACATACAAACAACCATATCAGCAAATTGAAGCCCACATTCTGAGAAAAGTAAATATAACATTTCCAAGCACAAGGGGGCAGTTGTAATCTACGTTTGAGAGTCACTCAAAGGACTCCATAAGAGCTAGAAAAAGACAGGTTTTAGAGAGCCTTCAGAAAGCAAAAGAAAGGTCCATTCAAAGAGGTCTAAATGTTAGGTATTTGAGGTGTCAAAGTACACCCAATGGAGCACCACGATCATCGAAGTTGCTGCGTACATAGAAGACAAAATCAAACCTATAAAAATATAAAATACAGGCATAAATATTGAAGTTATAGTGCAAGTCTTCTGTCATCATAAAGGAGGTGCCATAACCATTGATGCAAGTTGGAAACTAACATGTTTGCACATCCAAAAAATCCTTGGAAGATAGCCAATTCATTCTACCATGGAAACGTAGACAACAAGAGTTGAGCATTGGAAAGTACTGAAGAGATTCAAGGAATAGTTAGAAACATAGTAAAATGTGGTGAGAGCTATTCCATGCATCCAAAGTGAAGAGTACCATGTTGAAGAGGAAGGATAAGTTCCCAGTAGTACAATATAATATCTCACACTCAAAATCCAGCAATGCCCATAATCATAGTGTAACATTTCATGTTTCTAGGACAAGATGAGCACCAAATATTAGTGGAAAATATAAAATAACATTGAAGAATTCTCCATATACGAGCACCCAGCATGGAGGAATAAGGTAAAAGAAATTATCAACCACCAAGATGTAAAAATTTGAGCAACACTTGTCACAGGTGTTAAAGGAAGGATCTACGACCAAACGTTTCCAAGATGAGAGTAGAATACAAGCACCACATGTCATATGCGCTACACGAAGGTATAGAAGGAATATTTTCAAGAATAAAAGTGCCACTTGGCACACTCACTTCATATTACATCCAGTTTAGAATGTTCCCAGCGTACGTAAATGAAAAAGGAGGAGAGTTGAAGAAGTGTTGAAAGCAAGTGAAATACTGCTATTTTAAAGAGTACAAAGAAACCAACAATAGAGTGACTGCTACGTACCAGTGAAAGATCATATTTAAAAATATTTCAAGACCCATACAATGCACATATCTAGCTAGCATTCGGTTGAAGAGAGGAAGGAATATCAGTTCGTCTACAAAGAGGAGAATATTGACAAGCAAGGTGAAGAGAACCAAGTGAAAAAATAGTCCTTGCAAACCACATCCAAATAAATTAAAAATCAGAATTAAAAAGGTGAGAAATATTCATTATTATATTGCAAGTTTGATATCAAAGTTTATTTCATATTCTAGAGATATAAGTAGGAGTAATAAGGTGTTGAAAGGATCTCTAGAAAAGAACATTGGTTATATATAAGGTATTGGTTAAAAGTAGAAGCATTAAATTTATTTACATTGCCTCAAGAATAGTTGCAAACTCTAAACATGGGGAGCTATAAGGAGTAGTAAAAAAATTTAGTTTACAAACATTTAATATTTCTAAAACTTCTAATTAGGGAGATATAAGGAATTCTACTTCAATTGAAATTCTAGAAGTTTAGAAACCTATCATTGCATAAAAATTTTAGTTGGAAGATTGATTTTTGAAGGACATATCCAACTAAATATATTGAATTCTAATTTTTTAAGATTGCATTTCTAATAGCTTTTTACAAATAATTGATTGAAAGTGATAGAGGTGAATTATATTTATACAATATCTCATTACTAGGGAGTTATAAGGAAGTCTACTACAAAGAATTTATAAAAATCTATCTGAAACAAAAAAATGGGGCTAATACTAAGAGAAATGTCTACCTCAACTAATTCAGTAAACAATGATATGAAAAAACTATTATAAAGGAAAGAGCAAGTGTCATAAAAATTGGAATTAAGAATTCACTTACATAATGGAAAGGAAACTTAGATCCTACTTAAAAAAGAATACATAATGAAGCTCTAAACGACAGATTTGAGATAATGGAGCATTATCTACATGAGCAACTCACTAAAGCAATTGATAATAGAAAGAATGGCATTCAAATTCCTTTAGAATATGGAAATATACTATACATGGCACTACTTACATTCAAATGTTATAAGGATAAAAATGTAGAACAAAAAGGATTGATAGAATTACTTAAGCTGAAAATAGAAATGGATGAATCAACCCTATCAAAGATATTTCAATCCTCATGCAACATTAGTACTACAAGTTCTACTAACTCAAAATCTTATCATGATGCTCTAAGTGTATGTTTAGAAGCTTCTATTCAGGTCACAAAAAATTATGACAAGGACAAAAGCAAAGGAAAATTACTCTTGCAAGAAATAGGTGAAAGTACATCCACCTATGAAAGTACCAACTCCAATAAAGAGGAAGAAGATGAAGAGGCAAGTCAAGGAGGAATACAATGCAGAGTAAATTAAAGATATTTCAAGAAAACTTCACTCAAGCATAAATACATGCAAAATACTTAGATCCATATTGAAGACTAAAGTCTTCAAAACCAAATAATGTAATATAGGGGGGTGTTGGAAAATATGGCTATTTTGTTTGGTTATTTACTAATATACCTTCATGGGTACATATTTAGATTCGGATTATATTAAGAGATAAATAGTTTATTAGAGTTATTCAATAAATGCACACGTGTTAGAATGGACAATGATGTAAATGTGCATGTAGTCCACATGTACATGAGTCTTAGGGTTGAGTGAGAGGAAAGTAATATATATTTCTATATAAATATATCATTGTGAGTGATTGAGTGTGTCTTGAGTAGTGAATAAGTGAGAGTAGTAGTAGTCACAATGTAGCTCCATTTTGCTATCATGGAGGAGTTGCAAAATCCATGAGAGGAGCATTGTAATTTTCGTGAGCTTTCTTATATGAGTATTTCTAGAGCATTGTATCAAGTTTTCTATCATATTTTCATGCATGTTAAGTTGCCATTATCATAGTTATAATATTGTATGCTTATTTCAATACTTGTGAATGCATTTTATTTATGTTTAAAGCTCCAAAATCTAACAATTTGGTGATGCACTAGGATCTATTTGTAAAGAAAAACATGAATTGGTTTGATAATATAATTATCATTTTCAAGAGTTATATCATCAAATCCCAATGAAAAAGAGACCTTATAAAGAGTTAGTTGTTGTATTCTATCTCATAAATCCAGAGATTGCATTTCAAATAAAACAAACATAATAGGATAATAATATATCTAATGTATATGAATAAGTGCTAAGAATAGAAAATCAAATGGAATCAATGGGAATGCTTCCAACTATTGAAGTAGTACCCTTGAAAAGTCATAATCCCAAGAGTATAGGATTTAACCAAGAATCCTAGAAAGAATATCATTGAAAAAAATTTAAGGAGAGGTCATATGAGTTGGAAAGCATGCAATAATTTATTCAAAAGCTTAGTAATCAAATGATATCCAAGTAGAAAAATAGGTGAAGGTCCTAGTCATGAAACCACCCACATAGAGAATTTAAAGACAAGAACCTCCATAGTAATGGTCACTTTCAAAGAAGAAACATAGGATGACTCCCATATGTAGGACACATATACTATAACTGGATAATGTAGCCATGGAACATTGGTGTCATGTAAATGAAACTATAGATCATAGGGAAAACTCATGTCTAGGATTTTTAAGGGTATTTTTTGCCTTTATGGATGAAGCCAATGCACCTCAAGGAGATTCTTAGTCACAAGGTTCATTAGAACATTTTAAATAAGATCTAGATGTTACTATGGTATTTGAAGAACACAAGCTTATACTAATGTATCACGACTTCTTAGGTCAGTGCCAGAGGGCCTACCTTTTTTCCTGTCACCTCCTACATTGATCTGGGATATTTTGAAACTTCAAGTTTATTTTGGACTCCATGGTTCTGGGGATTCTTGGGAGGAATGATCACTATCAGTCTTGACATCATAGGATTTAGATGAGGAGAGGGGTGACCCAGTCCCATTGGGTAGGGAAGATTTAGGTGGAGGATTGGGAGACTAAGGGGGTTTGGGGGGAGAGATTTGGGATTTGTGACCATTATCGAGTGGGGAATAAGGGAACGAGGGAGGAGGTGGAAGAGGGATTTTCGAGGGGAATTTGGCCATGGGGCAGTGTTGAGTGGATGGATTTAGGACCAGGAATTCCTCACAGGGAAGGTCCTCAACATAGATTTTATCATTAAGACCAAAATTTTTGAGTAAATTGAACTTGTTAGAGATTGTGAATAGACTACTTGCCTTATTCATATCACCACCTGGAGGAGGTAGGCCGTGTTGCTTGGCCTTATGTTTTTGGCTCTATCCTATTTTGGCTTTCATTTTTTGGTTTTCTCTATGGACTAGGCGGGCTGAATTTTGAGAATCGATCTGCGTGCCTTTGCATTTTGGGCACTAGGACAAAAGATGCTCTTGAGTTTGGAACTCAAGAAAAAGTGGGTTTATTTTTGTACTCCAGTGGCTGGCTCTGATGGAAATATCCATAAATTAGGTTAATATGGTCAGGGAGCTAAATTTCCAGGTTGAGATTGATGCATATGCAAGCTTGCTTCAAACGAGTTCAAGCGCGAGTAGCTGGGTCAATGGTGACCAATTATATGATTGCTCAGGCTATCCCTTAGAGTGCATATTCATGGAAGAAGTGTGAGGTAAATTTAGGAGGTGAATCCAAATGGGAGCATAGTTTATGCTTTGTGAATCTGGATCGAACTCTACTCCCCACTTGCGAAGGAAGAGGGTTCTTCTTCTGAAGAACCACGGTCCTGTTGGCATTTTTGCCACATTTTTTTTGTTGTTGTTCATGCAAAATAATGCACAAATTGTAGAGATACTCACTCCTCTGTTTGTCCCTCCAAGCACCTCGAAAGGGATAATTAGTAAAAAACAAAAATCTCTACAAGTTTTGTGCCAAAGCAAAGTAAGTTAAAAATGTCGCGATATCGCGACATGTTGCGGTTTTCGTGGCGTCCGATGCAGAAAAAGCTAAGCACAAAAAATGTCGCGAAATCGCGACATGTCGCATTTTCGTGACCTGTTGCGGTTTCGCGCTAGAAAGCAGCAAAAGGGAGCAGTAAAGGCAAAGTTGTCGCGACATCGCGACATGTCGCATTTTCGTGATCTGTCGCATTTTCGTGGCAGACAGTGGCAAGAAAGCAAAGTGATAGGCGACATGTCACATTTTCGCGCAATACAACAGCAAAGGGGAGCGCCAAGGATGGACTGACGTGATATCGCGACCTGTCACATTTTCGCGATAGGAAAGCGAGGAAGGAGCAAGATGATACGGAATGTCATGATTTCATGACACGTCAAATTTTTGCAACGAAGGAGAAGACAGAAAAATGTCGCGATTTCATGACATAACGCATTTTCACGGGGAGAAAGCAGAAAAGTACAAGGTGGGAGAAAATTATCACGATTTCATGACATGTCACAATTTCGTGACTTGTCGCATTTTTCGAGGAGAAAGCAGAAAAGTACAAGGCGAGAGAAAATTATCATGATTTCATGACTTGTCACATTTTCACGACAAGGAGCAACGAAGGAACAAAACGAGAGGAGGATGTCACGATTTCATGACATGTCACATTTTCACGGAAGTGCAAGAAGACGAAAGCCAAGCGAGAGGAGGATGTCACGATTTCATGACATGTCACATTTTCATGACTAAAGACGATGAAAGGGCAAAGCGAGAGAAGATTGTCATGATTTCATGACATGTCACATTTTCACGACTGGTAGCAACAGGAGAAAGCAACAAGGGAAAAATGTCACGATTTCATGACATGTCGCATTTTCATGACATAAGCGACAACAAAGGCCCAATAAAGTTTTATCCGCATTTTTCTTCATATTGCATAGGAGAACGTAAGGAGAAAATGAGGATCGAACGAAGTAATGTTTTAAAATCTCTCCAATTGGTTTTGAGATCGAGGTCAAAGAGGCTCCAAAATTAAATGTTTCGTTGTTTACCTATGTGCGCAAGATGGGAGAACGTGTTAAATCATGCAGTTTTTGAAGCCACCAAAATTAAATATGCCTCCGGTATTAAAAGCTCTTGTTCGTGATCTCCTAACACTTCAAGCATGCCCCGAGAATAGTCATTTAATGAAGAAATGTGGTCCCTTGTTTTCGTTCGATTTTCAAACTTGATCCATAAAAGCAGGGAATGTGATTTCTCCGAGGCAGATTTAGGGGGATTGTTTCTCTTTTCAAGTGCATATTTTGTGGATCTCCTCTTCAAAATCTGTTTTATGTTTTAAATGCTGTGATTCGAAAGGGAGAGGGAAGACCTCTATAAATACTAATGTACATCTCAAGAAAAGGAGGAGGACCTTTTTGCAAAAATTGAAGCAGAAATCCTAAACGCATTTTGCTCTGTTCTTAGAGTCTTTTGAGTTGGTGATCCAAACTGATGTTCATGTGATGCTTTCTATGTAATTCACTTCTGCTTAGTCAAGTGCTAAAATATAAGTTGAATTCTACTGTTCTGAATTTGGCTATGTTTTCATTTGAACATTTGAAGTATAATTGAAGGCAAACTTATGGTCAATGTTTGATCCAATTTCTGTATGTGCATTCTAAGAATCAGTTGCTGCTTATCTTCAAGATTTAGTTTGAGGTTATTTGCTATCTGAGGTTGTTCTCCCTATCAACTGTCGGCTTCAGCCATATTTCCATCTCTTTCTATTATTTCTAACCCTAAACCTTGAAATCAGTTTAGATTAGTTTGGGAGCCAACCCTCTCCGGAGATTGGCCCGGGAGACTTCTCTTTCTCTCGGCCTTTCAATGTTGGCCGGGTCTAGGGCGCATTTTATATGACTAGGCGGATTCGTGACCAACAGTTTTTGGCACGCCCGATGGGACTCACAAGTCCCATATTTTGACACCCGGAGGAATCAAGATTTTGATGAACTGTCTTGACCTCAAAGCGGAGATTGTAAGTTCATCTGGTGACTCTATTGGGGGCGACTGTATAGTACCTAGAAATCTCCAATCGTGAAGCTGATGAAAATATTTGCTTCATGATCATGAGATCAAGAGCCAAAGAATCGAAAGACCCAATCGAATTCTTTGAGATCGATGTTCAAAACTGGAGGGAGCGCTCAAGATTGGTAAGTCCTATGAGCCCATCATTTGCTATCTCTTCGCAGGTGGTGGGTCAGTTTGTGCCATCTCTGACTCCTCCCAGTACTGCTACGAGCTTGCTAGTACATCCAAATCCAGTAGTGCAAATGGCTGGTCAACAACCTCCTCCACGTCAATTTCCTGCTTGGAACCATTCGGGAGCATTGGACCTGCCTTTTCAAAATCCAGTTCCTCGCTGAGCATTAAAGGCTTTGCCTACATACGATGGGACCGAAAAGACCATGTATGAGCATGTGTCAGATGTGGCATCCTTGGCTACAATTCATAATATCACAGATGAAGATGTCATGATAAAATTGCTCGTGTTGTCACTCCGAGGTAAGTTATTGTGCTGGTATAGATCCTTGTCTCCCAACTCCATAAATTCGTGGGATCAATTAGCAGAGATGCTAATCAAAGGGTTCAATGAGCAAGCGGACCCATTTTCTTTGTTGCATCAATTTACTAATATCAAGAGGCATCCTCAAGAGGAGATAGTGGATTTCAATGTTAGGTTTGCCCGAACTTGGCAGAGAGTTCCTGATGGTCTCCGCCCTACTAATGACCAAGCGACATTTTACTATCTTAGGGCTTTCCACTCAGATATTAGTATGAACATTAGGATGTCCAATGTTCAAACCTTTCCTGCACTATATTCCCAGGCACAGAAGGCTGAGGCCGATCTGATTGCCATTGGGAAATTGCCTTCAAAAATGACTATGCCCATTTTTCTCGAGCTTCCGCAATACCAGCTTACAGGTGCAGCCTCCACATCTTACACTGCTCCATCCATGTACCCTTCATCTTCATGGAATCCTCCCACAACTTTGGTACCTATGATTCCCATTCCACAGTTAACCTCTCCAGTTCCAACTCCTGCATTACCTTCTCCACCAGTTCCATTACCTCTACCGACACCGCCTGTGTCCTCAAGCCCAGATCCTCAATTGGCTATTTTGCAAGAAATTCAATCGGCCATGAGAGCCCTCACTAACAAGATGACATCTATGGAGCGGAGAGAGGCGGAAAGGAACTTTCAGCCATGAAGATTTATTTCGATGGTAACTAGAGAGCAAGTTGCTCCTAGCAAGGTTATAGAGAAAGTACCTAAGAGGAACTCAACGATCCTGGTAAGTGAAGAGGCTGGCCCCTCTGAAGTTTCACATGAGCCATCTTACTGGTGTTCTTCATGCAATGACCCACATGATGAGTCCACTTGCATGGTCCACCAAAATTATTTACAAGTTCTTACGGGGAGCCGTATAAACATGATTCGAGAGGTGGATCATAATTCCGCGATGTCTCCTGAGGAATACATGGCAGTCTTGACATGCAGCGGCAAGAAACCAATGGTGGTAGATCCGGCTAAGATGGAGCCATTGAAAGTGCCTCCTGCACAAGCAACAAAGCAACAAATACCTGCAAAGACTCATGATCCTCCAGCCCCGCAACAAGACCCACCTATTTTGTCGAAGGATTTGCTTCCACCACAAGCAAAAGAGAGGTTGCAAGCTAAGGCTTCTACCTCCCAACCGCAAGCGAAAATGAAGGAACAAGCTAGAGAGACGTTGCGGTATCCATCGTTGACTAAACGACAGTGAGTGGAGGCCACCCAACAATATAGAAGCAGATTTGAATCTACTAGTGGAGGGAGAGAGCCGATTTCGATGGAGTACAACATCGTCGAAGAACTCAAAAGGATACCAACCAAGGTAAGTCTGTATGACACCTTGCAACTACCTGGACAGGTGAATCTCTTACAAGAATCCCTGAAGACCACACAAAGTAAGGGGAAGGCTCCAGCCTAGGTAGTTATGGCTCAAACTCTGACCTCTTCAATCACCAAAAAAATAGACCACCACCTTTTTATCTTTCATTGAGAATGGAGGGACATGTGGTGCATAATTGCCTCATTGACTCAGGAGCAGATACTACTGTCATGCCTAAGGCAGTATGTGATGTCATAGGCATGGAATATACAAGGACTAGCATGGGAGTTTTGCAGCTAGATGGTACCTCAAGTAAAGACGGTGGGCGTAATTAAGGATGTTCCTATCTCCTTGCACGCCATGCCTCAGATTACTGTGATCCAGGAGATCATAGTAGTGGACCTAGAGCCATGTTTTGGTATGTGTCTCTCCCGAGAGTTCACGGCTAAACTCGAGGGTTACCTTTCTTTGGATTTTACTCATTTGGAGGTGATCCATAAAGGTAAAAAGGTGAAAATTTTCAATGAGAAGCCTTCCACATTTCATGTGGAGAGAATAGATGAAATGGACAGGTTAGCAAATTCGGTGCACATGATGTCTGAAGAATTTGGCGAGCTTGACTTAATGGAAGAAGCTTTGGAAGAGCTCCACCCATAAAATGAATTTTCCATGGCCAATTTCAATGCCATGATGGAAACTGACTTGGGGTGTTACTCCATTTTTAAGCCTGAAAAGGCTAAAGAAAAGAATGATGAAAGTCAAGACCAGCTCTGGAAGCTCTATTTCGATGGAGCACGATGTAGAAATGGCGCTGGAGCTGGGATTGTTCTAGTATTACCTTCTGGGATTCAACGATCCTATTCATATCGTTTGACCTGGAGCTGCACAAATAATGCAGCAGAATATGAGGCTTTATGCCTAGGCCTCAAGAAGGCTGAGAAACTTGGAGCACGACAGTTGCAAATATTTGGTGACTCCGAGCTGATTGTCAATCAGGTGACCAATAAGTGTGTGTCCAAGCACCACTATCTCAAGAACTATCGCAACAAGGTCTGGGACCTGTTCGAATCGTTCTCTGCTCTCAGCATGCATTTCATTCCATGAGAACAAAATAGACATGCTGACCTGCTGGCTTCCTTGGGAGCAAATTTTTCACCAATCGAGCAGGTGGTGAGAAGGCCAAAAATAGTGAGAATGGTGTATAGGCCCTCTGTCCCAGACAAGGACACCTTTTGGCAAGTCTTCGATAGCGATGAGCAAATTGTTAACTTTTTGGTTCAAGAAGCTGCCACCATCAAGGGAAGGACCTTGGAGCATGAAGAAACTGAAGGCCTCGATTCAGTTGTGGAATAACCACATTCCTAAAGGCCTCATTACTCTAGAAAGCTTGTTTGATCAGAATGATCGGTCCAAGAAGCATCGGATCGAGGTCGACGAGAAAGAGTACATGGAGCTTCAGTTGGAGGCTGATAAGGTCATCAAAATTGGGACTGATTCTACTCCCACTGAATTGCAAGAGATCAGACAATTGTGTCAAGAGTTTTCTGACATCGTGGCCTGGAGCTACGAGGATCTGAGGGGATATGATAAAGAGATCATTCAGCACACTATCGAGCTGGAAGAAGGAGTCAAACCCTTCAAGCAGAAGCAGAGACCGATGAACCCAAATATTGAAGCCCTCATGAAGGCCGAACTTGCGAAGATGTTGCAGGCCAAGATTATATATCCGATTAAGCACTCGACTTGGGTTGCTAATTTGGTTTTGGTCCGTAAGAAAAATGGAGATATATGGTTATGTGTGGATTTTTGAAACTTGAACCGAGCATCCTTGAAGGATCACTACCCATTGCCTCGCATTGATCAGATCCTTCACGTTGTTGCTGGGGCTCAACGCTTTTCATTGCTAGATGGATTCTCTGGATACAATCAAATTTGGGTCAGGGATGAGGATCAGCACAAAACCGCGTTCACAACCAAGTGGGGTACCTTTGCCTATCAACGCATGCCCTTCGGATTGTCCAATGTTGGGGCTACGTTTCAAAGGGCCATGGACATCGCATTTGGGGAGATTTTAAATAAGATCATTGTCATCTATCTCGATGATATGACTGTATTTTTGCACAAACGAGAAGAACACTGTTCTCATTTGAGGCAGATATTTGAGAAATGTCGGGAGTTTGGCATTTCCATCAACCCAAAGAAGTCCATTTTCATAGTAAAGGAAGGTAAGCTCTTGGGACATGTCATCTCAGAGAACGGTTTGGCAATTGATCCATCGAGAGCTGAAGCTTTGAAGAAACTATCGCTTCCTCGCCAATAAGAAAGAGTTGCAATCTTTCTTCGGGCAAATCAATTTTGTCAAAAAATTTATTTTTGACTTTGCCCGAGTAGTCAAGCCCATGACTGAGCTATTAAAGAAAGATGCGGAGTTCAAGTGGACAACTCAGAGGAAAGACGCATTTCGGGAGATTAAAGATAGAATTGCACAAGCCCCTGTGTTGATCAATCCGGATTATTCTAAGGACTTCATTCTGTACGTAGTTGGAGAGGACGAAAGCTATGCTGCAGTGCTTACACATAAAGGAGATGATGGGGATGAAAGACCCATTGCTTTCCTTAGCCAGGTTATCTTACCCCATGAGGAGAGATACAATTTCATTGAGAAGCAGGTCTATGCTATCATGAAGTCTCTCAAAAAGTTTAGGCACTTCGTATCTCAGAGCAAGACGATCGTCTACGTCATCCACCCCGATGTAAGGAACTTCATCATTCAGGGCGAGATGGGCGATAAGCATGCCGGTTGGGTCACCAAAATTCAAGAGTTCGATGTTGAGATCCATCCAACCAAGTTGGTGCGGGGTAAGGCCTTATGCCAACAATTAGCAAAAACTGTGGCCTCTGAGATAGTTGATCATCAAGTGAACGACCCTCGTCGAAGAAAGGAATCTAGTGAACATCTTTGCACAAGGCCAAGATTGGGCAGATGACCTTGTTAAGTATTTTTCAATGGGTAGATGTCCCCCACAATTAAATGCTTCGCAACGGAGAAGGTTTCGCCTACAAGCTCTTAGGTATGTATTGTTGCCCGAGGGATTGTTCTTCAAAAACATTGATGGAGTTCTCCTAAGGTGCGTTAAGGAACCCGAGAAAGCTAGATTCCTCGAGGAGTTTCATTCTGGCATGTCGAGAGGACATTACGCTGGTAGGCCTATGGCCTTAAAGATTATTCGGGCTGGTTACTATTGGCCAACTTTGTTCATGGGATACTTTCAAGATTGCTCAAGCTTGCGACAAATGCCAAAGGTATACGGGACGGATCAGAAATGCACCATTGCCCCTACATCCAATTCAAGTAGAAGCACCTTTTCAGCAGTGGGGGCTGGACTTTATTGGGATCATTGATCCAAACTCTTCAGCCGGACACAAGTACATCTTGACGGCTACTGATTATTTTACAAGATGGTCTGAGGCCATTCCAACCAAGGCTGCAAATCAAGATGTGGTAATCACTTTCATTGAAGGACTGATCACGCGTTTTGGCATTCCTGACGCCATTATCACAGACAACGGAACTCCATTCATTGGAGCCAAGCTAGGAGAATTTGCAAACAAGTACGGTATTTTTTTGAAGACATCCTCTAATTATTACCCTCGGGGGAATGGCTTGGCGGAATCTACAAACAAGAACTTGCTACGGATTTTAAAGAGATCCTTGGGGGATAATAAGAGATCTTGGCACCTTTTGCTGAATCAGGCCTTATGGGCAGATAGAATTTCGATCAAGAAGTCTATCAAGACTTCACCATACGCCCTGGTATATGGGAAAGAGGCAAGATTGCCTATTCATTTAGAACTGCCTGCCTTGCAGCAATTGAAGGAATTCCCGGACGATGAAGAAAATATGGATCCTATGAACATACGATTGGCTCAGTTGTTGCAGTTGGAAGAGCAACGTTCTTTGGCCTATGATGAGTTTGCTAAGCATTCACAGGCGGTTTCAAAATGGTTTCACAAAGGTTCTACCGACCGCACATTCAAAGTGGGTGATTTAGTCTTAAAGTGGAATGAAAAGAAGGCCAAGCCAGGGATGCACAAGAAATTTGACGCTTTGTGGGAGGGTCCATTCCGGATTGCCAGTACAAGTGCAACAAATTCATTTTATCTTGAGGACTTGGAAGGTAATTCACTTCCTATCTCAGTGAACGACTTTCATTTGAAAGCCTACATTTCATGATGTGAAAACACAGTGTTACCTTGTACATTTTGTTTTGTTTTTTTTTTTTTGCTTTAAAAAAAAAAAAAGCACCACTTGTAGGAGTCCCCCTTTGTACAAAATTCGTCAACTTCGGCTCCTTTTGCACACGAGCCCGCAGGTATGTCTATTTCTCTCTCTTTTTCTTTTCCTTCCCAACAGGTAGTGGCTTCCATCTACTTCTTTCTTCCACTTCCTTATTTTCATTCCCTTCCTCTCCCACTCCTTCTTCCACTGTACATAATCAAGCCACTACTGTTGTTTCTACTCCCCTCTCTGATGTTCCCATTTCTTCACTTCCCCTTTCTTCCAATCCTTTGTCTTTTGAGCACTTCTCCATAGTTCCCACCACTTTCTCCATCCCATCTACTTCCATTTCATTATCTATTTTCATGGAATCCCAATAGTTGGTAGCACAGTAGCGCCCTCTTCAGTTGTTGTATCTACCGCTTCTACTCCTCCATCTTCCACCATTCCATCATTCACCATTCCCGTTCCATGGCCTGCACATCTACCGGTCATCACCCCATTCATTCCCATTTTTGCAACCTAGGTGCTTCTCACCACTGCCATGGAGACCCTTTCACAACACCTGGTGATTACCCAACTCAACCGAGCTAGGCAAAATGTAGTAGTTAAAGGAAGAAGGGAAGTTCTGCTATTCCTCAAATTTTTGCTGAAAGTCCTATTTTAAGTGTCGAGCGCCAGCAAGAGCTTGTTGCAGTAGCCCACAGAAACGTCCAACATCAACCAACACTCACTTCTTCTGCTCCTCCAACTTCTTGACTCTGTTGCCCAATGAATAAAGGCCTGGGGTTCGTGCATACAATAGAACTGTATACCCCGAGAGCCACCAAGAATGTTGGCATTTTTGCCACATTTTTTTGTTGTTGTTGTTCATGCAAAATAATGCACAAATTGTAGAGATACTCACTCCTCTGTTTGTCCCTCCAAGCACCTCGAAAGGGATAATTAGTAAAAAACAAAAATCTCTACAAGTTTTGTGCCAAAGCAAAGTAAGTTAAAAATGTCATGATATCGCGACATGTCGCATTTTCGTGACCTATTGCGGTTTTACGACGTCCGATGCAGAAAAAAGCTAAGCACAAAAAATGTCACGAAATCGTGACATGTCGCATTTTCATGACCTATTGCGGTTTCGCTAGAAAGCGAAAAGGGAGCAGTAAAGGCAAAGTTGTCGCGACATCGTGACATGTCGCATTTTCTGATCTGTCACATTTTATGGAGAGTGGCAAGAAAGCAAAGTGATAGGCGACATGTCACATTTTCATGCAATACAGTAACAAAGGGGAGCGCCAAGGATGGATTGTCACGATATCACGACCTATCACATTTTCACGGTAGGAAAGCGAGGAAGGAGCAAGATGATACGAAATGTCACGATTTTGCGACACGTCAAATTTTTGCAACGGAGGCGGCAACGAAGGAGAAGACAGAAAAATGTCATGATATTCATGTGTTTTCACAGGGAGAAAGCAAAAAGTACAAGGCAAGAGAAAATTGTCACGATTTCATGACTTGTCACGTTTTCGCGGGGAGAAAGCGAAAAGGACAAGGCGAGAGAAAATGTCATGATTTCATGACTTGTCACATTTTCATGACAAGGAGCAACGAAGGAACAAAACGAAGGAAGATTGTCACAATTTCATGACATGTCATGATTTCATAACTTGTCACATTTTCATGGAAGTGCAAGAAGACGAAAGCCAAGCGAGAGGAGGATGTCGCAATTTCATGACTAAAGGCAATGGAAGGGCAAAGCGAGAGAAGATTGTCACGATTTCGTGACATGTCGCGTTTTCATGACTGGTAGCAACAGGAGAAAGCAACGAGGGAAAAATGTCACGATTTCGTGACATGTCGCATTTTCATGATAGAAGCGACAACAAAGGCCCAATAAAGTTCTGTCCGCATTTTTCTTCATATTGCATAGGAGAACGTAAGGAGAAGAGGAAAATGAGGATCGAACGAAGTAATGTTTTAAAAGCTCTCCAATTGGTTTTGAGATCGAGGTCAAAGAGGCTCCAAAATTAAATGTTTCGTTGTTTACCTATGTGCGCAAGATGGGAGAACGTGTTAAATCATGCAGTTTTTGAAGCCACCAAAATTAAATATGCCTCCGGTATTAAAAGCTCTTGTTCGTGATCTCCTAACACTTCAAGCATGCCCCGAGAATAGTCATTTAATGAAGAAATGTGGTCCCTTGTTTCCGTTCGATTTTCAAACTTGATCCATAAAAGCAGGGAATGTGATTTCTCCGAGGCAGATTTAGGGGGATTGTTTCTCTTTTCAAGTGCATATTTTGTGGATCTCCTCTTCAAAATCTGTTTTATGTTTTAAATGTTGCGATTCGAAAGGGAGAGGGAAGACCTCTATAAATACTAATGTACATCTCAAGAAAAGGGGAGGACCTTTTTGCAAAAATTGAAGCAGAAATCCTAAACGCATTTTGCTCTGTTCTTAGAGTCTTTTGAGTTGGTGATCCAAACTGATGTTCATGTGATGCTTTCTATGTAATTCACTTCTGCTTAGTCAAGTGCTAAAATATAAGTTGAATTCTGTTGTTCTGAATTTGGCTATGTTTTCATTTGAACATTTGAAGTATAATTGAAGGCAAACTTATGGTCAATGTTTGATCCAATTTTTGTATGTGCATTCTAAGAATCAGTTGTTGCTTATCTTCGGGATTTAGTTTGAGGTTATTTGCTATCTGAGGTTGTTCTCCCTATCAACTGTCGACTTCAGCCATATTTCCATCTCTTTCTATTATTTCTAACCCTAAACCTTGAAATCAGTTTAGATTAGTTTGGGAGCCAGCCCTCTCTGGAGATTGGAGAGACTTCTCTTTCTCTCGGCCTTTCAATGTTGGCCGGGTCTAGGGCGCATTTTATATGACTAGGCGGATTCGTGACCAACAGGTCCCTTTGATAAAATGTGGTATGTGTCTTCCTGTGTGTTGAGGTGAATAATGAAAAACCCCCTAGACATTGCAAACAATTCCAGGCACCCTCGGGTTTCCCATTTGATCTTTGCCTAGCACGAAGTGAATCCATATCAAGTCTTCCACCAACAAATTTTTCCACCAAGGAGAATGAATCTAGGGTAGCATACTCCTCCATGACTTGCTCTAGACATAAGACTTCGTAGACCTGGGTTACGAAGACGTTTGATGCTATAGGTGGAGGTTTAGGTTTCCCTTGGCATGCTTCCACGAATAAAACCTGGCCGATCCTCTTGTCATCCACTGTTATTTTATTTGATGGGTATTTTCCTCTATGGTCTCCATTCCCATCATCTATCATACCTACAAAGGTCTTACTTGCTATTTCGCTCCTCGTCTAATGGTTGTTGGTTCACCACTTCCCAAGATCTTACTCCCACCTCTCTGCTTCCCACCCATCAAAAAATCAAAAGTTGGATGTTTGCTCATCATAACTCACTCTTTTCAACTTAAATGATATTATAAACAGTTGTTTCAATTACTCTTTATAGAGTCACTTTGCTTCTCTTTTTACTGATACTTCATTGTTACTAGCTATTGTTTCAAACCTACATATCTCAACTTCTCTCTCTTTGTTTGTCACCTCACTTCTAGACTATTACTTTGCTTCTAGAATTTTATTTCTTTGTAGCTTATAATCACATGAATGCTCTAGCTAATTTCTTTGCCAAGAGCCATATGGGTCCTTTCTCTTTTCCAAAAGATGACTATAAGCTTCTCTCTTGTTGTTGTCTCTTAAATTTACCTTTGAATGCTAAATGCTTATGCTTGGTCTACCTCTTTACTGCACTTGAATCTTAATCTCTGCACTTAATTTTTCTCTTCTTCAAAACTCTATATGGTTGCCAAAATCTTGATTCTTTGAAACTTTTATCAAGGTATTTCTTGAATAGCCTCTTTCCTTGAATATTATGCTATCCTCTATAACTCGACCTCTTTTCCTAAATCTACATATCTTATATATATTCAAGCCCCTTATTTCTAAATAAAGGGCTTGCATATGGCCTCTTTTATTTCACTAATATGGGCCTCAAATCTTCACTATGGACATTTTTCTCTAAAGGCTCTCAATATTCTAATATTGGCCTTATGGACCAACATCAAGTTCAATATGACCTGCAACTTACTATAATTTTTTGCTTTGTCAAGGTTTATCTTCAAGATTTGAATCTATTTCTATCAAGGTCTGCCTTCAAGACCTAAAACTATCTCTATCAAGGTTTACCTTCAAGACCTAAAACTACTCATAGATCACCTTTATTATGAATAATATTTTAGAATAGGTAATCTTGATCTTTTGTTCTATCTCTGTCAAGGTCTCTTCTTCAAGACCTGAAATCAATAATAGTCTGCAACTTTAATTAACTCTGCTTGATGAAAGCTTTCTACCTTCTCCTCACACTTGAAGATGAAAGTCTTTTCTATTTGTTGTAGGAATCTTCTCACTCTTCTGATGACCAGTCTCTACTACAGTAATGTATTAGGTGACTATAAAATTCCTTGATGCTCCAACCAAGATAACTTAATTTTACCAAATCCTACAACTTTATTCTAAGAGTTGATAGAAACTAGTTGCCAAGGATTATCTATGTCCCTAAAAATCTTCTACTATCAAGGGTTGGCCATTTCCTTGAATAATCAACTATATTCAAGTTGTTTCACCTATATATGAGTCCTTATCTTCATTGGTTATCCTTCAACCTAGTGGAAATACCCTAGCTGAGTCCTAGTCTTCACTAGTTGTTCTACAACTATGGAAAGACCCTAGATTTTCTCTTCGTTCTTCTTTGCTTCAATCTTCTTTCTTCTTCTTCAAATTATTTTGCAATTTTCTAGTGATATTATAATAGATTCCAGGTCTATCTCCATTTAAAGTAGATAGACTCTAACCAATTTTGTCATACTAGACAAAAATTCATTGTAATATGCAGCTAAACAAATTCACCCTGTACAAGAAACTTCTTATTGTAGCTTTGATACCACTAGTGGCTTTTGAAGCCTCAATATTAATGTAAACTCATAGGATAAATATTCACATGATCAAATATATGATAGCCATAATATAGTAAGATCAAAATAATAATGTAACTAGAATAATATGAGCCAACTAATATGTAAAATCAAGGCTTATAATATATCAACTAACATTCATTAATAAGCAACAATATGAATGTAATAGCCTGAATCATACATGTACAAAGCATGTAGCATAACTTACAATATTAGTTGCTCAAATGTATGCAATCTTTATTACTCCTCTTTCTCTTGAAAATGTATCATAAAACTCTCATACAATAACAATACTTTCTATGCTCACTATGTAGATAATGTAGACTATGTAGGCGATGTTCTATATGGAGTAATATATAGCCACTGTAAGATAACTCTTTGGTTACTTGAATCATCCTTTCCTTATGCCAAGTCTCATGACTCTTGGCTTTTCTATTTGACACTTGCATACACATGATTCTATCTTGTATGCACATCTATACATGACTCTTCACTTAGCACTCTCTAATCTAAGGACACTTGTGCACACTTACATATAAGATACTTGTGCACATATACACACATCACACTTGCACACTTACTCACATGACACTTGTGCATTTCTTGCACATTATTACATTACATAAAATATTTACTCACACTCTAATCTAGTACATAACCCTAATATAATATTTACAACTGTAACAAACTATTACACCAAAACCTTGAGATATTAGTGAAATCCAAATACACCAGGATCATAACATCCCACCACGCTTTTGTAACCTAAAATCTATGCGGTTGTGTGCTCGTATGGTGGGATCCACCATTCTCTATATGAGCCCCGGGCTAACACTGCAATACTAATATTTTTGCCTAGTTTGTGACTTGAACCTAGTTGGTTTCTCTGATACCAAATGTAATGAACTATTACACCAAAACCTTGAGGTATTAGTGAAATTAAAATGCACTAGGATCATAACAATAAGGTTGTACCATGAGGGTACATTAGCATGTACCAAATAATGTAATATTATCCAACAGGTGCCATCCTCAGAGGGAAAAATTTTATTGGGAGAAGTTCTTCCAATAAGAGTAAGCCTTATGGTGGAGGAAACCTCCACTAAATATGCCCAAGTGAAACTTTGGGAAATGGATTTTAGACGAGTAGAGAATAGATCAATAGGGAGTTTAGAGTCTATGACAAAAGTTGATATAATGAGAAAGGAGACTATAAAAAAAATAGCCAATGATGTGGTATAACTAGAACCTATAGATATAATCCAACATATTAAAGCAATAAAAGTGTAGAAGACTAAAGAAAGTGGTGGTTCCATTGGCTTATCCATAGGAAGAAATATTTTAGATCCCAAAATTGAAGATATTTCAATAATTATGTTTATGATGAAACATCTAAGTTACTAAAGGGGAAGTATTCCAAAAAATAAATAGATCTCAGGATGATGCTATAATTGAAAGAGTACACAAGATGACCATCACCTCAATGGATAAGGTTTAAAAAGAGGACATAAGTCAGATGTATATTGAAATGGCTAAATTAGGACAAGATAAATTCAAATTTTTGGAGAAGAGGATTGTAGACCAATTCTAGCACATTCAAGATCTAGAAACTAAAAAGGCTTTTAAAAGATTTGTATTGGTATACTTGAAGAGGGAGTTTCAAAATTAGAAAAAATTATAGCAGACAAAGAAGCATGTTATCCCTCCATAATGCAACCCCTTACCTCTCAATTTAGTGCTTTAAAAGAACAAGTCTCCATTGCTGACACCATTAGAAACCATAAGAAGATCATGATAAGTTCATCCATAGAAGCTATAAAAGTAAATTTTGAATTAAATATTAATTTTTTTCTAAAATTATGCTTTTGTAGGTATATCAAGTGGAAGATTGACAAGGAACAAGAAAAGTATGAAATTTTATAAGAAACTATTTTGCACACTCAATATGGTCTCATGAAGATCAAGCAATAAACAACCGATCTTGGAACTAGTTCATCCATACCTGCTATAGAAATTTATAGATGCTCTTCCTAGGTCACATTTGTTTATAAAATAATTAACAATGCTTGTGGAATGTTTTTTGAGGTTGAGTTCATCATTGATAAGGATGCTAGAGAAATGAACATTTTGGCAATAAAAAACAAAATTGAAGAACCATAATAGTGACAACACATTAATAAAATAAGAACATTACAAAAAAAATGTCTAAAGTGCTTCAAACAAGATGAATAAATTAATTCAATCTATAGAGAAATTTTCTTTAAAATTATTTCTAGGTTTGGTTTGTAGACCTAGTGTTCAACAATGAAAAGATGCATGGTTACGTCAATGGATTTATCTCCATTAAATCATCACTCGATGAGAAATTCATAACCATTATTTTTATTTCCAATGCATTTCAATTTATAACCATGATCTCATCCAAAATTCCTCCCATTGGATGGAGGTAGTTTTTATTTTAATTGACTCGATAGTTTTTTAGCTACCTTTTACACTCTTTGTTTTAGGGAGAAAAAAAAGATGGTTTAGGGGTTTAGACTTCTTTTACTTTCATTGAGGTTTAAAAAAAAACTTGAGTGTTCTAAGATTTTCTTACATGTTTATCGCCATAATTCTTATTTAAGCTCAACCAAGATTATTTTTAGTTTTTCTTATGAGAAAATGTTTCCTTTGTTTCATGAATGTTTTCTAAAATTTGAAGTAAACTATCGATGGATAGATTTTAATGCTCACTAGTTAAAAACATATTCATTGATATGCTTTATATGTTTAGGTTTTTGGTGAATGAACTAGAATATGTATATTTCTAATTGTTATTAGTTCAATTACCTACCTTCAAAGTGAATAGTTGATGAAACTAGGGTATATGGACTTCTAATTGTTATTGGTCCAAATACCTACTTTTTAAAGTGAGTAATTTTGATAAATGAAATAATAATAGTTAGTTTAGATTATATAAGAAAATATTTTATTGTTGAATAGAGAAAATAAATCAACCAGTGCTTTGGCTTGGAGGGTTGTAAAATCCCTTGGTTGTTTCCTGCATAAAACCTAGTCAATAGGTTTTTGGTGACTTTATTGGGCAATGAATGATTCTTCTTGGACAAGATCCTCTTGAACAATCTAACCTGCCTAATCCTTGGTTACTATAGATGGATATTGTTGAAGAATTAAGGATAGATATTTGGAAAAAATTATTGTAGGAGTCAAATTGTTGTTTTCTAAAAGTTATCGTAGTCTTCAATAAAGAAGAAGACACTACTAAAATAAGAGACCAGATAAGATAAAGATGCCTTTAGAGGTGAAGATCAAGGTAATAAAGAAGAAGTGCACTAATTCATGATCATTGATATAAAATATAGATATAGGAATGAGACATACTATAAGGAATAACCCAATAGACTTCATCTACTTGTCATTTTTACACATTCTAAAACCTACATGGACAAGAAGATCTCAAAGGAATAAAATAACATAAGAGCAAAAAGAGGTAACTAATCCTAACTATTTGGATTTTATCTAATCTATTGCTTTGAATATAATTATAAAAGAGACATCCACAACAATAACATATTGTTGGGAACCAACCTCCAAGGTCGAGGACTAATACCCCAATATGCATAGTAGGGGATCTTCACAAATTACCTTGAAATGCTAGGAAGTATTCACCAATATTTAGTGATGATGGAATTGTGAGTGGCAATAAAAAATTTATGGCTTTTAATCAATCCATAAACTTGTTGAAAGTGGAATATGAAGATATGGTAATGAGGTTATTCCCATTTACATGTGGAGGTTCTAAAAGGACATGTTTTTATGGGCTTCCCTATTTAACCATTCATGATAGGGATGAATTTGAAATAATCTTCAAGAATAAAGTCTCAGCATAAGACTTGTGAGGATTTTGTGTTGGAAAATATGGCTATTACATTATTTGGTTATTTACTAACATACCATTATGGGTACATATTTAGGATACGATTATATTAGGAGATAAATAGTTTATTAGAGTTATTAAATAAATGCACAAGTGTTAGAATGTGTAATGATGTAAATGTGAATGTAGTCTACATGTACACGAGTCTTAGGGTTGAGTGAGATGCAAGTAATATATGTTTTTGTTGGTCACCAATCTAGCATCGCGCACAGGTGGGGTAGACGAATTAATGTCAAGCAACATAGAACCATCACCACATCTTAAGGGTGGGATAGATGATCTCCGAAGAAGGTCAATTGCTCAGGGTAATTCCAACTACTCTATGTCATAAAAGGAAATGGAAAAGAGAAAGAGGAAAGAGATAAATAAAAGGTCATATTCAAAACTCACAAGGACAACTATAGCTACATCAAGACCTATGCATGTGCGATACCCCATTCAAAATATAAGCCCTACACCAGATCACCCAAAGACATCCTTACCCTAGCTCTCTATCAACAATAGGTGGGAGGAAAATTCCAGTACCGATGAGCGGGTGCATGAGATCCAGGATGCATAATCAAAGCACTTTCGCTTGGTCGACATTAGCAAAAATAAACTCCCAACCCATATAATGAACATGGTCCCCCTTAGTCGCTCAAGCACGCCCCACATAATCCAGATAATAGAAAAATATATCATAACTTAAGTAAATAAATAATTGAATACTCATACATTCAATAAAGAATAAGCAAACACAGTAATAGGTCAAATAGTGCATAACCTTACATAAGAATTGTAATGGATAAAGAGCAATCCTTAGGAATGACTAGTATTCCACTATTTAAAATTATATTTACATGGATTTCAAAATATAGATATAACGGGAGGACGACTGGTGCTGCTGATGAGTGTTGCCCTAGTACACTACTCTTCTGGATGGCATCCATCTTATAGAAGGTGGTTGATGCCTTTGAATCAATCTGGACCCTTTGATCTTCTACTCAATTCATTATTGCTTAGCTACCATATCCTTATCCTCAATCAATGATCCTATGACTAAGAGACACATGACAAGAACTAAGGTACCTTAGGAGCGTCGCACTAGAAATCCATCATTTATGTGTACATTTTTAGGTACATGAATTGCAGGAGTGGTGGACATGTATTTTGTTTGAATTTTGGGTGATGGCAAGAGTTTTGCATACTGGGCAAATGCTTTGTTTACTTTTGTTTCTGCCCGAGGGATATTGGGAAGCGAGGGTGGGTATTTCTCTGAGGTACCACCCTTTTCGCACTTGTATTTCCCACCCAAAATTGGCAATCTCCTTCCCAAGGGTAGGTTTTTATAATTTTTCGCCCACACAAGCCCTTTGAAATGTCTGACCAACAAGTTGGGCGAGCCTTTCAGGAAGTTTCACCTATTTTTTTTTAGAGCGGGTGTCCACCTGTTCTTGTTGTCTACCCTGATTTATTTTGCCATCTGTCTGTGGTTCAGTCTACCTACGACCATTGCTACTACTTTGATATTTTTTCCCATACATTCATGCCTTCAAAACTTGATGAGCTCCTTGAAGAGGACTATCATCTTTGCAGAAAAAGGGTGGGGTGCAAAATTGTACCCACACTCTTGGCGACTCATAGACACTTTTTTCTTGCAGGAAAGGAGGACCTAGAAAACCTCGAATTGAAACTTAGAGAACAAAATAGGAAAGGGGACAGTGAGGGCACAAACAAAAGTAGTTGAGGAAAGCTACAAGAAAATGGAAGAAGAGAGCCAAATGTGAATGGAAAACAAGGGGGATGATGGTGGAAGAAAAGAAAAGAGGGAAGACAACAAGCAGAAACAACAAATAAACCAAGAAAAAATAACAAGAAGGGAAGAGGGGAGGGAGTGGAACACATGAAGAAACAGAAGCATGGAGATAGCCGCTACTAACCCTGATGGTTGGAAGCGATGAAGATCTGAGGAAAGAGAAGGAAACAAATGATGTATTAAAATAAAAGAAACAAAATTAAAAGTGATCCATGGGACACCCCCACAGACTGCATTCCTACTAATATACCCCATCAAGGATTATGGCAGATTCAAGAACAAACAGAATACCGAAGGCATTTTCCAGCTCTAGTGCAATGTAACATCCCTCCAAAAGTTCATCAATTAGTTTACTTTCTTTATCTGTAAGAATATGGTACTACTGATGGTTCGGTGGATGCAGGTACAGGTAGATCTTGTTGGAATATCAAGTAAGCAAATCGAACACCTCCTCTTGATGGCAAATGAAGGGTAAAGGTAAAAGGTAAGGTGGGGAAATATGATGAGCGATAGGGTATTTGCAGTTATAGGGCGAAAGACCCTATTAGCAATACACTTGTCCAGTAGTCCATATAGGTGCATACATGTAGTTGCATTTAGGGATCTGTGTTTGAATGCAAAAATATTTCCTTAAATATTTGCTCTTTTAAAATATATAAGTTATAAAAAAAAAATTATAATATTAATAAAAATAAAAATTTAAAAATAATAATAAAAGATAAAAATATATGTATGTGAAAATGAATTTAAAGAATATTAAACTTTAAAATATATATAATAACAATAAAATAAAATATAAAAAATAATATGCCACTTATGCATTTGGTGGACCACATGGCTACGTAGGTGCCAGGACATTTGCATGGCTCTTACATGTGTTAAACGAATTTTAATCTTTTCCTTCTATAAAATCCACTGAAAAATGATAAAACTATCATCGTCATCTTCATCTTCCACTTCATTCGATGTTTGAAAAGATTGTTGAAGAGAACTTAAGTAGAGGAGAAGTTCATACAGGTAAGAATTTCTAAAATAATAGTCTCATGGTAATACTGTAGAAGAGTTGGGTGTGGAAGTATTATAGTACCTGAAGTTTTTATCTAAAAATAATCAAATGCTTTGCTATTTCTGAATTGAAAGTTTTATTGAATGACTGTGTGCAGATGTCAAATTTAAGTATGTGAATTTAAGAAAGAAATTAAAGAAGTATATATATATATATATATATATATATATATATATATATAGATACTCCTCGTTTGTAATACAAAGGGTTGTTTCCTCTACTACAAAATTAATAACTGTCACCTGTAAAAACCATGTCCAAGAGGCATATTTCCTATAGCAAGTGTTAGCCATGTCATCGAACGTTCTCAGTATCGCTAGAGCGTGAGTGGTTCTGGATTATAGATGCCTTTGGGCATGTGTAAATGTAGTCGAAACCTTTGAAAAAACATGACCAACACTATTTGTTCAAAAATAAAGAGTCATCCGTGTTTATTGAATTCAATTTATTATTGCCCAAACTTTAGTTTTTAGTGGTTGTGTAAATATGTAAAACTTATTCTTATGTGTTTTATAATAAAAGAAAAGGTAATTATTATTTGTATTACGTCGTGTTGAGTTGAATTATGAGTGGAAGAGAGTTAATGATTCAAAAAGTCTTTTGCTATAATTCTTTTGTAGTCTCAGATTTACCTAGAATAGCATGACATTTAGAATTATCCTGGCTGGGTAGACGTATACAACGTTCGGGCCTATTGGGAAAAAATAATCTGAGGAACAAAGGGTCCACTAAAGCTGTTGTTGATAAAATTAGATTCAACCTCTTTTTATGGCACGAACAATAATTTAGTCTCAAAACTAGGGAAGGGAATACTGAAGTTTTAGACCACCAACTTTATATAGCTCAAACAGAAGGCTATGTAGACTCAATAGTAGTCTGTTATATCTTTCTTTCATTGTCTATTTATGATTTATCGAAAATCCTGACTTTAGGAAAGCAATGATGGATAATATTTATAATTATCATGTTTGGTGATGGAAGTATCCTTACCATGGTGCTAATATTGAATAACCTGGAGAAAATATAAAATAGTACCTAAGTTATCCACCACCAGGAGTGTAGATGATTTTATATTAAACACATTCCTTATAAATACCTAGGAGAGCATAAGATTTTGTGTGTTGTCTCAAATATAAAACCAGCGATGATTCCAAAATAAAGTTTAAATCATTGCATGAGAGCGAGCATAGCTTTGGCGATGGGAGGATATAGGCTTTAATACCGAATGCTAAAAATATAACATATCAAAATCACTTAATTTACATAAGAGGAGCAAGTATACACAACTCGTATTATTTTTAAATAAAATATATGTAGTTCCATCTTTTTGTTCAAACCATGAGGCCGCAGATGGATAGGCAAAAACTTCCGAAGTAAAATTGGGACATGTCTAAAGGTATAATCAATCTTGCATGATAGGGTTGTAAAAGAGTAAAATCATTCATAGTTCTACATGAGAATGATTTTAATTAGAAAATAGTGATTAAAATTAATGATATCATCCATATTAAAAGAGAGAAAGGTATTTTTGTATCAATGAAAAGGGGTTCATTAGAGTAAGGTAAACACAAGTTAGAGTTTTTTTTGTCTTTGTCATTGCAGCTAACCCTTTTTGTTAAAACATAATGTATGGATAATCCAAATACAATATAAGACTCTACTCTTCTTATTGGAAAGATGATAATAACTAAACATGTTCAGGCACTTTGAATAAGTCTTTGTTGGAAACCATTATAATTTTATGTCCTAAGGTAAGGTAATACTTTTGTATCATGTGTCAAATACCTAGATAGATGTAACTCAAAGATAATTAAATATTGAATTGCCGCAGGCTATCATAAACAATATCAAACTCTTTCCCAACTTTAGATATAAATGCTATATGAAATCAAATAAACATAGAAAACTTAGTTGATTGCGTGTGAGCATTCTGACATGATCTTTAAGAGCCTTTTGAAATGAATAATAGTGTGCACCATTGGGAAAACAAAGAATAAGTTTCTATATTCAATTGGATTCTAGAGATGTAATCTTTTGAAAAGGGAAATATCTGTTTGAATTATTTGTTTGAATGTTCTCTTTTAATAAATAGCAATAATAGTCTTCTTATCATAAAGTTGAAAATAATGGACAGTAAGTTAAAAATAAAATGGTCTTATTACTTTCGTAATCAAATATAGGTCATAGAAGTAATCCATGTTTAAAAATTTGCATGGTTTATAATATGTATTTTTATTGATATCTTATAGAGGTAATTTTCAAGTAAAATAATAACCCATGAATTCATAAAAAATTCAAATACTGTTTATATAACAAATGAAAATGCTAGACTAACGTAAGTCATATTTTAGAATTTATTTAAAAAAAAAAAATCATAGAGACGATGTGCAAGTAACAAAATATTTACAGCGGGTTTTTTAGAGAAGGATCCCAAAACCTTAGTTACATAAAAATCCGAGGCTGAAAATACGGATAAAAACCGGGGCTGCATCCATGGGCAATGATCCGGGGCCCTGGTGCCTACAAAAAGACCGTCTAGGAAACATAACATCAAAACTTGCCCTAAGGCCACCATAACCAGTAAAAGCCGATACACGCCAATCGCCAAAATCGTAGAAACTGCACGCCATTGCTCCGGTGGGCCCTGCGGTCGGGCCTGACCTGAACGAGGCCCAACCTGTCAGGTCAGCTTTACTCCCTATCAGGGCCATCGCCTAGACTGCATCGGAGCTCGGCCAGGGCATTGGTAGCAGAGGAAGCCGCTTGGGCAGACGCAGTCAGGGATCCAATTGTTGTGTCGAGAAGGGCCCTGACAGCCAAATTTTGTAGCCTACTGCCAAAGTCAAAGCTGACTTCAGTGGGCTCCAGGGCCTCCACCTTGGCCTTTTTGGTGCTGCTAACAGCCCTGCTGCTGCCAGGGAACGGGCCTTTGTGAGTGGCACCAGGAGTCGGGGCCCCCCCTGAGCCCTAGGCCGGAGTCCTACACTTTTGGGTGGGTCTGTGCCGCTTCGGGGTAGGGGAGCCTTCTAGGGAGGGGGTCTCCTTGGAATTAAAAACTACAGGGGAGGCACCGAGAGAGTTAGCTGCTTCAGGGAGGACAAAGGCCAAGGGAGGGATGTGGTGGAGCTACGGCTGATTAGCAAAGGCATGCTTGTACAAGACATCCATGAGGCCTTGGTGGGAGGGCCAGGAGTGGCTTCTGCGAGCACGATCGATGGAAAGGCCCAGGGAGTATAGTAGGAATCAAGGGGTGCTGACCAACATGGCCCCCCGGAGGTGGTTGAAGTAGCTAAGGTGAAAACTGAACAACCGATGGTCCGTATTATCGTAGGTGATGTACTGCATAATCGGGACGATGGCCTCATCGAAGGGAGTTGGGAGGTTGGAGCGGAATAGATTAGCCTTGTCCCACTGTTGCTCCAGGAAGCGGGACAACTCCTCCCAATTGTGCTTATCTCGTTTGACGACTCTGCCTTTCTCCTCATGATGCAGGCCTGTAACTTCCATCAAGAACTCTTTGGTCACTTTGAAGTGGAGACCCTTCATCGTGACCTCGCCATCATTCCAAGAATCCAAAAAGCTTTGGGTAATTTCATCGTCGGTTCCTACAAATTTGTTGAAGAAAGGGGTAAATTTTTTGGCATTGGAAAAAATCCTGGCCGAGTCACTCAATTCAAGCGTGGAAGGCTCAAGGAAGAGAGTTTTGGCAGCCATGAGGGTCAAACTGACAGCCCAGGGACAGGGGAAACAAGGGATACCTGGCCAGAGATGCGGGGACAGGGGAAGGGGGAAGCAGACAAGAATGCGAAAGAACTTAGTACACGATAGATTTAAAACCTTGTAGGGGGCCATGAGGGAGGGAAGCCACCGGCATCAAGAATGAGCGCTAGGGGTCGGGTATGACACAAGGGGGAGGGGCTGAGGGGGCGTGGCTGACGGCTGCCATGTGGGCGAAGGAGGAGGGCCACTACCAGTGCTCCAGGTGGCACAAACTAAGCGAGGGATCACCTTGAGGGTACCTAATGGGATAGAGTCACAGGCGAACTGACGCAGCATGGGGATCCGACGGTGTAGCATCCAAGGCGAGAAGGTCAAAGAGGGTCGACGCGCACTCTGTCTTGGAACTACCATAACTGCCAATGGAGCAATGCAAATCCAAGTCAGGATGAGTCGATCGTCTGATGTGGTCGATGACACTTGGCACTACGAGGGGGATCAGGATGACCAACTCACGGGTAGGAGAAGGATAGGGTCCAGTCAACGTGGCGACACAGAGGGGGAGTCCCTTGGCCACTGGAAGCCGTGATGCCAAAACTTTGGGGTCCCGACTCGGGGCAGGCTATGCACCAGGGTCCTCATCGTTGCTGGAATAATCTTGCAAAGTAATTTGGGCCAAAGCTTCAGGAAATTTCATTGTCCAGGTGGTGAAGTCTTCAGCTGTGATGGCTTGGTTTGCCATGAAATCAACCACCCTGTTACCTTCTCTATACACATGCCAAAAGGCGTGGTCGGGGAGACCCTGGAGAATGGAGAGGGCTTCCCGGATGGTGTTATGAATGTGCCAAGAGAAGTTTCTGGGCTGCGGGTGATTTTGATAATAACTTGGGAATCGCCCTCGATGATGACTTTTGAGGGTGACTCCCTGAGACGATGTGCATTTTCAATAAACTAATGACTACAAATATAAATCCAACTAAATTTAAATTATTTTAGCCTCCAAGAGCATAAAATACCATGGAATAAATCGAGGAAGAAGATATGCAAATTATTGATGTCACATTAAGGAGAATGTGCATCCACCCAACACCAATACTTGCGAGAAGGGCAAGTATTGCTATTCGACTTCAATCATTTTTCGGTAACCTTGCCAAGGATGAGGAGGTCTTGTTACTGTGAACAAGTAACAAGGGGTGGAATGGGACATCCTATCCAGATTTAAATGTGAGTGGTACATGAGGGTATATCATGATACAAACTCGAGTGGGGAATCAACTCGAGTGGGGAATCATTAGCAGATATTCAAAAAATTCAAGAGTAGTTGAACCCCAGAGCTAAAAGGTCCAATGAGTGTTGGAATGGGACAACACTTCGTCACTCGTAATGAGGATTGAGTTACCTGGACCCAAACCAGATAAATGGTGGGCCTTATCTAGACTCAGGGAAAGTGAGCAAAAAGTTAAGCACTAGGTATTCATGCACTAGACTATAGCATGTACAAGGAAAAATAATTCAAATCAAATCATGTTACGACGGGGAATTATGCGTTCACCCTTTTAGGTGTTATGGGCCCTGGAAGGACAACCCTATGTCATGTACATAGACCTCTGGTAATGGAGACAAACGTGTTCACATGATGACACTTTATGTGGGACTTGGTCAATCTTGAACGTTTAAGGGACTATCTGCAATAGTCATTCACCTTGAAATGGATATTTAATGCCTGTGTCCCAATTAAAATGTTGGGTGTTGACTTGATTTGTTTCATTTTTTTTTAATTGTGATTTGGACAACCATGTGAGAAGGCCTGGGTTGGTATAGTTGGTATAAGAGCCTATGTTGCAAAACTTTGGGCACATGAAACTGACTTCACTTTTGTTGCATCCAGTTGATGGTATGTTCTTCCAAAAAGTTTGCAATGACACAACAAGAGACAGTTTTTGAAGGCCCAAGAAAGGGGTTGAGAAGGCTCATAAAGGAGTCTAAGAGGGTAGCTAGAACAGAGGCACCCCAAAAAATTATTCGAAAGAATAAAGAACTTGTGACTGATAAAAACTCGTCAAGAGAGGACAACTTGGTCAAGATGGTACAACTACTACAAGAGTAGATGAGTCAACAACGTGAGAAAATAGAACTTCAAAGAGAGCAGGCACAAGAACAATTAAATCAGTAAAGAGAGAATATGGAGATGCAAAGAGTTCAGTTGACGAATCAAATGGAACAACAAAGAGCGTAAATGACTCAACAATAAGAACTCCTTATCCAGCAACATAAGTTGATCAAAAATTTGTCTAAAATGAAAGAGTCAGAGGAGAATCTTGAAGGATTTCCTGAAGGATCATCTCGCAGGTGAGTAGGTAATGAATTAAGGAGTTGAGGAAAATAGACATCAAATAATTTGATGGTATAAGAGAGTGAATAAAAAAAAAATGGTTGAATGAAGTTGAAGGATATTATGCTATTAATAGCACTCTCTCCTCTAAATCCAAGATAACATGGGTGGTAGCTCATTTAACTGGATCCGCCATGGACTGGTGGATAGCCTATAAAAAGAATAAACATGTGGAGGCTATAGATGTTGCATGGGATGCATTTTTGAAGAAGTTTAGGGATCGTTTCTTGACATGATAGTTCTATGTCGATAAGTTTAGGGAATTCACCAATATGAACCAGGAGAATATGACAGTTATCGAATATTATCAGATATTTATCCAATTATTGAAATATGTCCTTGATTATGACCAAAATGAGGAAATGAAGGTGCAAAAAATTTTGATGGGACTACATCCAAGAATTGGAGATCTGGTAGGCTTAGTAAAACCAAAAGATTTATTTGAAGCTTATGACATTGTCTGCTTTAAATAAATAAGCCAAAAGAACAAAAAGGCTTATTATCAAAATATCAAAATGGATAGAGATGAATCGAGGAAGAAAAAGGATTTTGGACCCATAAAGGGAATTAAGGACCAGAACAAGAAGTTCAAAGGTGGAGATAAGGACCAAAACAAGAAGTTCAAATGTGGAGATAGTTTCAGACAAGATGACAGAAATCAAAATAGATACTAGAACAATGATCATCCTAACAAGAGAAACAGATACTAGAACAATGATCATCCTAACAAGAGAAACTACAAGGATGACTATAAGGTATAAATAAAGGAAACTACATCTCATATTAGGAATTAAGAAGATAGAAGGGATAAAGCTCCTCTAAAATGTTATGTTTATGGTGCAACTCACTATGCTAGGTAGTATCCACATAGGGTAGACAAGCAAAAATGTTGAGAAAACCACACACAAAATGTATGCAGTAACTGATGTTGGACCTTCAACGCATTGAAATATGCCCAAGTTTGAAACCTTGGCTTCTGATGAAATCAAACCACATGAGAAGATGTGGCTACTAAAGAACAATGGATCTTTTACTTGTTTAAAAAATGTTATGTGGACAAACAATAGGAGATAATTTTGTATATACATATTTGGGACCCATATGCATGTTTAATATTACCTATAACTATAAACTATGTTTTGGATGATGATCCATGTTTTTATTGATGATGCATACTAAGGTTTTACTCATGTATGGAAACAAAAAAAATTGATTTCATAATGTTAAGTATTTCCATGATATTGTGATATTGTTTAATTGCTAACTCAAAACACAAGGACTGTGTTTAATTCTAGAGGGGGAGAATGTAACATCCCTCCAAAAGTTCATCAATTAGTTTACTTGATTTATCTGTAAGAATATGGTACTATTAATGGTTCAATGGATGCAGGTATAGGTAGATCATGTTGGAAGATCAAGCAAACGAACCGAACACCTCCTCCTGATGGCAAATGAAGGGCAGAGGTAAAAGGTAAGTCAAAGAAATGTGATGAGTAACAGGGTATTTATAGTTATAGGGTGAAATACCCTATTAGCAATACACCGTCCAGTGATCCATATAGGTGCATACATGTAGTTGCATTTAGGGATCTGTGTTTGAATGCAAAAATATTTCTTTAAATATTTGCTCTTTTAAAATATATAAGTTATAAAAAAATATAATAATATTAATAAAAATAAAAAGATTAAAAATAATAATTAAAGATAAAATATATGCATGTTTAAATTAATTTAAAGAATATTAAACTTTAAAATATATATAATAACAATAAAATAAAATATAAAAAATAATATGCCACTTAGGCATTTGGTGGACCACCTGGCTAGGTAGGTGCCAGGACATTTGCATGGCTCTTACATGTATTAAACGAATTTTAATATTTTCCTTCTATAAAATCCACTAAAAAATGAGAAAAAGATCATCGTCATCTTCATCTTTCACTTCATTCTATGTTTGGAAATATTGCTAGAGAGAACTTAAGTAGAGGAGAAGTTCATGCAGGTCAGAATTTCTAACAATAGAAGAGTTTGGTGTGGAAGTATTATATTACATGAAGTTTTTATCTGAAAATAGTCGAATGCTTTGCTATTCTGAATTGAAAGTTTTATTGAATGACTGTGTGTGGATGTCAAATTTAAGTATGTGAATTTAAGGAATAAAATTAATAATAATATATATATTTGTATTATGCATCAGTTGATTGCATACTAGGATAGTTGCATTCATTATTTTGGATGAAAAAGCCATTATATTAATAAAATAATGTCTAATCATACAAAAAAATGGTAGGTGGTATTAGCACACCCTATAAACCAACACACTAACCACCATGGTTAGGAGTACACAAGAGTGTCAGAAACAATCCACAAAAAAAAACAGATAACAACCGCCAAAACAGTATCAAATATGCATTCAGAAATAAAGGAGTAGAGAAATCATTGCCAGGTGGAAGACTTGCAGTTTTCATCCATAAGGTCATAAGTCCATCCAATGGTTGAAGAATATGGAGCTACCCAACCATCAGTAGTAGTACTACTAATAGTACAAGTCTGTGCATTTGGTACAATTTCACCCCATTTGGTACAATTTCACCCCAACCAAGGGCATCATCTTTCTCAGGAGGCTGAACATCCCAACCAGAGGTCGGGCAAGATGGACCTTTAGCTCCATATTATCCACATTTGCACTATGATGGGGTTGGGACCAATGTTTGATATTAGAGGGATGTGGTCGGTGATGAGTCCCCCGGTGAGTTGAAAATCGAGACTTGTAAGGGGAAGTAAGAGGTACACGATTCATAGTGTAGGGTACATTCCCTCAATGATCCATGAGGGTACGTAAGTACTATAGCTCCACATGTACTTTTTCAACCTGTACTTGAATCTATAAGAAGCAATCAAAGAATATACCATATTTATTAGCAACATAGAAGACACGCCCCACCAATTCTAAAAATATTCCTAACAACACCCAAGTTGAAGGAAAAAACAATAGGGTCACCAAAAATAGCATATTCCTAACAACACCCAAGTTGAAGGAAAAGACAATAGGGTCACCAAAAATAGCATGCACCCAGGTAAAATCCTCTTGCATAAAAGATCTAAAAAATTCAAGAAGCCACTCCCAGGCGAACGAAGCATGATAACAAAACCAAAAAACATGCAGTAAATTTTTCGCCTATCCATAAACCGGGAAAATGGGATTATGGACACCGAGATGCTTGAGCCTATTGCCAACATGCAACCCCTGGTGTAGGAGGATCCAAGCAAAAAAAAATTGTTTAGGTTCAATATAAGTAGCCCAAGCAATCCAAAACCTCTTATTCCATCGGGAAGGAAGAGAGACTAAGTACCATCTCATAGTGACCTTATCACCCATTGGAACTTGCGGGGTGAACCATTTGTAACCTACATGAGCTTTATATTGCAAAACAAGAAACCCCCCAGGCCAACACCAATTTGACCATCAGGGTTTTTAAAAATTATTATGTAGTTTGCACCAAATAGAAAATGAAATACTATCAATAACCACCTCATAAGTATCTCTATCATCAGGATTTAAATTGTGAATTTGATGAAAACTTTCCTAGGGTATCCAAATCCTGGTATGTTAGGAGAAGAAATAAAAATGGAAGCAATACCATGCTTATAGAACCTCTACGCTCTAACCCACTGCACCAGAGCCAAGGGAGAGCATTGCCAAGTGATAACAGGAGACCACCAAATATTCATGGAAGGTAAAGAGGTACCTGCTTTGCAAAAACTCCCTTTCCAACTAAGCCAGGGTTTGAAGGTCTCCCAGGATTTCCAAATACTCTAAATGAAAAAATAACCTTTAACTTTAATAGGTACAGGGGTAGTAAGAATGGATTGCAATCCCACCCCTTTCCAAATTTTCTTCCCTGAAGCAAACTAGAAGAAATGCAATGCCTGACCAACACTTTCCAATATTCATCCCCAATTAAATATCGGGTGATCCATTTAGCACAAAGGACAAAACCTTATCGATGACAATCAAAAAAACCCATGCCTCCATAGTCCTTGGGTAAACAATAAATTTCCTAGGCTACTCGATGAAAACCTCATCTGACAAAGTCTTTAGCCCATAAAAATCTCTCAGAAGATTATCCAGCTTTTTATTACAAGATTTGGATGGAACCCAACAACATGAATAATAGACATGGGTAGTGGCTAAAACCTTAGAACAAATTTGAAATTTTCTTGCCAGAGAAAGTTTCTTACTAGTCCAATAAGAAAGCTTCATGTTCACCTTATCAATAACATACTACCACAATTGAGCAGAGGAATCATAAAGTACAAAAGAAATTCCAAGAAATTTAAACACCTCACTCGGCTAAATCCAAGTCCATTGGAAATGACATAGCCAACATGGCAGTTGGGATTGAGATTGCCAAAAATATGAGGTTTTTTTTAATTGAATAGAAGAACCATAGGCTAAACAGAACACCTCTAAGCAACTAATAGCCAAGGAAAGGGATTGCTCATCTTCTCAAAGTCTTAAAAAAGAATCATCACCAAAATGACCATTGACCAACTGACGGTCAGAATTGGGGAGAGCAATACCCATGATTAATCCTTGATCCACCTTATGGGCCAAAAAATAGCCAAAATCCTTTGCAGTAAGAATGAAAAGAGATGGAGCAAGAGGGTACCCCTATCTTACAAAACAACCAAGATAAATTGACTGATATTGACTATTATTCAAAGTAAGAATAGCTGAATCATCTTGAAATAACATAATGGTGCTCACAAACACTGGCCCAAAGCTGAAATCCTGAAGCATGACAGTGATGAAGTACCACTCCATCTTATCATAGGCTTTCTCAAAATCAATCTTAATAAATAAAGCATCTTGTTCAGAATTTCTTGCCCACTCCATACCTTCCCAAACAACAAGAACATTATCAAGAATGTATCTTCACTAAAAAAAGTTAGTTTGTTCAGGTCTGAAAATCAAATGTAGGAGATATTTAAGCTTAAGTGCAAGGGATTTGGCAATAATATTACAACTCACATTAAGCAGGGTGATCGACCTCCAATTAGTGATGAGCTCAGGATCTCCAAAATTATGAATCAATTTAACATTGCATTTTCTAATAATAGAACCTAGTGAACCACATTGCAGGGCTTCAAGATACACTTTGTGGAGATTAGAACCAAGCATATACCAGAATTCTTTGTAGAATTCACATGGGAAGCCATCAAGACCAGATGCCTTATCATTGACCATGAGTGATAAGGTATTTTTTTAGATATTCCAAAGAAAGAGGAGTGTCACAAAATATCATTTGCTCAAGAGAAAGCTTTTTGGGGATAACAATGGTACAATCAACAAGAGCTTGCCTTCTAGCATCATCAAGGGTTTGAAAAGCAAAAACACCTTGATAATGTGAAAAAAGGCTTTGAAAATGTTTTGAAGGTCTGTAAATCTTTTCCCATCAACTTGAATGGATTAAAACTGGGAATACTAGGCAAGAGGTCTGAGGTGTTGAAAAAAATATTTGGTCACTCTATCCCCCACTTTGAGCCAATGCATTTGAGCACGTAATTGAGCACCCTTGGCTTCATACAAATCAGCTTTTTTTAGCTCATGTCGAATGGAAGAAACTTGGGACTAAGCAAGAGAGCTGAAAGGAGAGGCTTCAAGCCTGAGACAGGCTTTGGATAGCTCACTTTGTACGGTAGACTTAGTCTATTTCTGCTACTTTGCAAATTCAACACCTTGAGTCCGTAGCACCTTAGTAGTTCATTGAATGGTAGTATTCCACCACTCAATCCTTCTAGAAAGACCATCAAATCTAGGAATCAAATTCCAAATACGGTATATATGAGATTTCATGCTAAAGCTATGCAAAAAAAACATTCTGGTTAAACTATGAAGAATGCACTCTGGGTTGAAAGTTTAACTTTGCCACAAAGAATAAAATAGGTGAATAAAATAGGTGAATGATAAGACAGTGTAGTACCAAGGAAATTTATCACATACGGTGGAAAGGAAAAATACAGGAGAACTAAAATTTGTCACACTCAAAAATCATGGCTCTGTCCAATATTTCCAAAACCCTGGCAGAAGCAACTTTGAAATTGGACCAGGTGTACCAAAACGAGAATTAGGGTCATAAAGGCAAAGCTTGTTTTTCATAAAAAATCAAGCTTCTCTTTCATCTAAGCACCAACGCCTCGGGGCATGACTGACCTTGTCAGAAGCTTTATCCAACATATTAAAATCTCCATAGAGCACCCAAGTGGCAAATGGTAGATTCATGGCAAGCCATCTCCATAACTCACATTGATCAGAAGCGATGCTTGAGGTAAACATATTAACCACCCCAAACAGTTTTTTGTAGATCTCGAGAAAATGCCAAACAACTTGATTGGATAGGTCAATACCCCAGGTCACAACATTCTTTTGTAATCAAGGTGCAAGTATAGTGACAACTCCCCCTTTTCCCATGGAATACTTTGTGGAAAAATAGGCACTTTGTGGCCATAAAAAGGCACATACACACCACAGATTGAAATAAAAAATATTAACTTCTTGGAAACATAAAAAATCGAGGCTTTTATGCACTCAGAAACATTTGACATCTCATTTTGGACCAAATATTTTTTGACCGGTATGTCAGTCCTCAGACATTCCATGAGAGTCCTCAGACATTCCATGAGAAGAAAAATCATTAGGATTTTCTGTAGCAAGCGTTAGCCATGTCGTCGAATGTTCTCATCGCTAGAGCGCAAGTGGTTTTGGATTATAGATCCCTTTGGGCATGTATAAATGCAGTCGAAACCTTTGAAAAAGCATGACCAACACTATTTGTTCAAAAATAAAGAGTCGTTCATGTTTATTGAATTTAGTTTATTATTGCCCAAACTTTAATTTTTAGTGGCTCTTCAAAAATAAAGAGTCGTTCATGTTTATTGAATTTAGTTTATTATTGCCCAAACTTTAATTTTTAGTGGCTGTGTAAATATGTGAAACTTCTTCTTATGTGTCTTATAATAAAAGAAAAGGAAATTATTATTTGTATTACGTTGTGTTGAGTTGAATGATGAGTGGAAGAGAGTTAATGATTCAAAAAGTCTTTTGCTATAATTCCTTTCTGGTCTCAGATTTACCTAGAATAGCATGACATTTAGAATTAACATGGTTGGGTAGAAAAATACAACGTTCGAGCCCGTTTGAGAAAAATAATCTGAGGAACAAAGGGTCCACTAAAGCTATTGTTGATAAAATTAGTTTCAACCTCCTTTTATGGTACAAACAATAATTTAGTCTCAAAACCAAGGAAGGGAAGACTGACGTTTAGACAACCAAATTTATATAGCTCAAACAGAAGGCTGTGTAGACTCAATAGCAGCCTGTTATATCTTTCTTTCATTGCCTATTTATGATTTATCGAAAAACCCTAAATTTAGGAAAGCAATGATGGACAGTATTTGTAATTATCATCATGTTTGGTGGTGGAAGTATCCTTACCATGGTGTTAATATTGAATAACATGGATAAAATGTAAAATAGTACCTAAGTTATCCACTGCCAGAAATGTAGATGATTTTAAATTAAACACATTCCTTATAGATACCTAGGAGAGTGTAAGATTTTGTGTGTTGTCTCAAATATAAAACCAACAATGATTCTAAAATAAATTTTAAATCACTGCATGAGAGCAAGCATAGCTTTGGTGACGGAAGTATATAGGCTTTAATACCGAACGCTAAAAATATAAGATGTCAAAATCACTTAATTTACGTCAAAGGAGAAAGTGTGCGCAACTCATAATATTTTTAAATAAAATATATGTAGTTCCATATTTTTGTTCAAACCATGAGGCAATGTTGCATATGAATAGGTGAAACCTTTCAGAGTAAAATAAGGACATGTCTAAAGGTATAATTAATCTCACATGATAGGGTTGTGAAAGAGTAAAATCATTCATAGTTCTACACGAGAATGATTTTAATTGGAAAATAGTGATATCCATATTAAAAGAGAGAAAGGTATTTTTGTATCAATAAAAAGGGGTACATTAGAGTAAGGTAAACGTAAGTTAGAGGTTTTTTTGTCTTCATGATTGCAGCTGACCCTTTTTGTTAAAACATAATGCATGGATAATCCAAATACAATATAAGACTCTACTCTTCTTTTTGGAAAGACAATAATAACTAAACATGTTCACACACTTTGAATAAGTATTTGTTGGAAACCGTTATAATGTTATGTCCAAAGGTAATACTTTTGTATCATGTGTCGAATACCTGGGTAGGAGATGTAACTCAAAGACAATTAAATATTGAACTGCGATAGGCTATCATAAACAATATCAAACTCTTTCCCAACTTTATATAGAAATGCTAAATGAAATTAAATAAACATGGAAAACTTAGTTGATTGCGTGTGAGCATTCTGATGCAATCTTTAAGAGCCTTTTGAAATGAATAATAGTGTGCACCATTGGGAAAACCCAGAATAAGTTTCTATATTCGGCTGGATGCTAGAGATGTAATATTTTGAAAAAGAAAATATCTGTTTGAATTATTTGTTTGAATATCGTATTTTAAGAAATAGTAATAATAGTCTTCTTATCATAAAGCTGTAATTACATGGACAGTAAGTTGAAAATAAAATGGTCTTATTACTTTTGTAATCAAAGATAGGTCATATAAGTAATCCATGTTTAAAAATTTCCATGATTTCTAAAATTTATTTTTATTGATATCTTATAGAGGTAATTTTCAAGTAAAATAATAACCCATGATTTCATAAAAATTCAAATAATGTTTATAAAACAAATGACAATTATAGAGGTAATTTTCAGGTAAAATAATAACCCATGATTTCATAAAAATTCAAATAATGTTTATAAAACAAATGACAATTATAGAGGTAATTTTCAGGTAAAATAATAACCCATGATTTCATAAAAATTCAAATAATGTTTATAAAACAAATGACAATACTAGACTAACGTAAGTCATATTTTAGAATTTCTTTTAAAAAAAATATATCATAGAGATGATGTGCATTTTCAATAAACTAATTACTACAAAAACAAATCATAAAATAAATTCAACTAGATTTAATTTCTTTTAGCCACCAAGAGCATACAATACCATGGAATAAACTGGGGAAGAAGATATGTAAATTATTGTCACATTAAGGAGAATGTGCATCCACCCAACACCAATACTTGCAGGAAAGGCAAGTATTGCTATTCGACTTCAATCATTTTTCGATAACCCTGCTAAGGACAAGGAGGTCTTGTTACTGTGAACAAGTAACAAGGGGTGAAATGTGACATCCTCTCCAGATTGAAATGCGAGTGGTACGTGAGGGTATCTCACGATCCAAACTCGAGTGGGGAATCATTAGTAAATATTCAACAAATTCAAGAGTAGTTAAACCCTAGAGCTACAAGATCCAACGAGTGTTGGAATGGGACAACACTTCGTCACTCATAGTGAGGATTGAGTTACCTGGACCCGAACTAGAGAAATGGTGGGCCTTATCTAAACTCAGTTTAAGTGAGCAACCAATTAAGTACTAGGTATTCATACGCTAGACTGTAGCATGTACAAGGGAAAATAACCCAAATAAAATCATGTTACGGGTAAGGAATTATGCATTCACTCTTTCAAGTGTTATGGGCCCTGGAAGGACAACCCCATGATGTGGACATAAACCTCTGGCAAAGGAGGTGAACGTGTTTACATGATGGTACTTTATGCAGGACTTGGCCAATATTGAATGTTTAAGGGACTGTCTACAACAGTCATTCACCTTGAAACATATATTCAATGTGTGTGTACCAATTAAAATATTGAGTGTTGACTTGATTTGTTTGATTTTTTTTTTAATTGTGATTTGGACAACCAGGTGAGAAGACTTGGGTTGTTACATGCAACACATATTTTTGATACAATATTGTAAGAACCTTGTTTGTTTATTTTCACTTTCCCAGGGATTCTTTAGTCGCAGTCTCATTTTTATTTTCATGTTTTTTGATTCATGCTGCTTCTACCCCATTGAACTCTTATAGAGTTCATTTCTCATTGCTTGAGGAGTGAGTGCTACTTCCTAGAAGCAAAAGTTATCTTATACAAGATTATCCGTAAAGATACCTGAATCAATGCCTGAATCACGAGCCTTAGATCCATTGGACATGGGATCACAACAATTGCGTAGAAAACATGAGTGAATTCCAAGGTGGAGGATTTTCATGGTCTTCCTCCAGTTGCCAAGCATTAAGATGATGTCATTTCAACACGCTTGGAGTGCTTTTATTTATTAGTTGACTTATGTACATAAAAATTGCATTGTTATTGGTACGTCATAGCCACTAATTCATTTCAAAGTTCATCTAGTGAATCTGCAATGTTTGAACCATATTGTATTGTACTTGAGGTGCCTCCTGCAGTTCGATCGCCATTGCCAACCTCTCCAAGTCATGAAAAGTTCACAACTTGGCAGATCATGATGCATACCAGTATTTATGCAATCAATGATCAATATGGCAATAAATATTGCCTTGTGGGAGCCCTCTTCCTATACAAGTTCTTCTGGAAACATACTCTAATGTTGCCAATCCTTGGTATTCACATAATGTGAGATACTAGCTTGGTACTCCTCCACCAACCTTGCACAATTTTGTCTGTAGGCCTCAATGATCGAGCCTGCTACTGATGGGACCTCTTGAAGAACTGAATCCTGATTGATTTTGCCATAATGGAGATGGTTTAGCCCTTGCTTTTTGTACTTCAAGATACACAAAAGGTGTAAAAATGCTCCCTCCCTATGCGTGGTGTTCCCACCCAGATCCAGATCTTCCCCTCCTTGGGAAAATGTGCAATCATTGGAGGTACCGCCTTCTGCGTTGATGCTTACACTTCTCCTATCTAGGCTCAAGATAGCCCCCACACCTTGTGTTCCATTGGTTTGTAGCCTTAGCTCCTGCACAGCCTGAGATGAGATCCAAGGTGGATACTGAGCAATAGGTCAATGAGCTTCTGAGTGGTAATTTTACCCAATTGCAAAACCACACTCACCTTAGAATTTTGATCACAAAACCCTCTCTTGCAAAGAAGTAAAAATGAAAACAACTTCTCCAAGGTTATGCTATGTAAGCATTGGACATGTGTATTAGTAATCTAAATGAAGATATAACAATGAAATGCTAAGAATACCTTTGTGATTGCAAGTAATTGTTAAAAAGGGGCATGTATTGGTTTATTTTATTATGCCATATTAATAATTGTTCATGAAACTTAAACAGAAATATGAATTGGCCCTCATATGACCACGATGTATCCTTAATTCCTTTTATATTGAATTTTTTTAGGTAGATTTTATCTTCTTTTAGTAAGTAGATTTTAAACAAGTTTTATCTTGTATTAAATCCTACTTTAAGCATGAAATAGAAGATTAAAACCTATCTATGAACGTGAATCTGAAAATCCTACTTTAAGCATGAAGTAGAAGATTAAAACCTATCTATGAACGTGAATCTGAAATGATGAAAAGACCCATTAAATGTAGCTTCTATCATGAAGATAAAGAAAGCCTTTTATATAATTAATAAACTATCCCTCTTTGATGAAATTAATTTTCATAAAGAGACAACAATTTATTGCCTTCAAACAATGGCCTCAAAATGTCATCATAAATTATCCCTCTTTAATGAAATTAAAATTTTCATAAAGAGAAAATAATTTAATATATTAAAACAATAACCTTTGATGTAATGATAAATTATCTCTCTTAAATGAAATCAGAATTTTCATAAAGAAAAACAAATTTATTGCTCCGAAAATGATGGCTCTTAGAATGCCATTAAAAAAAATCACCCCCTTTAATAAAATTGAAATTTTTCATAAAGGAAAGGTCATCTTATGCTTATGAATGGAAATGCAAAGTTTAAAAATCTGATTTGCCTCCAAAATGTAAAAAAAACAAATTCTGAAATTATAAAAATCTGCATAAAACAGTCATTTTCAACAATTTTTATAAATTCAGCCTGACTTCGGAATGAGTTCGAATTTGTTTCGTATGATATATTGTATATCATTCTTCACAGCCATGTAATTATTTTTTGTCATTTTATTTTTATTTTAATCCTTAAATTTTTAAAAAAATTTGCAAAATGAACGTTAGAAAAATAAAAATAAAAAATTGAAAATAAACTTGAATGCTGAAAACGAAGACATGCAAAGCTTTATCAGTTTGATGACACCTCGTCCTGTAAAACCGAATATGTGAGAAACTCTTGCATGCAACCTAGTCTATTCCAACCTGCATTTGCACAATTAAAATAAACTAAGTGCTAGCTCCTAGGAACATAGAAAATAAATTTCAGGGTTTAAACATTCCATAATGTGACCATTAAAATGCATCAAACATCACATATAAGTCCAAAACCTGAACAAGGGAAAGATGAAAAATTTAAATCCAAGCATGCAGAAAATTCTCCTCCTATTTTGCTAACAAAATCCAAATTTCTGAAACAACCTCTTGTATTAAAATAATGTTTCCATTTCTGCATTCATTTCAATAACATTTCTGGTCTTGCAAAAAGAACCAACCCCTCGTTCTTCATTTTGTTATGTATTTAAAATTTTTGACCATGTCTTTTCATTTCTGTTTAGTTTGTTTTGAAATGCTCCGCTTTCCTTTGCCTGAAAATGTTTGTTTTACCCCCTTTGCTTCTTTTATTTCTTGATTCATTTGGCCCTGTTTTCATCTTGTGAGCGTTACAATTTTCCTACATGCTGTCGCCACATGTTTCATATTGTACTCTTGTAATGCCTATTTTCCTTTTAATCATATTAAAGCATTGCACTTAATAGGTTTATTTACCTTCATTAAAATATTTGATTATAGGCTTATGTGGGTACCTTCACTTATATCCACCCATCCATCCATGACACGCTACGATATAACTTATTTTAGTTGATATTTGATTTCATTCACCTCCCCATGTGCCTTTACCCTCGGGCCTCTAATACATAAGCCCCCTTTATTTATTAACACCTTGATTCAAACTTATAAGACTTTCCTTCCCCGTCAGCGTCTAAAATACCATGCCAATGATGATGTTCCTTATTTGGATTTAAGGTGTCGTTATATCTCAATGGATGCTGCAATTCAAGACCCGTCGATCTTGCCTAGTGTGATTCCACTACTGCGTCAACATTAACATCATGATTCTTCCTATTCATGTTCGCATAACCAGCTCATCTTCGGTATATGACCCAACATCTTCTCTGCACTAGTTTTCTCAATGCTAAAATTTGACCAGAGGCCATTTCCCATGTCCACCCATTCTTCTCAGCTTTCGTAAATATCCACACTATCCGGGATTCACGTCATTGACTAAATGTTTTTTGTATCGCTTTTATCCTAATACATGGTTTTCCTTTATAAAGTGTGATGCCCCATCCATCCATTCTCAATAAGTCCACCCTTTACACACACTATAATTTTGATGCAGGAGCATCCGGTGGCAGCAGAGCAATCTTGCCTCAACAGAAAAATTTCTAAGTGTTTGCCTTGATGTCGCGATATCGTGACAGAGGAAAGTGTCGTGATATCACGACAGAGGAAAGTGTCGCGATATCGTGACATGTCGCATTTTCATGACTCAGGAAGGAGAGAGAAGGCACAGAGCAAAAATGTCGCGAAATCACATGTCGCATTTTAGCGACTCAGGAAGGAGAGAGAAGGCACAGAGTAAAAATGTTACGATTTCACGACATGTCACGAAATCATGACAGAAAGAAGAGAGGGAAGGCATGGAGTAAAAATGTTGCGATTTCGCGACATGTTACGAAATCACGACAGAAAGAAGATAGGGAAGGCGAGGAGTAAAAATGTCACGATTTCGTGACATGTCGTGAAATCGTGACAGAAAGAAGACAGGAAAGGCGTGGAGCAAAAATGTCACGATTTCGTGACATGTCACGAAATCGCGACCGAAAGGGTAGGAGAAGAGAATGTCGCGATTTCGTGACATGTCGCTAAATCGCAACCGAAGGAGCAAAAAGAAAGCAAGGAAAGAAACTATCGCGATATCGTGACATGTCACGATTTCACGATCGAAAAGGAGAAAGAAGAGCAAGAGAGGAAAATGTCGCGATATCGCAACATGTCGCATTATCGCGACCAAAAGCCGAGAGAAGGCTCAAGAGAGAAAAGTGTCACGATATCGCGACATGTCGCATTTTCACGACCAGAAGACGAGAGGAGGCGCAAGAGAGAAAAATGTCGCGATATCGCGACATGTCGCATTATCGCGACCAAAGGACGAGAGAAGGCGCAAAGGAGGAAAGATGTCGCGATATCGCGACATGTCACATTATCGCGACCAAAGGACGAGAGAAGGCGCAAAGGAGGAAAGATGTCACGATATCGCGACATGTCGCATTATCACAACCAAAGGACGAGGAAGGCACAAAGGAGGAAAGATGTTGCGATATCACGACATGTCGCATTATCGCGACCAAAGGATGAGAGAGCGCAAAGGAGGAAAGATGTCGCAATATCACGACATGTCGTATTTTCGTGACCAGAAGATGAGAGAAGGCACAGGAGAGAAAAGTGTCGCGATATCGTGACATGTCGCATTATCGCAATCAAAAGGCGAGAGGAGGCACAGGAGAGAAAAAGTGTCATGATATCGCGACATGTCGCATTTTCATGACTCGCAAAGGGCAGGAAGGCTGAAAAGCAAAAGTGTCGCGATATCACGACATGTTGCGAAAATGCGACATGTTGCGATATCGCGACATCTTTCCTCCTTTGCGCCTTCTCTCGTCCTTTGGTCACGATAATGTGACATGTCGCGATATCACGACATCTTTCCTCCTTTGCGCCTTCTCTCGTCCTTTGGTTGCGATAATGGTGGTATCCTAAACGCATAACGATATGTCTATCACATTAACTTTGCATGTGAGTAGACCAATGTTTGCATGTGGATGAGCTAGCTTATGGTATTCTAGATTGCGTCGTAGATTAATCTTACTAAATACAACAAAGGAGTTAGTGGAGATAATTAGGTGATCCTCAGTACAGGTTTGGTTGACAGCCTATCTGGCACTGGTGGTATCCTGACAAATACCACATAAATGAACTCAATCACACACACAGGGATGTGACATAACTTGGTCAAACTCAAGTCTAATTCGTACCTTGTTTGAAATTCTTATAAGATAGCATACAGTCTTGATTAGTTAGTTAAAGCATCTGAGTCTCAAAGAAACATTAACTACAATCTAAAACAATTTTTGTACATTTCATTACTTGCATCACCATCCGAAAATACAAAACAAAAAATTGCAAATACAAAGTTATTCCATAAAGCAACCACATTGTACAGAAGTCCAGTAAATCCTATACAGTCTATGGTGCCACCACCTACATACCAACAAATCATTCCATCAATTCCATGTGCATACATCTATATCATATAGCTAACATCATCGGCAGTCATAATAACATATGCATACATCAACATAAATAAAGGTGCATAAAAAAATAAAAAAAATAAAAAATAAAAAACAATAAACCATGACAAGCATATCATCAATCATGTATATATATCGAGTCAAAATGACCTTAGGATACAATAAGAATGTCCTCTGACCTCACAAAAAACCAAAATTTTGAAATCCCCAAATCCTAGGGAGTCGACCACCATGGTCACCAAGGATCGGTGCGACTGGAACTACCCCCAGTGGTGTGGGTCCTATGGGACCTCTCAGGGCGGCTACTGCCAGCCCTCGCATCATGCCCACTAATGCTACCCTCACCCACCCACCTGAGATGAGAGGATGCAGAGTTCTTAGTCTCACTACCTCTCGTACGATGTAACGATCCACCTCCAGTGAGCTCAGGTAACTGTCCATTGAGGCGGATAATTTTAGCCTCTAACTCCATCCAAAATCGACCCCACTCCACATCCTGTTGGTGGTACGTAGCCAATGCGTCATCCCGTTGAGCTAAATGAGCCCATAGGAGATCCCGCTTGACTTTATGCTCCTCATCCCGTCTCTGTAGTAGATCCTCCAATCGCGCTATCTCAGCACGAAACCTAGCCTCCATATCCCTTGGGACTACCTGAGGCTTGGACATCTCCAGGACGTCCTGTGTATCCGGTTGCTCTGAAACCCCTAAATCATCCCCAGTGAAGTCATCTACCTCCACCATATCTGCATCATCAAGCGAGGCCCCCCAAACCTCCATCGGTGCCTCTGTACCCCCACTGCCTGTTGCTGTCACATTCAGACCTCCTAGAGGCCTCTCACCCCACCATCACCGCATCGTCCACAATTGGTCGTACTCTGCAATCACCCCGACATTGTCCATGTCGGGGACATCAATCACTGCATCAGACTTCTCACCCAACGGCTCAATAATCGGCCAGGCTAGAGTCCTCCTTGATCTATCACCCCAACATCGATAGATCAAGGGATCACCAAGAAATCCTTGGCACACCCCAAACTATCGAGTCACCCAAACGTATGGAAAGTACTCCTGCTCTGTCCCATGTCACTCGATCAACCATCTCCCCCTAAGCACCCGTAGGAGCCACTCTCCAGCCTCAGGCCAGGTTGGACAATCTCGGTATGGCCACAAAAACACCTTCCCTAGAGCAAGATGCGAGAAGGCATCAGTATAGTGACTTACGTCACCTGCCCATCGCCGACTCTGCCCATGCTCCTTCGACCTCTGCCATAGAGCAGCATACCCAATCTCCTTGTCCACCATCTCACCCCGAGTGGTCCAAGGCAACCCTTGCGGCCACTCCATAGCTATGTGCTACCACCCTTAGCACTGCAAAAGATAGTTGCACCTGATCCCCTTCTGCCTTCGATAGCAGACCTCATACAACTCGTCGTAAAGCTATGCCAATAGTGTTTGACCCCACCTCATAATAAGTGGTGCGTCTGTCGGACACTCCACTAGTATGAACACCACCTCAAGCAGGTTCCAAGGGAACCTCACACCTGAGGAGTCAGGAAGCAGCATGTTGGAGATGAGGGTCATGAGCAACGTATGCCTCACCCCCAAAATGCCCTTCTCTAGCCACCACCACACCATAATCCCGCCAATCATGTAGTCTGCATCTGCCCTCTCCATAGCCCTATCCACCCCCATCTTCGTTGCCTGCCTAAAGCACCGTGTCAGCACTGTCATCCGTTGATCACGGGGAGTCATCCGAATGGGCAGTCTGTCTATCAAAATTCATAGAATCTGATACATGTCCTCCAAAGTAACCATCATCTCCCCTATTGGGAGATGAAAGGTTTTGGTGTAGGTATCCCACAAATTGATCAAGGCAGTCAAATATGTCCGATCCCCCACCACAGGTTCTAACCGTGTCACCTGCTTGAGCCCAAGGGCATCAAGCCACTCCCAATCCGTAACTGTCAGCGCATCCCGAGCATCAGAGAACACATTCGACTGGTGGTGCCGAATCCTAACAACCTGTAAAACACAAACACAATAAAACAAAAAATACAAATTAGGGTTTCAACCTTAATTTAAACAAAAACATTCAAATAAACTGTACAGACGAAAAAAAAAGTACAGGAAAAACAAAAGTACAATAAGACTGTACATCAAAAGTACAGCTCAATTAAAAATAAACTGTATAATCAAAAAACACATAAAACAAAAATAAATCAAAAATAAATTAGGGTTTCAACCTTAATTTAAACAAAACCATTCAAATAAACTATACAGACGAAAAACAAAAGTGCAATAAGACTGTACAACAAAAGTACAGCTCAATTCAAAATAACTGTACAATCAAAAAACACATAAAACAAAAAAAAAACAAATTAGGGTTTCAACCTTAATTTAAACAAAAACATTCAAAATAAACTGTACAATCAAAAACACAAAAAACAAACAAATCACAACAAAAAAAACAAATCATACTAGGGTTTTTAACCTTAAGTGTGAACAAAAAAATCAAAATAAAACATAAAACTCATACTAGGGTTTTTAACCTTAAGTGTGAATAAAAAAATCAAATAAAACATAAAACTCATACAAGGGTTTTTTAACCTTAAAGTGTGAACAACAAAATCAAATAAAACGCAAAAACTATATTCAGGTTACAACCTCAATAAGACAAAAACAACACAAAAAATAAAATAATAATAACACTAACAAGCATTTTATATGTGCGTTTTAAAAAATTCATATAAAAACAAAAAAATAACAAGCAAAAGGAAGGCACATCATACCGGTCTCGCTTCGGCTCCTCCGCTCGAAGATCCGGTTCTCGCACTCATGATGTCCGTGAAATTTTGACAGCGCTCCGCTACGCAAACTCGCACTCCTCCCCACAGCTCCAAAACACCAAGAAAAAAATGTTGCAAATGAGCCCAAAATCTAGATTTGGTCTTTTTATAGGCTGTTAGGCCTGTAATCATTCCACCCTGGGATGAGCACTCTAGTTAGCGCTCGTCCCACCCTAGGACGATTACCAAATTGCTATTCGTCCCACCCACCCTATGACGATTATAGAGCAGCAAATAAAGCAACAAAATAGAATCCAAAAAAATGCACCAAAAACAGTAATAAATCTGTCGGATAAAGGTGTCTTTACACCTGACATCCCTGGCATGCAAAACCGATGTCGGGGTCATGAATAATCTCTATCCTAATCCCTAAGAAGGCTAGCATAGCCGGACCGCTCCACAGGAAGGAGGATTTTCCATAATTTCTATCCCAATAGGCGTCAAAGAAAAGGGTCAAAACTCACCAAAAACAGGTCTGATTGTTGGAAAATTGCACGCGTTCAAAGAAAAACAACTGAAGGCACCCTTACAAACGTCATCTTGGGTCAAGCGACTCATCACTTTTCTCATTTTTGTCATTCCCTCATCGATTCGTCACTTGAGGGGTAGTCACACTTAGTCACCCAATCAAGGAAATGGCATGCATTCAAAGAATCATTGACAAAGACAATCATGCTCCTGCTTAGGGCAGTAAACAAGCAATAATCACAAGCTGAACAAACACTTGACATTCTAAAAGCATGAATACAAGGTTCCTCAGACAAAAGGTTGCGCCCTTTGCCTATTCATGATTGAACAATGTCCAAGATCAAGTACACCTCACCAAAAAAGGTTACACTTGAGTTAAGCTCCTTAGCTCGTCAGAAGCAAGGATTCAAGAATGTGTGCCCTTTCCATACTTGGGGCATCAAAAGTTGGTTAGGTTACTAAGAAACCCTAATCATTAAGTGCTTTGGTCATCTATTTTTGCTCAGCACTTCGCCACACACAATGCATCCCAAAAAGGGGCATCTGTAGACACCAAAACGACACCAATCCGATTATGTGACTACAAGCACTAACCGAATTGGCATACACACCCCCTAGGGCAGCCTCCAGAGGTTAAACAATGGTCCTAACCACTCCCAAATCAGTTTTTGAAGTTCAAAGGTCAATTTGGCACCTTTTAAGCACTTTTCCTCCCTATTCGTCCCACCCTAGGACGATTAGAATCCTATTCGTCCCACCCTAGGACGATTAGCAGCGATCGTCCCAAGGTGGGACGAATAGCAGGTTTGACTGATAAAAAGTCAAACCTCGACAAATGGCAACCCAGATCTACCACTCAACTGCACCTTCAGAGCATGCAATTGTGAGGAACGGTTTCAAATCTAAGAGAGGGACTTCAGTCAAGCATGCCCTGATCATGGAGGCCTCATGCAAAGAGACTCTAAATCAGGGAGGAATCTTCTCTCCCCCAAACAAGCATGATAAGCCAAGTGGCGCCCTCGCATGCGCATTCAAAGGAGACCCCTGAGGTCTATAAAATGGTGAGCATCCTCACCCTAAAAAGTACAGAGCGGGTGCATTTGGAGCAACGAAGTGCTGCCAAATTATACCCACATTCCCCTTTGTGCTTCTTACATCCTTAATTTCTCTTTTGGAAGAGAGGTTATCGAGTGAACACTAAGAACGCAATCTCGACCCAAAACCCAAGAAATTGGCCATAATCACACTCCAAATTCATCGACACAACCCCCTAGGAGGTTTTAGACCCATCCCACTTGGATTGGTGCCAAAACTAGACCCCAAACGGTAGGCGTCTTGCCCCCGGGCACCCCCAAACTGCTGCAGTCCTAATCATCCCACCCCGGAGTGATTAGAAATTCGTGAATGCTTTCTTCACTGTTCTTCTTGCATTATGTTCTATTTGGTTTACTTATGCTATTGTTCAAGTTTCATGTCATTCTGACCTGTTTTGACCTTGTTTTTATCGTTTTACATGTTTACTAACATACACGGAGCGCTTTCAGATATGGGACAATCTGGGCAGAATATGCTAAATCTGACCTTCTGGGTCGTCCCAAAATGCCCCTTTTTGTCTAACCCTAAGTTTGTAGGATTTTTGGAGGCCTCTGGACAGGACATTTGCAAGGTCGCTTTTGCATGATTTGTCATAGTCCTAATTGTCCCATCCCAGAGCGATTAGAAATCCATGCATGATTTCCTGACTATTCATTTTGCAATGTGTCTCTAATGATACTTCTATGCTTTTTTCAAAGTTTGGATTCATTCTAACATGTTCTGACCATCGTTTTGCTATTTCATGTATTCACTAGCCGGAGACCCTAGGGATTGCATGTTTTCCCTCTATCCGCATATGCTATTAACTGTTTGTTGTTTCTCTGTGTGTAGGATCTCACCGCCAGGAACACCGGAGGGGCAGCAAGGAACACACGGATGCAAGCGGCGGCAACGTTTGGCCCACCCATTTCAAATGTGGGCATGCGGATGACATTGAAAGCGCACCATCCGTTGATGTAATGAACTGTATCAAAAGTTCTAAGCCCTGAAAGGGGGACATATTGTAACTGAATTTAAAATCATCATTAATAAAAGAGGCCCCACTTTTCTTTGTTTGCTAACATCTCGCGTCTTTCCTTCATGCATTGCTTTTCTCGCATTCGTAGGACTTAGCATTTTTATATCAATTTCGTTTGCATCATAATCTGGCACGCTGTCACCCTGCATTCGGCTTTCAGTGGGTAACTTCACTTATATCCACCATCCATGACACGTTGCGATATATCTTATTTTAGTTGATATTTGATTTCATTCACCTCCCCACGTGCCTTTACCCTCAGGCCTCTAATACATAAGGCCCCTTTATTTATTAACACCTTGATTCAAACTTAGAAAGCTTTCCTTCCCCGTCAGCATCTAAAATACCATGTCAGCGATGATATTCCCTATTTGGATTTGAGGTGTCATTATATCTCAACGGATGCTACAATCCAAGACCCATCGATCTTGCCCGTTATATCTCAACGGGTACTATCACGTAACCATCAGATGCTTCCTCATCGCGTCCAAGCTGAGAAACCCATTCGTCCTGTCCACGATATATACATAATCCAAGCCTACGTATCCCTCCTGGCTATGTAAACCATATCCTTCCTGGTGTACATGTTGGTTATCTAGTCATCAAGGCAGACCGATCCACGCTTGCTGCCTTTTGAACCCACCGTCGCTGCACCTTGTCTTCTACGACACGTTTATACCAACCCATTATCGGATATTTGCCATCATCGTTCACCAGATGAAAAATATCCCGATGCTCACACTTTTCTCCTTTGGTGCACAAATCTGCCCTATCATTTTCGATATTGCCATGCGATCCTACCAGACACATTGATGATAGCTCCATGTCTCTCAGTGGGCAGTCCACATCAATCCGATTGAAACCATTGTCAACTATGCGCATGATTTATTTGATTAATTTATCAATCCACTTCCATGATCCACATTGACTTTCTCTGCTAATGCCCCCAATCATCGATACCAACATCAAATTTAGAAGCCCTCCATTTACCTTATACATCGTTCATCTGCCCTCCGATACTAAAAATAGAAATGGCTACTGTTGTCAAAATACCTAAAACTAGACTGTGTTTTTATCCATTGTAAACATCGTGTCCTTGCGTGGTTATAGTTTAACATTTGGTATATTTCCTTTCGATATCTGAAACCAATATTAAGACCCCCAAAGATAGCTTCTCATACGTCGCCTGGATGTTCTATTTCAAGTAATCGTATTCGTCCTCATTATACCTTTGAATCGTTATCCTACCAGGTAAGCTGCCTGTCGACAGGTGCATCAACACCATCGGGTACCCTTGTCTACCCGCTGCTATGCTTCCCATCGATGTCACTCAAATCCGGTGAGTATGGATCCCCATCAAGCTCCGACTTCCACCTCATGCGCTGGTCGGGTCTATCATGTATGTGATGGTCCACTTGATTAGCTTTGGATGGGCCTCCGAAATCGGGCCCATTACCTTTACTTGCCCACCAACAACAATACCCTATGTAAGCTTCAAAAGAAACAATGAAACAATAAAGTAAAACTCCTACTAAAAAGGAATAAAAGCTTTAAATCTCCCCTCCAATTAAAATTCCCAAAACATTTAAAATTTTAAATTTTAAAAGAAGCACATGCCTTCTTTACTTTTATGCAAAAGTATCTTACTATTTATTATTTTTTTTTAATATATATATAAAATAGAATTTTATATATATATATATAGTTTTTATTTTTATTTTATCATTTTTATATTTTATTTTAATTATTATTATTATATAGGAAACATAATAATAATAATATAATTTTTATTTTTTATTTTCTTATTTTTTTTTATTGAAACATACAAATGAAAGAAAATGCAAAATTTAATATTAAAATCATTAACAACAAATTTGATGATAAAAATCATCAACAACAAATTGACGATAAAAAATCGTCAACAAAAAATTGACGAAAACTGCAAACCCAAAACAAAGCAAAGCATTAGACACTTAAAACAAAATGCAAACACCCAAATACCAAAACAAAAGGTGGGTCCCTAATTTTGGGGCGAGTTGTGGAGCAGCCACAATAGGAGCAATGGTGGATGGAAACGAGGATGGGAGGGTGGATTCTCCTAAAGATGTCATTCCTGCTTGAATCAGGAGTCGATCTACTCGTACAGCCTCCTGAAAGACTTGGGAGAATCTTCTTTTCCTAGATTGAAGTAGGAGGAGACCTATGTTCAAGCTTAAAGCCCAAACATAGCACAGGTGAACTTGAGTGAGTGACAACTGGTATTCAAGGGGAATCCTTTTATAGCTCCTTTTGAATCAGATGTTGAATTCGATGAGGGATTTGAAAGGTACCCTATTGATTGTAAGTGAGATGCATAAATAGTTGGAAAAAGTCCATGGAGTCATCAAATGTGTTAATGATAGCTCCCGCCAGGTCCACCCATGAGAAGATAGTTCTTCAACCAAGGGTACGATACTACAATAACACCCTTCCTTCACGTGACATGACCAGAAGTCTGATTATGACATATTCATGAGTAATGCCATAGAGGGGTGCTAGTACAACAACATCTTCAATATTCTCCTGAGCCATTCCCAAGATGCCATTATATTTGGTCAGGGCATTTAGGGTGTCCATGGTAATCTCATGCGAGCAGTGGAGGTTCAATGGACCGGGGTCGTTCGAGAAAATAACAACTAAGCCATTAAGGCACTAGTATTTAAAGGTTTCGACTGTGATGTCAGAGTCGGAGTCACTAGGTGAGCATGCTATATTTTCTTGTGAGTACATGGCTACTCACCATACCGTGAGTCCTCTAATATATTTGGTTCTTCAACACGAGTAGACGATTGATCTCATGATATGGAAATATCGCTCAGTCAGAGTTGCCAGGTAATTTTGATAAGATCTTGGTAAACCAGAGAGTCACCAAACTTTGGTTTCCTGGAACATGGGACTTAGTTGGTCCCTAAAAAAGTCACCAAAAACTATTGGTAACCAATCCAGCACCACATGTAGGATGGGGTGGATGGATTAGTGCCAAGTAGTGTAGAATGACCACTGTGTCGAAAGGGCAGGGTGAACGATATTTGGAGAAGGTTGGTTCCTTAGGGTGATTCCAGCTACTCTATGCCACAAAAGGAAAAGGAAAATGAAAAGAGAAAAGAGATAAATAAAAGGTCATAGCTAGAACTCACAAGGATGACCATAGCTGCATCAAGACCTATTTAGGCATGATACCCCAGCTAAAACACAATTCCTATACCAGATCGTCCAATGACGTCCTTGTCCTAGCTCTCTATCAGCAACAAGTGGGAGACGAATTCTAGTACTAATGAGCGGGTACATGAGATCCAAGATACAGAATCAAAGCACTCCTGCTCGATCGACGTTAGAAAAAATAAACCCCCAACCCATATAATGAACACACTCCCCCTTAGTCGCTCAAGCACACCCCACGAAATCTAGATACCAGAATAACATATGATGACTTAAGTAAATAAAGAATTGAATACTTATACATTCAGTGAAGAACAAGCAGACATAGTTAGAGGTCAAATAGTGCAGAATTTGTATTTATAGAGGGAAACCTTACATAAGAATTGTAATGGCTAAAGAGCCACCCTTAGGAATGACTAGCATTCCACTATTTATAATTATATTTATATGAAAATCTGGATATTAATGGCATTGGGTGGGAGGACGATTGTTGTTGCTAACGAGTGCCACCCTAGAACACTGCTCTTCTATATGGCATCGATATTCTAGAAGGTGGTATATGCCTCTGAATCAATTTGGACCCTTCAATATTTTTCTCAGCTCATTATTGCTCAACTACTATATTTTTCTCCTCGACTAGCGATCCTCTGGCTAAGCAGTGCATGACAAACATCAGGGTATCTTGGGAGCATTGCATAAAAATCCATTACTTTTGTGTACGTTATTAGGTACTTGAATTGTTGAGTGGCGGACAAGTCTTCCATTTGAATTTTGGGTGATGGCGAGAGTTTTGCGTACTGAGCAAACACTTTGTTTACTTTTGTTTCTACTTGCAAGATATTGGGAAGTGAGGGCAGGTATTTCTCTGAGGTACCACCCTTTTCGCACTTGTATTTCCTACCCAAAATTAGTGGGATACTATCTCCTTCCCAAGGGTGGGTTTTTATAATTTGTCCATCCTTGCAAGCCCTTTGAAATGTTCACCCAACAAGTTAGGTGGGTCTTTCAAGAAGTTCCACCCAAATTTTTGAGACTGAGTATCCACCCGTTCTTGTCACCCACCTTGCTTGATTTTGCCATCTATTCGTTGGTTTAGTCCGCCCACAGCCATTGCTACTAGTCTGATATTTTTCACCCGTCCATTCATGCCTTCAAAACTTGGCAAGCTCCTTGAATATGACCATCATATTTGCAAAATAAATTGTGGGGTGCAAAATTATACCCATACTTTTAGTGACTCATAGGGACTTTTCCCTTGTAGGAAAGGAGGACCTAGAAAAACTTGAATTGAAACTCAGAGAATAAAAGAGGAAAGGGGGACAGTGAGGGCACAAATAAAAGCAGCTAAGAAAATCTGCAAGACAATGGAGGAAGAGAGCCAAAGGTGAATGGAAAATAAGAGGGATGAGGGCAAAAAAGAAGAAAAGAGGGGAGACAACAAGCAGAAACAACAAACAAAACTAGAAAAAGAGAACAATAGGGGAAGAGAGGAGGGAAGGAAACATGAGAACCAACATAAGCACAGAGATAGCTGCTACTAACCCTAATGGTTGAAAGTGGTGAAGAAATAAGGAAATATAAGGAAGCAAAGGATGCACAAAAATAAAAGAAACAAAAGGGAAAGTGATCCATGGGATACCCCCATAGACCGCATTCTTGCTAACATACCCCATCAAGGATTATGGTGGATTCAAGAACAAACAGAATCAAAGCTCCAAAAGCTAACAGTGGTATCAGAGCCATGGTGGATCACATAAAAGTCACAAGTACTATTATTGAATATTTGCAAATTGTACCAGCCATAGTGCGTCATTACATACAAATACAATCACAGTAGATTTGTTTTTGATAGAAGTAGCTCTAGATAGAAGAGTAGAAAATAGAGAAAGCCACATGATAGATTTGGCTAGAATTTTTCCATAAGAGTTGTAACACTTTTGAAGACTAGAACTCAACATTGTGTCCACTATATTGGCAATCCAACTAGTGAAGATTATTTTTCATGGAGTCATAGGAATTTTTATTATCTCTAATATTCCATTGTAAGAGAGAAAATAAGTTTTCAGGAGAACCATTGGGTTACTATCATCTAAGTTTTTCTTGTTGCATAAAATTAACTCTTAGAAGGTGGGAAGCTTTCTACAACAAATAGAGAAGAACTTCATCTTCATTTCCTAAAATTCAAAGTTACTTTCCTCGTACATGGATTCATTGTTTGTTGTATAAAAATGAGGATTGACGATTTGGAGGCCTAAGAAGAAAGCTCCCATTGAAATATTTGTAGATTGAAGAATTCTAGTTGAAATATTGAGGAGAGATTTAGTGGCTAAGGAAGCCACATTGAATATTGTAAATCTAGGAAGGAGGTCCTAGAAAGAAGACCTTATTGAAGATCGAAGAGACTCAAGGATAAGAGTCCTAGCAAAAAAATAGATATTAGTGATCTCCATTGAATATTGAAAACTTTCAATTGAATAAGAGGTCCATTGAAGGCCCTATTGAAGAAGATATCCATTGAATACTCTATTAAAGAAGAGGCCCATTGAAGGTCTTATTGAAGAAGAGATCCATTGGAGGCCTTACTGAAGAAATTCTCTTATGGAATATTAAGCATTGAGAAGAACTAACAAAATATTCCATTACAGATTTCAAAAATAGTAGATTTAGTAGATCCTAGAAGATCTCCTTTCCATAGTTGAAGATTAAAGAGACCAAGGAAGGTCTCATTAAAGTTTTTTGAAGCTGCAATATTGAGAACCTTGGAGAGGTCTCAAGGAGAAACAAGAAGAAGACTTGGTGAGCCTCATTGAAGGAGTTCATAGAAGAACTCATTGGAGAAATTACTACCAAAGAAGAAGCTAAGAAATTGGGATAATTGTTGCCATCCAACAACAAGCCCAAAGGAGAAGTTTTGGAAAGAAGATTGTCAAATAAAAAAGGTAGTATTGAATAGATCTCAATATTGATAGATTGTTTGAGGAGGAGATCTACTTTAAAGTCAAAATTTGGTAAGAGAAAAGAGATAGAAGAACCACCAAATATATGAGACTTGGGGGCCATAATTGAAGAGTTCTTGAGAAAACATATCAACTATGATTTGGGGATAATCCTACCAAATTTTTGGGATTCAAGGACAGCATTCCAGTGATGGTCTTGACTACCTTACAATCTAGAAATTTTTTATATTTGAATACAAAGAAAATGGCAGCACATTGACAACACTTAGAGCTAAAAAATTAGAGAGTTTGTGGATAGTGAAAAGGGAAAAAAATTGAAGAAGTTAGAAATAAAATATAATATTGCTTAATGCTGAAAATTTCAGAAAATTTGGACAGTACTAGTGACTGCTAAAAATCATATTCCATAAGCACATTCTAAAGAATTTTTTCGATCCACCAAATCAGAGTTTAGAAGCAACAAATTTATAAGGTATTGAAACTGCAAAAAGGTGAGCAAAGAGCTATTTTTTGACAATATAGGAGAGTGAGAAAATCATCCACAAAAGGTAGCCATTGAGGTGACTTGAATCACCACTATCTTCATCATCTATGAAAGAAAAAGGTATACAACAATAAGATGCAAAATTTCATTAGTTGAGCTTTCATATTTGGTTTTTATTAAGGTTTATCAATCACCTTTTTCAAAGGATCAAAGAGTTGCATAGAATAGTTTTATTTCAAGTCTTCAAAATAGTGCAAAAGTTATAGTTTACAAGGTTCAAACCTGCACATAGAATAAAATAGAAGTTAGGTATATTTCAAGAGAAAGAAACATATCAACATTCTATTGCTCATTCTAAATAAAAAAAGACTATACTTGCATAAGATAGAGTTCAAAGTACTATTGAATAGTTTGGATTTATAAGTGAAGAATAGCCAAGCAAGGAAGATATTATCAAGAGTTAAATGCAATATTTTGTTTCATCCAAACTAGTGATCAAAGAGATTTTTTTAGAGCTCTTTTGAGGGAGTAAATGGCAGAATTTTGTGGCAAGGAATAGCCACCAAAAAGGATAACAATACCTCCAAAATATGGAGAAGAGAAGCCATCAAACTATAGTAAATAAAAGAGCTTAAAAGGAAGAAAGAACTCCTAGTTTATGTGCACATCTCCAAATAGATTTTGCGGACAGTCTTGGAGAATATTAACAATAGTCTTTGAGAGCAAGCTTGAACCAAACATACAAACAACCATATTAGCAAGTGAAGCCCACTTTCGAGCAAAGTAAAGATATCATTTCCAAGAACAATGAGGCAGTTGTAATATACGTTTGAGAGTCACTCAAAGGAATCCATAAGAGCTAGAAAAATATAGGTTTTCGAGATCCTTCAGAAAGCAAAATCAAGGGCCATTAAAAGAGGTCTAAACATCAGGTATTTGAGGTGTCAAAATACACCCAATGGAGCACCACAATCATCAAAGTTACTGCATACATAGAAGACAAAATCAAACCTACAAAAACAGAAAATACAAGCATAAATATTGAAGTTATAGTGCAAGTCTTATGTCATCGCAAAGGAGGTGCCATTACCATTGATGCAAGTTGGAAACTAACATGTCTACACATCCAAAAAATCCTTGGAAGATAGCCAATTCATTCTGCCATGGAAAAATGTAGACAACAAGAGTTGAGCATTGGAAAGTACTGAAGAGATTAAAGGAATAGTTAGAAACATGGTGCCATGTGGTGAGAGCTATTCCATGCATCCAAAGTGAAGAGTTACATGTTAAAGAGGAAGGATAAGTTCCCATAAGTACAGTATAATATCTCACACTCAAAATCCAGCAGTGCCCAACATCATAGTGTAACTTTTCATGTTTCAATGACAAGATGAGCACCCAACATAGGTGGAAAATATAAAATAACATTGAATAATCCTCCATATACGAGCACCCAACATGGAGGAAGAAGGTAAAATAAATTATCAACCACCAATATGTAATAAATTGAGCAACACTTGTCACAAGTGTTAAAGGAAGGAGCTACGACCAAACGTTTCCAAGATGAGAGCAGAATACAAGCACCATGTGTTATATGCGCTACACGAAGGTATAGAAGGAAAATTTTCAAGAAGACAAGTGCCACTTGGCACACTCACCTCATATTACATCCAATTAAGAAGGTGCCCAACGTACGTAAATGAAAAATGAGCAAAGCTGAAGAAGTGTTGAAAGCAAGTGAAAGGCTGCTATTTTAAAGAGTACGAAGAAACCAACAATAGAGTGATTTCTACATACTAGTGAAAGATAAAATTTTAAAGGAGTTCAAGACTCATACAATGCACATATCTAGCTAGAATTCGGTTGAAGAGAGGAAATAATATCAACTCATCTACAAAGAGGAGAATTTTGACAAGGAAGGTGAAGGAAAACAAGTGAAAAACAGTCCTTGCAAACCGCATCCAAACAACTTGTAAATCAGAATTAAGAAGGTGAGAAATATTCATTATTATATTGCAATTTTGATATCAAATTTTATTTCATATTCTAGAGATATAAGTAGGAGTAATAATGTGTTGAAAGGATCTCTAGAAAAGAACATTGGTTATATAGAAAGTATTGGTTAAAAGTAGAAGCATTAAATTTATTTCCATTACCTCAAGAATAGTTGCAAACTCTAAACATAGGGAGATATAAGGAGTAGTAAAAAAAACTAGTTTGCAAACATTTAATATTTCTAAAACTTCTAATTAGGGAGATATAAATAATTCTACTTCAATTGAAATTCTAGAAGTTTAGAAACCTATCATTGCATCAAAATTTTAGTTGGAAGATTGATTTTTTTGAAGGACATATCCAACTAAATATATTGAATTCTAATTTTTTAATATTACATTTCTAATAGCTTTTTACATATAATTTATTGCAAGTGATAGAGATGAATCATATTTATACAATATCTCATTACTAGGGAGTTATAAGGAAGTCTACTACAAAGAATTTATCAAACTCTATCTAAAACAAAAAGGGGGGCTAAGACTAAGAGAAATGTCTACCTCAACTAATTCAGTAAACAATGATATGAACAACACTATTATAAAGGAAAGAGCAAGTGTTATAAATAGTGGAATTAAGAATTCACTTACATAATGGGAAGGAAACTTAGATCCTACTTAAAAAAGAAAACATAATGAAGCTCTAAACGACATATTTGAGATAATGGAGCATTATCTACATGAGAAAATCACTAAAGCAATTGATAATATAAAGAATGGCATTCAAATTCATTTAGAATATGGAATTATACTCTACATGGCACTACTTACATTCAAATGTTATAAGGATGAAATTGTAGAACAAAAAGGATTGATAGAATTACTTAAATTGAAAACATAAATGGACGAATCAACCCTATCAAAGATATTTCAATCCTCATGGAGCATTATCTACATGAGAAAATAACTAAAGCAATTGATAATATAAAGAATGGCATTCAAATTCATTTAGAATATGGAAGTATACTATACATGGCACTACTTACATTCAAATGTTATAAGGATGAAAATGTAGAACAAAAAGGATTGATAGAATTACTTAAGTTGAAAACATAAATGGATGAATCAACCCTATCAAAGATATTTCAATCCTCATGCAACATTAGTACTACAAGTTCTACTAACTCAAAATATTATCATGATGCTCTAAGTGTATGTTCAGAAGCTTCTATTCAGGTCACAAAAATGATGACAAGGAAAAAAGGAAAGGAAGATTACTCTTGCAGGAAACTGGTGAAAGTACGTCCACCTATGAAAGTATCAAATTCAATAAAGAGGAAGAATATGAAGAGGCAATTCAAGGAGGAATACAATGCAAAGTAAATTAAAGGTATTTCAAGAAAAATTCACTAAAGTAAAAATACATGCAAAAGACTCAGATCCATATTGAAGACTAAAGCCTTCAAAACCAAATAATGTAATATAGGGGGATGTTGGAAAATATGGCTATTTCATTTGGTTATTTACTAATATAAATTCATGAATACATATTTAGGTTCATATTATATTAGGATATAAATAGTTTATTAGAGTTATTCAATAAATCCACAAGTGTTAGAATGTGCAATGATGTAAATGTGCATGTAGTCCACATGTACATGAGTCTTAGGATTGAGTGAGAGGTAAGTAATCTATCTTTCTATATAAAGACCTCATTATGAGTGATTGAGTGTATGTCTTGAATAGTGAATAAGTGAGAGTAGTAGTAGTCATAATGTAGCTCCATTTTGCTATCATGGAGGAGTTGTAAAATCTATGAGAGGAGCATTGTAATTTTCGTGAGATTTATTGTATGAGTATATCTAGAGCATTGCATCAAGTTTTCTATCATATTTTCATGCATGTTAAGTTGCCATTATCATAGTTATAATATTGCATGCTTATTTCAATACTTGTGAATGCATTTTATTTATGTTTAAAGCTCCAAAATATAACAGTTTGGTGATGTATTAGGATCTATTTGTATAAAAAAAATTGAATTGGTTTGATAATATAATTATCATTTTCAAGAGCTATATCATTAGATCCCAATGAAAAAGAGACCTTATAAAGAGTTAGTTGTTGTATTCTATCTCATAATTCTTGATCCAGAGATTGCATTTCAAATTAAACAAACATAATAGGATAATAATATTTCTAATGTATATGAAGAAGTGCTAAGAATAGAAAATTAAATGGAATCAATGGGAACGCTTCCAACTATTGAAGTAGTACCCTTGAAAAGTCATCATCCCAATAGTACAAGAGTTAACCAAGAATCCTAGAAAGAATATCATTCAAAAATCTTTAAGGAGAGGTCATGTGAGTTGGAAAGCATGCAATAATTTATTCGAAAGCTTCGTAATCAAATGATATCCATGTAGAAAAAATAAGTGAAGGTCCTAGTCATGAAATCACCCATATAAAGAATTTAAATATAAGAACCTCCATAGTAATGGTCACTTTCAAAGAAGAAACATAGGATGGACTATGATGACTCCCATATATAGGACACATATAATATAATTGGATAATGTAGCCATGGAACATTGGTGTCGTGTACATGAAACTGTAGATCATAGGGAAAACTCATGTCTAGAATTTTTAAGGGCATTTTTTACCTTTATGGATGAAGCCAATGCACCTCAAGGAGATTCTTAGTCACAAGGTTCATTAGAACATTTTCAAGAAGATCCAGATGTTACTATGGTCTTATGGCAAAAGTTTCCTACAAAAACATTAGAGGAAAATTTAGAGAGGAGTGAAGAATATGAAACTTATGTTGGTACCAAAGCTCTACTATTTTAATATAGAAGATAAGAAAAGGAACCCACGACAACTTCTACTCCACAAAATAATAATCCACCTCCTAATATTAAGGTACAACATCTAACCACTTCTTAGTTACCAACAATTTGTCAACCAAAATGATATATTGGAAGGGAAAATAAAGTTAAATATAATATTGTAGAAAATTTGAAGTTGAAAGATAATACTTTTGTGCATGAATTGTTATACATTTTTTTAACAAAGATAACTTATTTGGGATTATTTGAATAAACCTCATGCTACATATATTTTGAGATAATAAAAATTTGAAGGAAAGAATGCTTGAAAGAAAAGTACACAATACAAAGTATTGTCAATATAATTCCATGACTCAAGGAGGTCAAGTTTGTAACCCTCCTAAAAAAAATACAGTTCAAACCACATCCAAAAAACAAGGGCATGTTGCATATGAAAAAAAAGAACCTAATTTGAATAGGACTCTAAATTGGCACACAAGATGTTGATGTCCAAGGCGTTTACAAAACTAAGGGATGAAATTTGGTATATTGATTCAGGTGTTAGCAAGCACATGATTGGAGATAAAGTGTGGTTTGACTCCTTATAAGCCAAATATGGGAAACCAATCACCATTATTGATGATAAGACCTATCATGTTAAAGGAGTGGAAAATGTTCCTCTCAATATAATCGATGGAAAATGTGCTATTGAAAAGGTACTATATGTACTAGGATTAGCAAACAACTTGTTATTTTTTTCACAAATTTTAGATTGAGACACAACAGTTCAATTCTGAGTTGATGATAAAAATATGGGTTTCATCCCAAAACATCGTAAGTTTGTAGCAATTGGTTCTTATAAAAATTTATTATTTTCCCTTGATGTCATGTCATCTCCTAATGTTGCACTATTTGTAGCCACGATAAATGCTACCTCCCTTTGGCATAGGATATATGAACATATAAGTTCTAGATACTTCCTCCATGTAAGTAAGCATCACATGGTAATAGGTCTTTCCAACCTTTCACCCATATTACCAGTATGCTCAAGTTGTTTAGCAAGGAAGCAACACTAAGTACCTTTTGATCTCAGTACTTATAGAGCTAAAGGACCATCAGATTTCATACACACTAATTTGTGTGAACCTCTACTAGCTAGTTATAGTGGACATAGGTACTTACATCTATTTGTAGATGGCTACTCAAAAATGATGTAGGTATATTTCTTGCCACTCAAGTCAGACACCCTTAAGAATTTCCAACACTTCAAGGATCTTGTTTAAATAAAAAATAGGTATTCTATTCGATTCCTCTACTCAAATAAAGGGGATAATATACATTTAATAATTTTTCAAGATTTCTTGCACAAAATGGGATCAAGCAACAACTTACTACCACCTACACTCCGTAATAGAATAGGATTACTAAGAGAAGAAATAGTTCTATCATGAAAATTGTTCATTGCATGCTCATAGGAGCTAGTCTTGAGTAGTGGTATTGGGCTAAAATTGTATCCATTATGGTTTATCTTCAAAATAGAGTGACCTCAAAGGAATTATAGTGAAGCCTTACTACACGGGGTGGGTCCCTACCCAAAAGAGAATTTTTGAGAAGGACCATCACCTAGAGCTAAATAAAATGAGAGGTCACGAAGCGTCATCCACATAACAAGTAGCTAATTTGAAGGAGACACCATCATGGTATGGTTTAAATCAAGGATTGCTAGAATGCTCAAAGCTCCTTATACCATGAAGCAAAACCAATAACTTGAACTAGACCAATAAAAGATCACAATCTTTATGGTGGTAACTAATTTTCATCCCATAATTAATAGGACCCTCAAAATCCTTTTGGTGATAACTAAAAGGGTTTCATTGATGGTAGGGCATTAGCTCAATTCACCTAGGTCCATTCGCTAACCCAATGGGTGGACCTCAAAATCGAGTTATCCTCTTTTGATAATTGGGTTGCATCACTCCATATACCTGGGTGTAGTTGCTTTGTGGTATGAGCAATGTATTTACTAAGAAATACCTAAGGGTCCTAGAGGTAAAAGGAGAGAGGAATAGGATGAGTGAAGTAAGGATTCATTAGGCTCACCTAATCTTGTCAATCCACACATAGATCTCCTAGAGGAATCATAGCAAAAGGTGCAAGAAGAGCATGCATAAGCCACACTAAACTAGAAACATGTCCATCAAATAAATTCCAATGAAACCCTGCATAGAGGAGTTTTTTGCTTGTCAACAATAAAAAAGAGTAGGGTAATATTGAATGTGGCATCAACTGGGTTAGGAGACCAACAAGGAATATAGAAATGAAACTATCAGAGCAATCAAACCACCAAAGGAGTGGCTTGAAACTAAGTGATTACCAATACCCAACAGACTCGTCTAATGAGGGGGGAAAATACCAAGATAAGGGAAAACCTAGAAATGGACAAGACCATGACCATCATAGTGGGGCCCTGTCAATAGGTCGATAGCCACCACCCAAGCTTGAATTTTCTTGGGAGAAGGTCTGCTCATTAATGATGCCTCTACAAAGAAACCATGTCACTTGTAGAAATATTTATGATGATTGGACCCCCCAATTAGCTTTGGATATTCCAAAAATAAATGCAACACAGTTTCTCTAGTCTAGCAACTAAGAATGACATAGGTGTTCCCACCCAGGGCCACTTGGGAAAAATTTTTAAATGTTGAATTCTGATGTAAATATTATAAATAGCCATATTTGGAGCAAAGGAAGGAGGTTGAATTGTTTTTGTGCCTTGTATCTAGACTTAGACAGTTCTCAACTTATATTTTATATATCATTTTGGACTTAAACCTTGAGTCGTTATATGTATAGGTTGTTGAGCCTCTCTCAATTCCATATGAATGCAATTGTAGTATTAATATGAATGCAAGGATCTATAAGTACTCTCAATTTTATCCTTGTCTTTGTATGCATATATCTTTATGTGGAAAATTGTGACTAGTATTTGTCCTAGTTTTTACAGGAGATCTTTCAATTTGCAATCTTATTGAGTTAAGACCATGTTCATTTTAGTTGTCATGTTCTTATGCATGTGTTCATTAATTGTACTAGTATGCAAGATGGAGTTTGTAATATTTGGTGCATCATCATCCTTAGCTTAGGCTAGTTAGATTATATTGCTTTCTCTCACTATCCCTTTTCCTTGGCAAGAACATGGTAGATTAGGCTAGTTTAGGAGGAGAGCATCAAAGATCGCATACAAACAATGATCCATCCTTGGTAAAAACCCTAGAGATCATCATAAGGATCCATATCCCACTCTCTAGACTTCTTAGACTAGTATTCCAAGCAAGGCATGGGTATTGGACGCACCTGACAAGAATGCATTATAGGTGGTTGTGTTGCCCAAATCATAACGACCATTTTGTATCCTTAAAAATCCAATCAGTATGCCTAGTGGAACCCAAACTTACAATATGACTAAGGTTTTGGTGAAGGCCGCAGTCTCCTACTTGTTGAAGCATCTTGAAGATTCACTTGGTGACTCCACTATGAAAGAAGACCCTAAAGAAATTAATTTTAAAGTCTAGGCTGAGGTTATGCACGAACCTCTATCTTTTGAGAAAAAGTACTCAACACCTGGTGACTTTGTTGGACAAGAAAAGAAAAGAGAATCTAGATAGAGCAATAGAGGGAAGGCCAATTATTTCATGAGGTCAGGACCCATCACACGATCCAACACAAGAGCAAACCCTTAGTCACTTTTTCTCCTTCTCAACTTTGATAATAGACAAAGAAGACAATGACAAAATATGATTACCCCTCAAAATTCAAACCAAAGAAAACTTCCAATATAGAAAGATAGATGCCCCTATATCCCATGGTAGCACCCAACACCTCGGATAAGATTTTGATCTTTGTGCAAATATCCTTGCCATATTTCACCAAAGAAAACATGACAACTCCAACTAAGCATCTCTAAAACATGGTGATGAGGAATGATGATCACATGACCCCTCTTTCTTCTAGCTAGGCTTAGCTTTGCATTTGCCTAGTTGCCGCGACCGTTGCCGCTGTAGCCTTTGGCGACGTCGGGGTGGTGACGCAATTAAAATAAGTTTGGCGGATAAGGTAGCCGTTAAATATACTTTTCGGCGTCGATGTATTGATTTCGAAAACAGCGACGATTCTTCTTGGCAAGGCAAGCCGTGAGTTGATTTCACGGTAAATCCAATTCTTTTTTGGCAGATTTCCAGTTACGGTAGTGACAGTTCGGTAACACAGATTCGTAGCCACCCGAAAGAAAAGCTAACGTTGATATGCGTGATCTGTATCCACCTGGAAATTTGGAGGTCAGTCCGTGCCTTGAACTGTGTGATCTTGGATAATGGTGTGGCCGATGCAGACTAGTACCGAATCGGCATACCAACTGTCGGTGTTAGACTGCAGTCTGCTTGAGAACGTGAAAAGTGCAACAAAAAGGGTGAATTGAATTTTTTTTTGTTACGGAATCGGCAACAGTATCCCATAACTATCCCTGCAGGCGCAGTTCGATTCTCTTTGTCTTGATAAACTTTTTTTAATATGTAAAAAGCATAGTAAACCAACTAATAGCTAAACAAACACTATCATTCTTTAAATGTATTTAAATAAGATTCTTTTTATTGATTAATTAAATTTAATTAATTAATTTTAATTAATCAATTTTTTATTAATTTAGTTAATTAATTATTGATTAATTAATTTTGTTTTTATTAATTAAATATATATTTTTTTTTTTTTTTGCATATACTAGAAGAATCGGTAACTTAGTACATTTTATCATCGTCTTATCATGGGTTTGAATTTTGCATCTTACTACCACTATAACCTTCAGTTGTGTGAGGTAAACTTTTTAATGTAACTAGAGGCACTGGTGTGATATGCCCTTCGATTAACCCAGGTGTTCTAGGTGACTTGGAGAGGAGAGGGTAATCCTCCAAGGGAGGTCCTAGGTTCGAATCTCCACCCTACCAAAAAATTGAATTGGGTACCTAAAATCCAATTGATAATGTTTGTGCGGGCAGGGCTGGGCGTCGGGCGCGACTCCTAGGTGACTTTGACGGTGTAGAACCCCCTGGTCGTGGTCTCTCAAACCAAGGTGGCCCCGCAAGGGGTTTTTCGCTTTAAAAATATATATATGCCCTTCAATTCTATAAGGCCTGAGGGATTCGAATCATGGTCTCCACCCTTCCAAAGGAGCGCTTTGATCAATGGGCTAGATCCTTAGGCTTAATTAAGTCTAATTTAAATTAATGGATTTATTTAAAGGGAATTAATTTAACTAGTTTATTGAAATATTTAATTAATTATTAATTCAAAGCATATTATAAAACTCTATTAAAACAAAATTGCTTCAAACCACACAACATCTAGGTTTTTGCTAGGCATTGTTGACCTTACTACTTCAGGTTAACAATAATATAATTTGAGTTTTATTTTTTTACATGGTGGAATCGATAGCTACCACGATGATCTAGGCACACGTCCATCTTTATGGCTGCCACAGTATTCTATGTTGTCTTCCATGGAAGCCACCACATAGAACTCCGTACAATCTGCCCTTATAACTACCATGTTGCATTCATTTTAAACCTTTTACGTTGTCGAAAGCACCAGGAAAGGGACAAGCATTCAATTTGATGAGGCCTGAAATTTGAATCCCAGGTGTTTGTCCCCCCTTACGAGGTTTCGCCACACCAATTGGTCTACACCTCAGACCTATAATTTGAGTTTTGTTGCTTTGAATTTAGCAAGGAGTTTTTCTTAAGAGAACTTATTGTGACCGAGGTAGTTAAATTTACCTTGTTTTTTTGCCCTTTTATTCTCTTGCTTTTGTCTTATACCTGATCAAACATGACCTCAGATTTAGTTGCCCAAATGGCTAATTTGGCCCAAATTGTAAGCACCTTGTTGATAAAGAAAATGATATGTATACAAAATGTACCTCTTGATGTCAAAATTTACAATAACAACCCACGCTCAAAGGTCATGTGTGAGGTCTCGTTGTACGATGGATCAAGGAATACTGACACCTTGAATAGTTGGATATTGAATATGAAAATGTGGTTTTTCTATACCCAAACTTCAGCTGAAGACGAAGTTCCATTTGCCAAGCTTAAGCTTTCAGAATTAGCCAAAAATTTGGTAGAAAGAAAATAAGGTGAAAATGTTATGACCACTTGGGATAATCTTGTTAAGGTACTCCAACAAAACTTCTACCCCTCAAATTATGAATAATATTTTATTATTATGTGGTTTCAATTTTAACAAGGAGCTAACATGTTCGTTCAGGACTATATCTTTCATTTCAATATGTTTCTCATCCTTCTTGGTGTGATTGATGATGCAGTTGCTCTTACCCTCAAATTTAAGAGCGAGCTTTTGAAACACTTGTATCGAGAGATAATGTATATTCCCCTTGCAATTTTAAACCTTGCTTTCAACCATGTGCAGCTTGCGAAAGATAAGTTGATGGCACAATCGAAGGGGTTTCATCCTCCTACTACTTCTTCTAGAGGATCATCAAAGGGTACAAGATCTTCTTTTCAAAAGAATTATTTTCTACAAAAGAAGGCTTCTTTCTCTCCATATCCTTCTTCTTCCCCTTCTTCTAAGCCTACTTCTTCTTCTCAAAAAAATTATAACTATTATAAGAAGAAAGGACATGAAAAGTTTGATTGTTTTAAGTTGAAGAATAAAAGCTTACTTGTAAAGTCTCAAGTGGAGGACCAAGTGCAAAGTCCCATTGAGGTTGAAGGAGAAGATAAAGCATATGAGGAACTCAAAGGTAAACATAATCAAGCAACCTTAACGAACCAATAGTAATTAGTGAGTGTTCATTATTTTTTGTTTATCACTCGAGCACATTTGACTCACAATTTTCAACAGATTGTATTATCGACAATGGATCGTAAAAAAACTTAATTGTGAGATCCATAGTTGACAAGTTGTATTTGTTGATGGAGCCTCATCCTCATCCCTATTCTTTGGAATGGAAGGATAGTGGTAAGATCTCCAAAATTACTTACACTTGGACTATGAGTTTTGCATTTGGACCCAAATTTGTTGATAGGGTCACTTGTGATGTGATACCTATGGATTGTTGTAGTATCTTACTTGGTCAAACCTTACTAATATGAAAAGAAAGAAATATATTATGTTTATCATAAAACATACACATTGCAGCAAAATGATAAGGCTTATCTCATAAAATGCACTAAGCAAACACACAATTTGGTTTTGAGTTGCAAGCAAGTAACAAAAGCAATTAAGCAAGCACGAGAAATTGCACTTGTATTCATTCATCCATAGCACACTCATTCTTCTACTCCACTTCATCATTGACATGCTTCTTTATATAGATTGTTGAAAAATTATTCTCACATTTTTTAGGAGGCTAAGTCACTACCTCCTATACGCACTATTAATCACAATATTGAGATCATCCCTACTGCATCACTTCCAAATTCCCCCATGTATAGACAAACTATTTTGAAAATTGAAGAGATAAAAAGGTAAATAGAATATTTGTTATCTAAGGGATTCATCAAACCAAGTACCTCTCCTTGTGCATCACCAATTTTGTTGGTGCTTAAAAAGAATGGAAATTGGCAGTTTTGTATAGATTGCAGGTCTTTTAACAAGATTTCTATCAAGAATATATATCCACAACCCCGCATTGACAATATCTTAGATCAATTACAAGGAGCCAAATTCTTTTCTAAAATAGATCTTAAGAGTGGATATCGCCAAGTGTGTATACATGCAAAAAAAACATGGAAGGCAATTTTTACGACCAAAATGGGTCTTTTTGAATGGTTGGTCATACCCTTTGATCTTACCAATGCTCTTATGACTTTCATGAGACTGATGAATGAGGTCTTCCCAAATTGATAAATTTTAATCATCTATCTTAATGATATACTTGTATTCTCATCTACTTGGGAGGAACACCTTGAGCATATTAAGCAAGTTCTTGACACCCTTCACAATAATTGCTTATGTACTAAACTCTCCCAATGCTCCTTTGGTCAAGCTTCCATTTCTTACCTTGGTTTTGTGATTAGTGAGTGTGGAATTCAAGTAGATCCTGATAAATTAGATGTTCTACTTAAGTTGTCTCCTCCTACTACTCTCAATGTGTTGAGGAGTTTTCTAGGACTTGCAAATTTCTATTGCAAGCTCATTCCTCATTATTCCACTATTGCAACTTCATTGCACTACTTAACCAAAGCCAAGGTTCCTTTTCAATGGGAAAAGAAATAGGAAGTTGCCTTTGAGATTTTGAAAAAGAAACTTTGTACAACACTTGTGCTTGCTTTACCTGATATCTCTCAACCCTTCGAGATTGAGATAGATGCTTCTCAAGTTGCCTTAGGTGTTGTCCTCAAACAACATGATCATCTAGTAGCTTACCATTCTGAAACATTTTCTACTACTAAGATGAACTATTTGACATATGACAAGGAGTTATATACCTTATTTCAAGCCATTAAGTACTAGAGACACTACCTCTTGGGTAAAGAAATAATTATTCACACTAATCATATGCCCCTCAAATTTCTTCAATCACAAAATAAAATTGAAGAAGCTCGACACATGAAGTGGGCCTCTTATTTGCAACAATTCTATTTGGTCATTAAGTACAAAAAGGGGAAGAGCAATTCTAAGGTATATTGTTTGAGTAAGCCTCATACCACTCATACATTAACAGTTATGACCACTTCAAATTTGGGTTTTCAAGCTTGGCCATCTTAGTATTATCATGATCCTGACTTTGCGAAGATATACCAACAAATGTGTCATCCTACTTCTTTCAATTTTCATCCTTTTCAAGATTTTTATATCAAGGATGGATTGCTCTAAAAATTGGATAAAGTGAGTGTACTTCATGATCTTAGAATATCTCTTATCAAAGAGGCATATTCCATACTCTATGGTGGTCACTTTGGTAAACACAAGACACTCCATCATTTCCAATAATTCTTCTTTTGGCCACATATGCAAAGAGATATTTTGAGGTTTCTATGATAGTGTGTTGTTTTTTCCCGATCCAAACATGTTAACCAAAAGTTTGATGTAGGTATTCCTTTGCCTATTCCATATTGTCCTTGTAAAAGCATTTCCATGGACTTAGTAGTTTTCCCATGATAATACGACAACATTATTGTATATTTGTTGTTGACAGATTCAACAAAATGGCTTAGTTTCTTCCTTGTCGCAAGGTTTATTTTATTCCAAACTTAGACCAATTTTTCTTTGATTGCATATGGTGATCCTTCACTCTACCAACCAATATTATTTTTATCGTGATTCATGCTTTGTGGGTTTTTTTTGGTGCTCTTTGTATAAAATTTTAGGGGTTTCCCTTAACTTTTCCATCACCTATCATCCTTAGTCTGATGGGAAGACCAAAGTGGTGAATTGTACTCTTGTGCAAAGTTTGTGAATCTTTCATCATGCTTCACCAGCCAAGTGGGACCTGAGTCTCGCTCATATTGAGCATGCATACAATAGGGTAATACATTCTTCTGTAGGACATTCTCCATTTGAGTTTTGTTTGAATTTTTAGTCATTGGCTGCTTCTGAGTTACTCTTGGCTTTGCCTTATTCAGCCACCACTCATGTGTAGAAGGAGCAAGACAAGGCTCACTCTTTTATTCAGCATTTGTAGAATATTCAATCCAAGGTGATTCAAATTTTGCAAAAGATACAACATCAATAGAGACAAGTCATGGATAAACATATAATTCCTCATCATTTTTAGGTTTGTAACAAAGTTTGGATGCACTTAGAAAAGTAGTATTTTCCAGAGAAGACAGCAAAATTAAACCTCTTTGCTATCGGCCTTATATTATCCTTCAAAAGGTGTCTAATAATTATTTTCACTTTGATCTTCCTACACACCTTGGGATTTATGATGTCATCAATGTAGATATTTTGAAGTTGTACCATTATTCTACATTGGAGATCAAACCTGCCATCATTCATCTTATCTATGTGGTTCTTAATACTCAGTCAACATTGGATTCTTCTCAAGTCTATGGCATAAAGACTTGTTAGACTCACCACAAATCTTCTACTTCTTATATTATGGACGTCTACGTGGCCAATTTCCACATTAGGTTCATTGGATTTCTTCTCATCAAATATCCCATGATTTTCCTTCTCTTAAAAGCATTGGATTCCGAAGCTTCTATTGTGGGGAGACACGATGAGGAATGATGATCACATGACCCTGTTAGAGTATATCTTAAGTTGTTACTAGGTATCTAGGATATTTAGGTAAACTCCTAGTTTTGTGTGGCTGAGATCTATTCAATTTGTTATGATCTGATGGATCATATTGTACACCTTTGCTATTTATGCAAGGTCCCTCTCATGGAATAACAAGTTGTTTCTTGACCTTGAATATTTCTTTTCAATATTCTCTACATGGTATCAAAGCGGGATTTCTCTGCCTTGTGAGTCATTTTTTTTCTCCTTTCCTATTTTATATTGATCTGGTTTTATAAAAAAGGATCTTTACATTTTAATGAAAGAAAAGAGTTTATTTCTAGTTACAGAGTTTACTGATGTTTGGTTTTCGTGATTGTTTTAATCTGCCCTGCATCTGATATGTTTCCCACGGACGCACTCAACTAAACACGCGATACTGGTTTAGTTTCTGTTATGTGGCCCAGCAAAAATATCTCATGCGGAGTTGTTTTTTTCTGTTTTCAGGATCGCACGCAAATGGTGGATAAGAAGGTATTTCCGCCCATGAGCAGTGGCTTCAACGATGGTGACGGATATAATAATGAAGTCGGTGGTGGAAACTTAGATCAAAAGTTGAAGAGACGTTTCTCAAGCAAGTTTACGAGAACTTTTTTGTTTCATAATATGGGTGATGACCACAACGTTGATGCTATAGATATTTTCCTGTTTGATCGATTAAAACTGTAGACAGCACTGCCATATGTAAAGCAAAGAGATCGTGCTTCATTGTGGTATTTTGTCAAACACTTGGTGCACAGCTGCTATCCTACCCAACACCACTACTATCCAATCCCAGCTTGCTTAACAGAACCAAGGAGATGACAGAATTTCACTACTTCATTAGCTTCGTCTTCATCTTCAGGTGAGCTGTTTTGAAAGTGCGTGATCGGAAGTGATCGTTGGACCTGATATTTGCTCACAGTGGATTGTTTCCACTATCTGCGGCCTCCACTTACCGCTTCCTCCACCAGCGATGATAGTAGATTCATGGTGTTGTGCGTGGAATACGACTTCTCAGGTTGTTTGGAATGCTGCTATTTTTTGCCAATGGAGATCTTCGATTCTTGGCTACGATTCAAAAGACATGGTGTCTCAAACTAGTTTGATGTTACTATGGAGTAACATAACTGATCTGATCTGTAAATGCCAGGCTGTATAAATGCTATGGAGATTTTGCATACTGAGATTTCGTGGAAGCAGGGAAGTAGTTTGATGTTACTGATGTTGTATTTTGTGCATCCAGTTGCCACATTTCTAGCATTTGACTGGTGTTTTTACAGTGATTTCTGGTGTGATCATGGATGACGAGCAGTTTTGGTAGTTCATGACAGGTTTGGGGATGCCGCAATTCTCCCATTCTCATCGATGTCACACCTATTTTGGACGTCAGAGAAGATGGAGGAGACATTGAATTTATAGAGAAGTTGAAGTTACGAGTGGCTGTATTTTCAGGTGGAGTGATGGAGGTTTCTATGCATACTTTTGGCCCTCCAGAGTATGAGGTCTAGCCAGTGGACACATTACACAGCCTTACAGAGTCAGTGTTGATGCAGTATCTGATAGACTTGCACAGCTGAAGATATGCAGGATTGCAGTAATTTTTATGGCTAGCTGCATGATGGAGTCTTCAACCACAACTGATCGAGGAAGGATTGAAGAAGATCCAATTTTTTTTTTTTTTAAATAGGAATTTGGCTTCCCATCGCATGGCATCAAGTGTATGCAGAGATCTGGAGCCCATTTCAATGGCCATTTTCGGTTCAGTATATGGTGACTCGGCTCGAACTAGATCATGGACACAATTGCCCTCTCTACTGTTGTGATTGGCGAATATGGTGCTCAGATCGTGAGGGCATCCATCCTCGGCAAGTGCTCAACTTCATTTTTTAATTCTTGTTTACTGCTCTTTGTCATGTTATGCGTTGATGACGCTCTGGTGCGGGCACTGAGAAACTTTTGCTGGGATATGTGGAGTGTGGCTTTCACTTGCATACAGAGGAGACCGATGTGTATGAGGAGTGCAGATTTTGATAAAGATTCCAAAAAAAAAATTGTGTTACTGAAGAATGGTAGAAGATTGAAGTTCGGTTTTGCACAGTTACGAACATGGAGATGTTTGATCCGGTTTTGCACTGTAGTTTATGTTTTTTTTTGTTCTGGTGATCGAGATCTAAGTGGAGAAAGGAACCCAACAACGTTTGGGTTGCTGGCCATTCATTGATATCCGCCATTGCAGTGCTTGTGGGCTCGATGAAACTGAGTTTTATGCAGTAAAATACTCTCACACTATTTACATGTTGAAATCGATGGCCCTAATCTACTGTGGATACTAGACAGAGTGACTGTTAGACCCACAATCTGATTTATTGGTTGACTTGTTTTGTCGATCATGGAGAAGCAAAAGAAATCTCACAGCAACAACAATGACTATTGGCTTGATCTGCTGCGGTTTTCTCTGTTGAAGTAGCATGAACAGAGCACTCTGGCACCATCGAACGAATCTCAGGATGCAAAATCGTAGTTTGCATTTATACAGCCTGGTGTTCATGGTTGCAGATGTCGTCGACTGTGGCCCTCATCTAACCGAATGCGTGGCCGTCTACTTGCCTACTGTAGTTTATTTTTTGTGACGACATTTTTTGGAAGATTGCATGGCTGATACATCCTTCATTGGGAGGTAGCCTGACATCGTTAAAAGTATTGTCGTTAGAGGTGTTGAGGTCTGTAAGGATCCATAAAAATCAAAGCAATGGAGGTGCATGTTGAGAAAATTGCACATCGCAGAATTGATTTCTTCGGTGAGCAAGGCTATCGTGAGATCTGTTGTCTTAGCTATCTATTTTTACACTACACCAAGGCTCTGTAAAGCACACACATAGATTCTATTGTCATTTTGAGAGGTGGAATGTGTCAGTCCCCGATTGCATTTCTCGGATGGTGGATGGTGGACGTGATGACTGCTCCCGTCTGTTTGCACCCGCTTCTATCTCCCGTTGATGGTCGTGTTATTCAAATCTTTTTTCCAATGATCTTTTGTAGGGTGGATTTCTCAGAGTTTGTTTTGCGTTAATGATGGCGTTACAAGTTCTGATCATTGATAATTTTGAGCCCTTTTTTTCAGTAAAACTGGTTATAAGCTTGAATTATAAAGGCATTTTTAAGAGATTTTTTTTTATCCTACAAACTACTTTTTAAAGTCTCTTTTTTCTTTTGTTTGGTTGTTTTTTCACATATTTTGGATCTTGTTATCAGCCCATTGTGTTCGTATAGGTGGAAACCACATATTTGAACTTGTGGATTATTTTGGACTATCCTTGCGATTGTGGTGCTTCTTTCTCCGTCCTATCTTCTCACTCTCCTTTTGTGAGACACTTTGTTTAAAGGAGGGGTTTCTTTGATGACTTTTCCATGGTTTGCAGCCTAGTTCCAACAAGTTTTTGATCCTACGGACTATATTTATAAAGTCATTTTTACCCCTATTTGGCTATTTGTCAACACAATTTGGACCTTGTTATCAGCCCATTGTGTTCGTATAGGTGGAAACCATATATTTGTGCTTGTGGAGTCATTTTGGACTACCCTTGTGATTGTGGTGCTTCTTTTTCCATCCTATCTTCTCACTCTCCTTTTGTGAGACACTTTGGTTTAAGGGGGTTTTCTTTGGTGATTTTTTCATGGTTTACAACCTAGTTCTAGCAAGTTTCTAATCCTACGGACTACATTTATAAAGTCTCTTTTACCCCTATTTGGTTGTTTTTCCGTACAGTTTGGACCTTGTTATCAGTCCATTGTGTTCGTATAGGTGGAAACCACATATTTGTGCTTGTGGAGTCATTTTGGACTACCCTTGCAATTGTGGTGCTTCTTTCTCCATCCTATCTTCTCACTCTCCTTTTGTGAGACACTTTGGTTTAAGGGGATTTTCTTTGGTGACTTTTTCATGGTTCACAACCTAGTTCATTGTCACAAGCACCAGATTTCATGTTGTTCCCTCCTCATACCTTATTGGAGTGGGAATATTTTTGATGTATGCCTCCTGGCTTCTTTCTTCCTCGTGGAAGATATTCAATTCGACGATGATGCATCTATACATTTTGGGGACATCACATGGATCCTTTGCAAGACCTTCTTGATGGAAGTTGTCCTAGGGGGTGTTGAAGAGGACATATTCCTCTCCATCCTTCTTATTATTTCTCTTTTGACAGATGGTTTTTTCCCATGTGGTTTTTCATCATCTCTCCAGCAGAGTTTTTTATGGATATATTGTACATGAGTACCTTATCAAGCCTTGTTGCCATGACTCATATATGTGGATATGCCACTTGTTTGGTTTTGTTGTTTTCACTACCTCCTAGTACCACTTAAGGGGGGTGTTAGAGTATATCTTAAGTTGTTACTAGGTATCTAGGATATTTAGGTAAACTCCTAGTTTTGTGTGACTGCAATCTATTCAGTTTGTTATGATCCGATGGATCATTTTGTACACCTTTGCTATTTATACAAAATCCCTCTCATGGAATACTAAGTCATTTCTTGACCCTACGATCTATTAAGTTTATTATGATCCGATGGATCATATTGTACACCTTTTCTATTTATGTAAGGTCCCTCTCATAGAATAACAAGTCGTTTATTGACCTTACGATCTATTCATTTTGTTATGATCCGATGAATCATATTGTACACCTTTGCTATTTATGCAAGGTCCCTCTCATGAAATAACAAGTTGTTTCTTGACCTTGAATATTGTTTTTCAATATTCTCTACAAACCCCTCTCTCTTCTAGCTAGGCTTAGGTTTGCATTTGCTTAGTTATTTTATTTTGCAAATAAATTATAAACATGAGCATTCACATGCATTTCTATCTCCTAGATGGCAGATAGGTGGTGTTCTAGAAATTTAGTAATATCTAGCATGTTCTTGCTAAGTTCAGTTTAGAAAATACCTTCGTGCAATTCTTGGCTTCTATTGGTAATATTGCATGATATGTTACTTGTATTTTAGGCATCTTTGGGCATATATATTGTTGGACTTGAAATAAAACTACAATTGGAATTTTTTCCCTTTCACATGGTCAACATGTGCACTCTATAATATTAAAGAACAAAATGTGGTACTAAAGCTACTAGTAGTATCCTTCAAGGGAAAATCAAGAGAATGGTACATTTCCCTCGATCCACACTCTATTGCCGATTGGGACCAACTTGTAAACATGTTTGTGGATAGGTTCGAGGAGAAGGCAAATAGAGTATCTATATTAAAGAAGTTGGTGACTATCAAAAGTGTCCCCATGGAATTTATGGATGAATTTAATGCCACGTTTCATGTCTTGGTATAAAATCCTAGCAGAAATATGACATGTACCACGTATGGCTTTTATTTACTATCTAAAGGCATTCAATTCAAAAATAGATATGATCATAAAATATAGAGGAGGCAATTCATTACCAACAACCTACAGGATATTCATTCATGTTGAAAGAGACCTCATCCAAATCGGAAGGTTAACTATCACTCAAGAGGTAGTAGTGATCAATCTACCAGTATCATTCAGCCTATGTCTCTCTTGCAACTTCACTACAAAAATTGGAGGATACATCTCCTTAGACTAGACTTACATGTTCTTGAAGTGGTACCAAGATGAAGGTTCCTTTCAATCCCTTCCACATGCATCGTGTGGAACATATTTTATAAATCAAGTTTGATGTTAAATGGGATTTTTTATTTCAAAGAGGATTCAAATCCTGAGATAGTCTAGGATGAAGTACGTACACAGGTACTAGATGACCAGATGGATGAATGGGCCACCAAATGAGGGGAGCAGACCTAGATGATGAGGTCATAAAAACTAGAGCTAACATATACCCCATCTAAGAAGGAAGGTGTTCCATCCCATAAATTATAGAGATCAAAAAAGTGTATTACCCACCAAAACCAACTAACCATACATCCTACGGATCAAAAAACCAAGATCAATAGAGGTTTGGCTTACTTTGATCAGAAGATTGCAGATTCTGGTGAGGAAGTTTTTCACATAGCAACTAGCATGTGGAAATATATTAGACTATGTACCATAATGTAAATAAATAATATTTAAATAAAATATGATAAGATCCAAGTACTATAGTTATTGATCAAAGTAAATAAGTGGTATATAAATGAGGGGTAAAAAGTCAAAGAGCCCACATAATGTATTTTTGAGAATCATGCTACAAGACCAAATACATGAGTAAAAAAGGTTGCATGGATCAAGGGGACTAATTAGAGGTGAGAATAGCTCAAGATAATCACTACAAATGAGGTACAACCTCATATTTGTGATGCATAAATTGGTAAAGAAGCTTGGGATGCTTTGATTACCATTTATGAAGGGAATAATCAGTCCACTATTCTTAACCTTCAATCTCAACTACATAAACTCAGTATGAAATCTGGTGAGACAGTTGAACCGTTCCTATGCAGAGTGGTAGAATTGAAAGCTGAATTGAATGCTATGGGAGAAGCAGTGATAGATACTCTCTTGACTTCAGTTATTTTGAGAGCTTTACCAAAATTCTACAAGGTGTTGATCACATATCTACAAGTGTCTAGTAGACAAGTTACTTTTGTGGAGTTGGTAAATTTGCTTCAAACTGAGGAGGTAAATCAGCTTCAAAGAGATGAAGTGCCAGATAATGCACTTTACTCCAAACAAGGGGGAAAGAAACAAGGTAACTTTCATAAGGGAGGATCTTCATCCAAAGGAAAAGGGAAACAACCTCAACAGAAAGAACAAAAATATTGTAAAATTTGTGATATGAATAACCATGATACCAACAGGTGTTGGTTTAATAATAAACAACCTAATGACCAAGATCACAAGAAAAATGGTAAAGGAAAATACAAACCACAGAATAAGAATAAGCAACCCAAGGTACATGTTGCTTATGAGAAATCAAACTCATTCTAAGAGAGCACACAAGATGCTCATGACTCACACATCTTCTCACTAGAAGGATGCAGTGTGGTATATTAATTTCAGGGCCAGCAAAAACATGACTAGTGATAGATCATGGTTTGAGACATTTGAGACAAAGGAAGGCAAGCTAGTGATACTCGCTAATGATAAGACCTATCGATTCTAGGGTGAAGGAGATATTTTCGTTACTCTTTTAGAAGTCAAATGTCAGATTGATAAGGTTCTCTATGTTCCTAGATTGGCAAATAATTTATTTTTAGTCCCTCAGATCTTGGATAGAAACATGGATGTTGTTTTCAGAGTTGAGGATGGTAGAAAGAGATGCTTCATTACCAAAAAGGGAAAGCATGTAGCAACAGGATCATACAAGCATGGCTTGTTCATCTTAGATGCTATTTCTATACCTCATGTTTCCATAGTGGCAAACACAAAGGAGGCCACTTCTCTTTGGCACAAGAGATATGGGCATCTGAGTTCAGGATATTTGCTCGAGTTGAGGAAATATGATATGGTGAAAGGTCTTCCTAACCTTTCATCCATATTGCCAGTTTGCACAAATTGCTTAGCAGGGAAGCAACATCGGGTACCATTTGAGGCCAGCTCTTTACGAGCTATGAAACCTTTGGATTTGGTACACGTGCAGTCCTATGCCAAATAGTTATGGTGTAAAGAGGTATTATTAGTTGTTTGTTGATGATTACTCATGGAAGATGTGGGTTTTATTTTTACAATTGAAATTAGAGGTATTTATGTACTTTTAGCAGTTCAAGAAGAGTGTTGAGAAGGAGTCAAGATGTTCCATCAAGACCCTCTACTCAGATCGAGGGGGAATATACCTCCAAATAATTTTCATCATTTCTAAATTCACATGGGATTAAGAGACAGCTAAAAATAGCCTATACTCCACAAAAAAATTGAGTTGCTGAGAGGAGGAACCGTTCCATCATGGAAATGGTTTGTTGTATGCTTAAGGGGGCACATCTTGAGCATGAGTATTGGGCAGAAGCAGTGAATACAACAACGTACCTCTTGAATAGAGCACCTAAAAAATCTCTACAGGGCATGACTCCACAAGAAGCATGAAGTGGTAAGAAACCCTCCATTTATCATCTAAGGATTTTTTTATGTAAGACATTCATGCACATTCCAAAATAGAAGAGAAAAAAGTTAGATGAGAAAACCTTGCAATGTATTTTTCTTGGTTATGATGAGCATTCAAAGGGATATCAGTTGATAGATCCTAAGACCAAGAAAACACACACCAGCAAAGATATGGTATTTGATGAAGCTTTCACATCATATAACACATCTACAATTGTATACCTAGATGAAGAGGAGCCTAAGAAAGAGACTCCATCCCCACAAAACAAGGTTCCAAAATGGTATACTAGCACTTTGAGAGATTCAAATTTGACTTCACTTCCAGATCTATCTCTAGATCGGCCTTGTACTTGCACTATGACTCAGTAGATGAGAGTCGAGACATCTACTTTAGAGGTTGATGAGCTTTGCCAAAAGTTTGATGAACTATCTATAGATGTAGAGGAAGATAGAGAAATAGATATGGATGATGAAAGGGTTTATATGATTGCATTGGATGAGAATGAACCCACAATAGTTCAATATGCCCTTAGTGAGCCTCATTGGAAGGTTGTTATGGATGTTGAACATGCATCTCTCATGAAAAATTACAAATAGAAGCTAGTTGATCTGCCTTCATGAAAGAAGCCCATTGGCTTCAAATGGGTGTTCAAAGTAAAGTATAAGGTAAATGAAATTATTGATAAACATAAGGTCCATCTTGTTGCAAAGGGCTATGCTCAAAAAGAAGACATTGATTATGAAAAGACTTTTGCACCTCCGACAAAAATAACTACCATTCATGTACTTTGTGCTATGGCAGCTCAGTTCGGGTGGAAGTTACATCAAATGGATGTCAAAAGTGCCTTCTTGAATGGTGACCTACAAGAAGAAGTGTACATGACCCAACCAGAAGGATTTGTAGTTGAAGGGCAAGAACAGAAAGTTTACAAGTTGGTCAAATCCTTGTATGGGTTGAAATAAGCTTCACGATCTTGGTACATCAAAATAGATAGTCACCTATTACAGCATGGATTCAAAATAAGTCCTTCAGATGCTAATCTCTATATCAAGAATAATGGTTCTGACATAGTTATTTTAGTACTCTATGTGGATGATTTTATCATCACTGGTAATTCTGAGAAGATGATAGATGCAATAAAATATGACTTGAAACAATCATTTGAGATGACAGATCTAGGACTTCTTCACTATTATCTTGGTCTAGAAGTGGCTTAGAAAAATAATCATATCAGAGTGACACAAAATAAGTATGCCAAGACATTTATTGAAAAATATTGCATGACTGATTGTAAGCCAAAAGCAACTCCAATGGAATCAGGGATTCAATTATCGTGATATGATAATTCTCCATAGGTAGATGGTACTCTCTATTACCAGCTGATTAGGAGTCTCATATATCTAACAAACACCAGGCCAGATCTTAGTTTTGTTGTGGGTTATCTTTCAAGGTTCATGCAGGACCCTAAGGTGAGTCATTGGAAAGCAACAAAATGGGTTCTTCATTATGTCTGTGGTAGTACATAATATGGCTTAGAGTACAAGAAGAATAACAATTTCTTCTTACAAGGATACATGAAATCAAACTATGTCGGATCCATTGATGATCAAAAATCAACTTCTAAATACATTTTCCATCTTGGATTTGGACCTATCTCTTGGTATAGTAAGAAGCAGTAGGTGGTTACTTTATCTTCTACAGAGGTAGAATATCATGCAGAACATGGAGCAGTCTATGAGATGATATGGTTAAGTTGTATTCTTACAAACATGGGTCTTTCCAAGAATCTTCCACTTCACTTGTTTTGTGATAATCAAGGTGTTTTAAATCTTGTAAAGAATCCAGTATTTCATGAGCATACCAAAAATATTGACACTCAATACCATTTCATTTGATATGAAGTTCCAAAGCACCACATACAGCTCCAGTACATTCCCACTAATGAGCAGGTTACAGATATTTTCATTAAGGCCCTTGCACATGTCAAATTTGAATTGTTTTACAATGTTCTTTGTATTTCCAAATCATGTAATAAGTGGGGATGTCAGCATAGACTATAGTTATATATTTTATTACATTATTTTATGATAATGCTTCGGATAGTTGCATTAGTTGGGGAGGTTATTAAATATTGTTGAAGTAGTTCCATTTGTCACCGAACTCTTCAACCAATTATTTTTGTAATATTTAAACATCTTCATATGAATGGAAAAGTTGTTGGTTACAATAGTCCAAAGACTCTTTTAGTTGCCTACATGTACCTATAACAATAGCTAACAACGAAGGCTATATCCAATATAGTGTGAGTGAGATAAAGAAGTCATCTTTCAAGAGACTAGTATAGGGTGGCATCAACTAATGGTGTGATGCAATCAACCTAAAGTTTTAAACTTGAGGTAATGAGGGTCTTGAAAGGCTTACACTCCATACTAAACCACTGAAGAATATCCAAAGCATTCTTGGGACAAGAAATATTAATGCCAAAAAATTTCTAATTAATCTAGATACCCAAAAAATAATGTAAAAGCTCCAAATTTATCATCTCAAACATGGAATGAAGTTGTCACTTCATATCCTAAATCACAATAGTGAAGCTATCAATAATGAGAAAATCATCAACATACAACACAATGACCAAAGTTTTCTCATCATGATATTTTATGTAAATATCATACTTATCCTCACATTGTTGAAATCTACAACTAAGAAAAAAGGAATAGATCTTCTCATACCAAGCATGAGGATCCTACTTAAGACCATACAAAGATTTATTCAAGTGCAATACTAATGGAGTAGGTCACTCTATCTCAAAATTGGGTGGTTGTATATAAATTTCCTCCTAAATTTCCCCATGTAGAAAGACACTCTTCACATACAACCGATGCACCTTCCATCCATGGGAGATGTCAATGGAGAGAATCATTATGATAGATTCTATCCTTTATATAATACCTAGTGCTTTTGTATCTAACCATTCAATGTGTATTTGGTTTTGTAGACCTATTTACAACCCATAATATTCTTCCCTTCTATAAGAGGAACCAACTCCCAAGTCCTATTCTTCATCAGTGTCTCATATTATATCGCCATAGCATCTTCTTATTTAGAATTTTCCTTACCCTAAGAGTATGTGAGAGGAACCTATGAATGGGCTACCTTAAAAATCAAAGATCAATAAAGAGCCTATGTTGTTACTCGAGGAATAAAATAGGTTGTTCATCCTTCAAAATTTTCTTAACCCACTTGGTGTAGGATGAATAGAAGAATAATGTGTATCATGCACTATCCTAACATTAGAAACTAAAATGGAAGAATTTGAATCGTCATCACTCATCTCATCATGCAAGGTTTGAACATTCTAAACCAATGCAACCTCCTCATCCTACCCTACTCTAGAGGAAGAATAAACTGCCCAAGAAGTTATCCACGAAGGGGTAAAATCAATAGGTAGGGAACAACCACTTGAGAAAGATAAAGGGGAAGATGTTCTAATGGGAATAGAACAAACCAAGATATTTGAAGAACCTATTGAATCTAGAATAGACAAAAATAAAAAGAATCAATAGCTAAAATTTCTAGAGCATGAGTGAAAGAAATACCTAGAATAACCTCATCAAAGATGACATATCTTCTAATCAATACCTCACACCTTTGAGGATCATAGAGATGATATGCATTTGAGGTATCATAATACCCCACAAATATAAGCTTATGTCTCTTTGGTGGCTCCTTATTCTAAAGATACTTGGCAATGTGATCCCATGTTTAAGACCCAAATATTTGGAATCAACACATATTTGGCTTGTCCCTTATCAGTTTCTCAAGAGGTGTCATTATTTGAACTACCCTAATAGTAACCTTGTTAATAGAAACCCTTTGAACTGCACAATTGATAGCCTTACCCCAAAACCTGTGGTTTAGTCCCTTGGCATAAATCATATAGCATATCATCTCTATGATTACCCCATTTTCCTTTTAGCAAAACCATTTTATTCTGAGTATAGTAAATAGTCCTCTTATCTGTTATCACATGAGAGGTCAAAAATCATGAAAAGGATGACTAAAATATTTGTCTCCACCATCTATTCTTAGACACTTGATCCTCCTATCTATTTAATTCTCAACAAGAGCCTTAAAATTCCTAAACCGCTCAAATACTTCATCCTTAATATAAATAGTGTATAACCACATATATCTAGATAAATCATCAATGAAAGAAGGAAGTACCTATTTTCAAAAATAGATGTACCCATAGGTCCACAAATATCACTATGTATGATCTCCAAAGGATGAGATGTCCTCCTAGCAACTTCTTTTGGAAATATCTCCATTTTCCAAAATCCATCCCTCACATTCATCACTTAGAGGGGATATGTGTGGGAGCCTAATAGCCATCTTATGTTGACTCATGTATCTCAAGGAACCATAACTAAGATGCCCAAGCCTATAATATCACCATAAGAAGTATCAAAAAAGGTAGATCTTACACCTAGCTTAAACATGTGGTCAATTTTATCATAATATCTAGAAGCAACAATTTTTAACCCATTGTCTTTATCTTTAATCACCTATTTATCAAGCCAAAATTTTGCTTTCTTGTTTATGTGAGTAATTTGATAAATAGAGAAAAGGTTAGGACCAACATTAGGAACATGAATTAGCTCATAAAATGACAAAAATTCAATAATGATATCTCCACTTCATGTAACCTACAATGAATAATCATCTCCAACCACAACATGTTTCCCTATATGAATTTTATTATAGCCTTGAATAAGGTGATTATGCTTTGTTATGTTCCTAGTATCCCCTCAATCATCTGTTCACTCATTTGAAGGGGTGGATATCCAATATACAAAATGAACTATAACATGTGCCTATGGTGTTTGGCCTTCAAAGTTATCCTAACCTTGTGTGTAGAATAAAGCAGCATCAGCACCCCCTTTCTGGTTGCTTCCTCCAACTTCTTAATTTGGAGCCTATAAAAGTCTACCTTGTGTCCTTGTGTCTTTCAAAATTCATAAGTGGGTTTTTTAAAGGGCTTCTTGAAATTTTTCTCATTCTATTTAGACTTTGTATCATTTTGAATTTTAACAACTTCTTTTGGATTTGCCTAATTGAAAACATAATTTCCCTTATGCCTATTTCCTCTATCTTAATTATGAAATAAATATTTAAATACCTCATCAATAGGCAATGCAAGAGAAAATGGAAAATATACATGAAGCATCTCAAAAACCATAGCAGCTATTGCATTTTGTTTCTAACACAATATTGAAGATAATATTAAGCAATACTATGTTCTTTTCTTTTTCTAACACTTCATGTCCTTCCCTTCTCTCCTTTGGTGTCTCTCTCATAGTTCAAATGTCCTCTTAGAATTTCTTGAATTAATTGATATACTCCAACACTATCAATGGAATCCATGGATAGGGTTTCAAGCTCAACCTCCAATCTACTAATCTGAGTGGAATTAATTCTATCACACAGGCCCTAGAACTTCTTAAGCAATACTTTGGGATATTTTTGAGTGAAAATTATGCCCAATTGCAAATTTTTCACCACAGTCAGGATTTTGGGACAAAATCCTCTCTTGCAAAGAAGTTAGAACAACTTCTCCAAGGTTCCTTTTAGCTTAAAAGCATGCACATGTGTATCTAAAAGCAAATAAATGAATTACCAAGTGCTAGAACACCTTAGTGGTTTGCAAGTGATTGTAAACAAGGGGCCTGTGGTATGATTAATTTGTGATTGCCTTACTTGAATCATTTGAATGCGCTGAAATGCAAGTGCTCTTCTTTCTTATCTTTGCTTAATCTGACCTACCCTGAATCCCTCTTAGTGTGTTCATTTTACCTTCAGATTAGAGTTGCAAAGTTAGAAAGTGTTGTGGATTGTCCACTTCATTTTAAGCATCTCTACCTTTAATGTGAGATTGAAATTAGTGATTGTTGTTAGTAGGTTCAATTTTATCTTGTCGATTTAATGACCTTACTGACTGCAAAGTTAGAAAGTTAGAATGTTAGAAAGTTAGCAAGTTAGCATTCCTTTATTTTATCTACACTTAATCTGAGATTGAGGGTTAGTGGAGTCAACAATTCCTTTTATCTCAATTAGAAATAAAAAATGAAGTTAGGAAGTGTTGTGGATTGTCCACTTCATTTTCTTATCTTGACTTATCTACAATTTGTAGGTTAGTAACCCTCCCTCCTAGGTTAATTTTATCTTCTTATGCAAATGAAATCTTGTGCAGAAAATAGAATGTAACTGAGCTAAAAAAAAGGAAAACTAGAACATTAATGCAAAAAACCTAGCATAATGCTACCCTGCACAACAAAACCAGAGATAGTGAGAAATTTCAAAAGGGTAACCTGACTTAATCAAACCTGCAAAAGCACAATTTGAGTTAAATCAAGTGCATAGCCTCTAAGGAACATAAATGGAATCTACACCCCACAGATCTTCACGTAGTGCAACCCTTTTATAGTATTAAACACCAGATAGAAATCCAGGAAAGCGTAGAGAAAGATAGATAGTAAAACACTACCCTCTGAAATTGTCTCCTCCAGTCTTGCTCACAAAGTGCAAGTTTCTGGATTTGTTTGCATTAAAATAGAATAATGGTCTCTTTTGTTACAAAAATTCCAGCCCCTCAAAAATAGGCCTCCATGGGTATTTAAGGGTTTCAGGAGCCTTTTCGTTTCAACTTCCTTTACCAAAAATAGAAGCATAAGGTGAAATGAAACACACAAACCCATTAGCCTTCTTAAACTATTTCAACACTCCTAAAACAAAATAAAAATAATAATAACTTCAAAACAAACCATTCTCCTTTCCTTATATCTCCTTCTTGATTTGAGCTCACCTTTGTCCCTATTCACACATATTTTAATGTTAAAAATTAACCCTATGAAGGACAAAATATTAATTAACCCTTACAATAGGGCATATGAGCATAGAGCACTACGAAGGCCTTAGATATTCATAAAATACCCATAAAAATATTATACATGACACCTTAGGTGCTAACACCTGATATAAAACAACAAAAAATAAAAATCCCCTCTTTTCTTCCTTTGGGCGGTGTCGACGTGACTCGAACTAGGGTCGATAAGGTGCAAGCCTTATCTGGCTTACCCCTACCACAATGCCCAAGGCTTGGGTTGAAACCAAACCTCCACGACGCCACTTTCATTTCCTTCTTCCTACGGCTAGCACCCATCGAACATGGCTTTGTCCTTTAACACCTACGATGAGACCATAACTTGGTCACTCCCTACATCATGCACCATCTGCTCCTCCCTTCTGTAGTCGGTTCAGGCCTATGCTCGACCCTCGAAGACACTCTAAAACTTCATTGTGTTTCAACACTGCTCTCTCCTTTCGGGCGTTCGAAGATAAATGATGCATTTAGGTTAGGGTTTCCTAGCACTCAATGAGAGTTAACCATGTCTCCCACTATCACGTCGAGCCCTCCTGTGCCATGGACCTACGACCAAAATACCTCTATCACCCCTACCACTCGCTATCCTCTAATAATTGTTAGGTGGGGTGTTATCCCATATTTTTGTGGTAATGGATCTCTGTGCATCTTAAATTGGCTACCTCTACCATTCCAGTCATGGTCAGCATTTACCGCGTAGCCTACCCTACAAGCCTAGATAATTGGTATGCCACGTGTGAGCCATCGATGGGCGGAGGTTGTTTTACTTTGGTGTGGGGAAATCAATTATCCCACATTCATGGTGTTTCATCCTTCGAGCGCTTCATAAGGCATGTTTCACCTTAGTTTAGTTGACTACCTTTAGGTGGTCTCTCCCCTTTGCCATGCAATACGAAGGCCCCTCTGATAACTCACCCTATCATCAACCCCTATCGGTCACCTTGTGATGCCATGTCCTCAATCTTGGCTCATGTCATGTCCGTGCTCCACATCCTTGCCTTGGCTCATGTCCTATCCATGTTCCCTAGGATTTTCCCCTATGAAACATAGAAAAACATATTTTAAACACCAATAATAGCTTCACGATCATGATTAAAACATAGTGTAAAGGGGGACTATAGCTACAAAATTACATCGAGGTCCTCATGGTATATTGAGACCATTTATTAACTAAAATAAAATAATAAATAAACAAAACTTAAAAGAACATAACTCTAACACCCAAAATAAAATAAATGAAGGACCAAATAAAAGAAAACACACATAAATGATTAACACACAAAAAAGACAATAAATACTATAACAAATTAACAACAACAACAATAAAACAAATAAACTATAAAAGGAACAATAAAGACAATAACACCAACAACATATAAAAGAATCAATAACACCAAACAAAAGGAAACACTCATTTTGCTTAGCCAAAATGACCCCTTTATTTTTGATATCCAAGAAGAAGCATCATGGGTCAATTGTGAGGAACCAAAATGCATCATGATATCCCATTAGTCCAATTTACTAAAAATTTCAAGTGGGTCCCCAAAATTGGGGTTAGTTGTGAGATAGTCACAACAAATGGCGACTCTGCTATGAAATGCTTTCAAGCATTTTTGATGAAGAACCCAGTTCTAATTAATGAACCAAAGGTTAGAAAAGTATACACCATTTAGCAACACCCAAGGAAAGTAAGGTCAATAACTTCACATGAGAACAAATGGATTATCTGCTTTCGCATGGTGTGTGCAATGTGATTCAATTTGCATCCTTGGGACCATCCAGATTCCCTCATCTGGTTTACCTTTAGGCTATGAAATGTTGCTCATAATATTTCATTTTTGAATAATATTTTTGCAAAGTCTCTTTTGAGCATAATTTATTCAGACAGAGCCCCACTGCCAGTCAGGCGTCTATAGCCCCAGTGGAGTTTATCCAAACTTAGTGACTGATTTGATCAAGCTTTTCAATGCTCATTTTTTTATGTCAAGCTTTGGTCTAAATAGAGCCCCATTGCCAGTCAGGCGTCTATAGCCCCGGTGGAGTTTATCTAGACTTGGTGACTGATTTGATCAATCTTTGCATTGCTTGTATTCTTCTTTTATAGAGAACTTTGCAAATATTTATGTGATACTTGAATTGGAGCATGTTAGATATTCGCCTTAATTGGTTCACCAAGATGATTTCATCCTTCATAATTCCAAGGAATGCCTCTTCATGTGATGTTCATTAAAGTGAAGCTTTGGAAAAATATTCCATTGTTTCACAATCCACCATCTTAGTACACTTAGCCATGGATAATCACTATATAGCTTCATTTCCTTTCCCCCAGTTTCGTTTGATTCATGGGTTGCATTATCTATACTGAAAACATGCCACTTTGTCAGTAACCATCCCAAAAATGAAACCACAATAAAGGGGACTAATCAAAATGAAAATACCTGGGAGTTTGGATATGACTTCAGCTCACACAAAGAAGACTCTTAAACAAAGAAAAACCAACCTAACTAAAAAAATAAAACCAACACACAAAACCAAAAGCAAAAGCACACCTATGTACATATGATACACAATCTCACACATTTTATGGGTTGAAATAATGCTTTAAATGCAGCCCATTAACAAGCAAAGATAATTCCTCTCCATCCAAGGTTTTTAATCTGAACATGTTTTTACCTAGGATTTCAGAAATCTGATAAGGACCTAACCACAAGCAATCGAACTTGTCATGATCCCCTTTTTTCGTGCTTCTTGTCCCACAACAAAACCAGGTCAAAAATCTTGAAAGTTTTAATTGTAGCTTTCCTATCAAACCACCTCTTTACTACATCTTGATGTTTGCTAAAGTGAAGCATGGCTTCCTCTCTCTTCTCATCAAGATGCATCAAGTGGGTTAATCGAGCTTCAATCTGATTATCCATTCCAAGATATTCTTTCATAAAATGAAGAGTTTGCAATTTTAGATTAGTGGAGAAAATGGGGTCCTACCCATAGACTAGATGATATGGAGATGTCCCAATTGATTCTTTTATTCTAGTTCTATCAGCCCAAAGAGCAAACTTTAATTTACCATGCCAATCTCTAGGATTCTTTTCAAGCAATTTTTTTATGATAGATAACAAGTTTTTGTTAGAAGATTCCGCCAAACCATTTCCTTGTGGATAATAATTGGAAGAAAATTTCAAGCTCACCTTGTTATCATATGCCCAATCTACAAATTGAATAGAAGAAAATGCAGAACCATTATCACTTACTATTGCGTTAGGCATTCCAAAATGAGTTACAATGCAATCCTCTAAAAACTTAATGACAACATCAGTAGTAGCATGTTTTGTAGGGATTGCTTCCATCCACCTAGTGCAGTAATCTGTAGCTGTGAGGATGAATTTATGAGAATCAAAAGAGTTGGGATTGATAACCCCAACAAAATCCAACCCCCATTGTGCAAAAGGCCTCATCTCCACTACAAGTTGTAATGGCATGGCTGTGTTTCTCTCTCTATTGGCCGCCACCTGACATGTATGGCAAGATCACACATGAGCATGTGCATCTTTGAAGAGATGAGGCCAATAGTATCCAACTCTGAGAATCTGGTGTGTTGTTGCGTTAGCTGACCCATGTTCGGTTCCATACTTACCATGGAAGTCATTGAGCACTTGGGTTGCTTCTTCTTGATTCACACAATGAAGGTAAATCCCTTCGTGGTTCCGCCTATACAAAACACTAGATTTAATCAAAAAGTTTGCAGATTTCAGACATAAAGCTCTTCTTTGAGTAGAAGTGAGATGTAATGGACACTTACCGTTCAACAAAAAATATACAATATCTACATACCAATCATCTTTAGTAATATCTTCTATAGTATAATGTTGGCATGAGATTAGAGGATCAATTTCAGCAATTGATTTTACCAATCCTTGTCCATGAACTAGCTTCATAGGTTGGATTTCAAGATCAAATTCTTGGAGTGTAGAAATCCATTTTCCTCTTCTCTCGCCTAGTTCGTTCTGTAGAAACATAGTTTTGACAATAAGGTCAGGCACAATAGCAAAAACCCTACTATGTACAATGTAATGTCTGATTTTTTTATAGTTTTAAAAAGTGCATACATTTGCTTGTCTAAAATAGAATACCTCAACTTCACATATTTCAAAGGAGAACTCAAAAAAGCGATGGGATTTTCAACATTACCTTCACTCTTTTGAGTTAGGACACTTGCGAATGAATGTTCTGAAGCAAACGTATAAATGTAAAAGGGCTTTGAGTAGTCTGGACTTACCAAAATAGGAGCCCTAGAAATAGTATCCTTAATGCTCTAGAAAGCATCCTTACTCTCATTTGTCCATTTAATTTCAACATCCTTTTTCAGCATATCATTCAATGGTTTGGCAATCTCAGCAAATCCAACAATGAATTTCCTTACAAAATTGATTTTGCCAAAGAATGATCTTAATTCCTTCTTGCTATGGGGAGGAGGGATTTCTTGGATAGCTTCTATTCTTTCAGGATCAATAGAAATTCCTTCTTTCAAAATAATGTGACCCAAAAGCTTACCCTCTATTACTCCAAAGATGCATTTTCTTGGATTTAGGGAGATCCCATGTTCCCTACACCTTTGGAGGACTTTTCTTAAATCCTTAACATGGTCCTCTCTCTTCTTAGAGAAGACAGGAATATCATCCACATACACAATAATACACTTGCCTATGAGCCCCTTAAATGCATAATCCATGGCGCGTTGGAAAGTTGTGCCTGCATTCAATAATCCAAAGGGCATTCTCCTATAAGCAAATGTTCCCCATTTGGTTGTAAAGGTTGTTTTCATCCTATCACTTGGGTGGATGAGAATTTGGTTGTATCCAGAGTAACCATCTAAAAATGACATCATTTCTGACCCATTTACCATTTGGAGTATCTCATCTATGGAAGGCAATGGGTAGTTGTCCTTTTGAGATGCTTTGTTCAGATTTCTAAAATCTATGCACAACCTTATTTCTCTATTTTTCTTTCTTACAGGAACTAGGTTGGCAACCCATGTAGAGTGCCTTACAGGAAATATGATCTTTGCATCTAGCAATATTTTCACTTCTTTCTCTATTAAGGGCTCTAACAATGGATTGACCAGTCATTGTCTCTATCTAAAGGGCTTGGAGTTCGGTTTCAATGGAATCGTGTGCATTATAACATTCTGATCATACGTTTTCAGCTCCTTGTAACTCCAAGCTATACAATCCACATATTCCTTTAGTGCATGAGTGATAGACTCTTTTTCTTGACTTGTACATGCCTTGGCAATGAATACCTCTTGTGGATTTTCTGCACTCCCTAAGTTGATTACATCACACGCTTCTTTAGGGAGTGGTACTTTTTTACCTCTTTTTGCTTGATATCCAATATCAAATACTTTTTCTAGTGAAATAACCCCTTTTGGAATCTTATTCATTTTTTGATCTATTTCACTATCCTGATCTGTTTCTTCTTGCCACCTCTGGTCTTCATCTATCACCTGATTTTCAAAAATACTAGAGTTAGTAACAAAATTAAAAATGTTCCTATCACTCTCAAATACTTGCAAATTTGTGATGTTATCTGGTATTGAAGGATAGGAAACTAGTTCAATCAAAAACTTCTTGCACTTCTTATTGTCAACCGGTTTGAGCATACTTGTTGCAACAGCTAAAGAATCGGCCATCCGATTACCTTTTCTAGAGATAAGGGAAATGTTAAAAGCATCAAGTTCATTTATCAAATCCCTAGCTCTAGTCCTATAATGACTCAATATTTTGTCACGACATGCATATTGCCCTTTGACTTGTTTAACAACCAACTCAGAGTCTCCTAAGACCTTGAGACACTTGACTTTCTTACTCAGAGCTAGCTATAGTCCAAAAATAAGTGCTTCATATTCCACCACATTGTTGGTGCACGAAAACTATAATCTATAGGCAGCAAGCAAAGGCTTGCTTCCCGGACATGTAAGTTCAATACCAGCTCCAACACCTTGTCTTGATTTGGATCCATCAAATCTGAGAATCCAAACCAGATTATCTTTTTCAAGAGGGCTACAAGAAAGGATTTATTTTTGAGGTTCTTCGGTAGCCTCCTCTATATCCAAGTTATAGACCCCTAAATCAGATTCTGCAAATTGGATTTCATTGGGCCTATTATACTCAGTGATCATTTCCTTAAGTCTTGGCTCGCTATCCACCCAAATTTGGTTCACTAATCCCCTCCAAGGTAGCCACATGTGGGAAGAATCAGTAACGATATAACCATTCAGGTTCTTACTCCAATCCCTACCCAACACCATGCCATACTTGGTGGGAATATTGACCACAAGAATATCAACATGATGTTGAATTCTAGGTTTTGAATTAATTTGAATTAGGACATCATAAAGTGTTCCTACCACATCTACTACAGTTCTGTCCAACTGTATCACCTTGCTCTTTGAAGGAATTGGCTTGAAACCTAGCCTTTGGCAAATCTCAAGGGGCATGATATTGCCCGAGGCACCTGAGTCCACTAAACAATTATGCAAGTTTTTTCCTTGCAATCCTAATTATCAAAAGAAAAGGAGGCACTTCTCATTTCTCCTTTCATAAAACCAAGTGAGACTCAACACCTTTGACCTCATGGGTTTGGCTTGGTGGGTATAATGCTTTCATCAAGGCTTCCTTCTGACCTGGCAATCTAGCAGCCTCTAAGAAAGAGATATTAGCTTTAGTCCTTTTCAGGTCTTCCACTATGTCATAGGTAGGCTTCTCAAAATTTTGCATCTTCTGCGTAGGTTTGGATGACTCAATAGCAGGTGGGGGAGGAGGATTGTTATCAACTTTGGTATCAGGAGGAAGAATGGAGTTGTTTGGTGGAGTGGAGGAAGTTTTGGGGGTCTTGGATTTACTTCTCGTGTAATAACCATGGTTCCCTCTCCCAAACTTCCTAACAGCTTGGACTTCCTCTTCTATGATTTCATCATCATCTTCTCCTAATATTTCATTACCCTCTTCTTCTTCCTCACTTTCTTGATAGTGAACTATTTTAGCTACTAAAGCAGCTTCCTTCCCCTTAGAAAGATAAGGTGGACCCTCAGTAGGCACTAACTCTAAGTCATCAACTTGAGCTTGCAAGCAGTTTGTGTATCTGGAAGTTTCTGGACATTCCTTCTCACTATGGTCCTTGGTGTTATGCAACCTACATCCCTTTTCCCAAGCAAAATCTAAAATATTGATAATGGAATCAGATCTACTAGGGCTTGCAAAAGTGTCAGCTTGGTTGGCTACGGGGTTAGGTACACCCCCATTGTTAGGCTTAGTATTCCATGACCTCCTATGATTATTGAAATTTTTATTAGAATGAGGAGTTTGGGAATGATGCTTTTGTAAGTGGACCATATCATTACTCAACTTGAGACACATTTTCTTTAATTCTTCCACTTTAGGATTAGATTCTTTTGGTTGAGGCATTATGGTACTAGGTCCAAAAGGATTTCCAATACTAGAAGTATCTTGATTTGGCATCAAGGTTTGATTTTGACTACTTTGGCTCAAAATAGGGTTCACGCTCTGAAGAGGTATGGGCATAGGAAATACTATCAAAGCCTGAGCATTGGTCGCATTGACTTCTCGTGTAGCCATATGATTATCTAGGAATGATGGTGTAGTAGATGAAATGGATGTATTTGGATAGGTGGGGATGGATGGATTAGTTGGAATTAATGGATAATATTGATGGTATGGTAGGGCATTCATCATTGGCATTTGAGGTGCCATGACTTGATTCATCATAGCAAACTGACTATAAGGACCAAACTATCCTACCATAGGCAGTTGGGGTATCCCAATACCTTGGGGTGTCATTTGTTGTTCTATGACCATGGCTTCCATGTAGGCTTGGGCTAAAGTAGTAACTTGAGGATTTCTCCTAGTGAACATGGCAATCATGGGGTCTAATGCCCCAAAGTATATTTGCAAAGCAAAGGTAACATCTATGTTGAAATGGCGAGTCGATCTAGAATAAAGTTTTTGGAATCTCTGATTAAACATTCTAATCGGCTCATTAGGTGCCTTTTTGGAAGTCACAAATTGATGGTAAATGATAGTGGGATCCAAAGGTGACCTAAACTAATTGAAAAAAGTATTTTCAAGTTGAACCCATGAAGTAATGGATCCAACAGGTAAACTGATATACCATTCATAAGATATTTGATCCAGACTCATAGGAAAAAGTATACAAGTGACATCTTCATGTTCTACTTGTAGTCTAATTAAAACATCCTTGTAAGCCTGAATATGCTCTTCGACTGTCGTAAGACCATCATGTTTAAACTTAGGTAAGGATTTCTCGATATTTTTGGGTATCTCATGAACATCCCCGACTATGTTTAGGGGAATATTACGTACTCCATACCAGGGAACTGGTGGTGGCCCTACAAGAGTAGTAGAAATAGTAGAGGTAATGGGTGTAGATACACTTGGTGTACCCTCAGTAATAGAGATAATAGGTGTAGATACACTAGGTGTACTTGACACAAAAGGTAACTCTAGAGCAAGTACACTAGGTGGGAGTTCAACCTCTTGAGTCTTGTTCTTTGATTTCCTGTAATTAGGAGAAAGGCTTTGAAATATGGTTTCCCCAATGGTTTTAGACCTAGTAGTGATATACTCAGGTTGGGCCAGCTTGGGACAAACACTCGCTCTACAAGACCTCTCACAACTCACAACAACTCAGACAATAAACAAAAGAAACACAAAACCTGCAAAACAAAGTTCCTACAACAAAGCACAGTGGAAACATAACTTCACACATTAGCCGTCAAAAAATAAAAGACTTATGCAACTAAAAGTACTGTTAGATGAAAATTATCTTAAGCAAATTAATCACAAAGCTATGAAGGCCCTCCTTCTAGCGCCATTTATGTTGAGTGAAAATTATGCCCAATTGCAAAGTTTTCACCACAATCAGGATTTTGGGACAAAATCCTCTCTTGCAAAGAAGTTAGAACAACTTCTCCAAGGTTCCTTTTAGCTTAAAAGCATGCACATGTGTATCTAAAAGAAAATAAATGAATTACCAAGTGCTAGAACACCTTAGTGGTTTGCAAGTGATTGTAAACAAGGGGCCTGTGGTATGATTAATTTGTGATTACCTTACTTGAATCATTTGAATGCGTTGAAATGCAAGTGCTCTTCTTTCTTATATTTGCTTAATATGACCTACCATGAATCCCTCTTAGTGTGTTCATTTTACCTTCATATTAGAGTTGCAAAGTTAGAAAGTGTTGTGGATTATCCACTTCATTTTAAGCATCTATGCCTTTAATGTGAGATTGAAATTAGTGATTGTTGTTAGTAGGTTCAATTTTATCTTGTCGATTTAATGACCTTACTAACTGCAAAGTTAGAAAGTTAGAATGTTAGAAAGTTAGAAAGTTAGCATTCCTTTATTTTATCTGCACTTAATCTGAGATTGAGGGTTAGTGGAGTCAACAATTCCTTTTATCTCAATTAGAAATAAAAAATGAAGTTAGGAAGTGTTGTGGATTGTCCACTTCATTTTCTTATCTTGACTTATCTGCAATTTGTAGGTTAGTAACCCTCCCTCCTAGGTTAATTTTATCTTCTTATGCAAATGAAATCTTGTGCAAAAAATAGAACGTAATTGAGCTAAACAAAAAGGAAAACTAGAACATTAATGCAAAAAACCTAGCATAATGCTACCCTGCACAACAAAACTAGAGATAGTGAGAAATTTCAAAAGGGTAACCCAACTTAATCAAACCTGCAAAAGCACAATTTGAGTTAGATCAAGTGCTAGCCTCTAAGGAAAATAAATGGAATCTACACCCCATAGATCTTCACGTAGTGCAACCTTTTTACAATATTAAACACCAGATAGAAATCCAAGAAAGCATAGAGAAAGATAGACAGTAAAACACTACCCTCTAAAATTATCTCCTCCAGTCTTGCTCACAAAGTGCAAGTTTCTGGATTTGTTTGCATTAAAACAGAATAATGGTCTCTTTTGTTACAAAAATTCCAGCCCCTCAAAAATAGGCCTCCATGGGTATTTAAGGGTTTCAGGAGCCTTTTCGTTTCAACTTCCTTTACAAAAATAGAAGCATAAGGTGAAACGAAACACACAAACCCATTAGCCTTCTTAAACTATTTCAACACTCCTAAAACAAAATTAAAAAATAATAACTTCAAAATAAACCATTCTCCTTTCCTTATATCTCCTTCTTGATTTGAGCTCCCCTTTGTCCCTGTTCACACATATTCTAACATTAAAAATTAACCCTATGAAGGACAAAATATTTATCAACCCTAGCAATAGGGCATATGAGCATAGAGCACCACGATATCCTAGGTATTAGTAAAATACCCATAAAAACATGATAACATGAAACCTTAGGCGCTAACACCCGATATAAAACAACAAAAAATAAAAATCCCTCTTTTCTTCCTTCGGGTGGCACCGACGCGACTCAAACCAGGGTTGATAAGGCACAAGCCTTATTCGACTTGCCCCTACCACAACACCCAAGGCTTGGGTTGAAACCAAACCTCCACGATGTCACTTTCATTTCCTTCTTCCTATGGCTAGCACCCATCAAACATGGCTCTATCCTTTAACACCTGCGATGAGACCATAACTTGGTCACTCCCTGCATCATGCACCATCCGCTCCTCCCTTCTATAGTCGATTCGGGCCTGTGCTCGACCCTCGAAGACACTCTAAAACTTCATTGTGTTTCAACACTGCTCTCTCCTTTCGAGTGTTTGAAGATAAATGATGCATTTAGGTTAGGGTTTCCTAGCACTCAATGAGAGTTAACCATGTCTCCCACTATCACATCGAGCCCTCCTACGCCATGGACCTACGACCAAAATACCTCTGTCGCCCCTACCACTCGTTGTCCTCTAATAGTTGTTAGGTGGGGCGTTATCCCATATTTTTGTGGTAATGGATCTCTACGCATCTTAAATTGGCTACCTCTACCATTCCAGTCGTGGTCAGCGTTTACCGTGTAGCCTACCCTACAAGCTTGGATAATTGGTATGCCATGTGTGAGCCATCGATGGGTGGAGGTTGTTTTACTTTGGTGTGGGGAAATCAATTATCCCACATTCATGGTGTTTCATCCTTTGAGCGCTTCATAAGGCATGTTTCACCTTAGTTTAGTTGACTACCTTCGGGCGATCTCTCCCCTTTGCCACGCAATACGAAGGCCCCTCCGGTAACTCACCCCATCATCAACCCTTGTTGGTCGCCTTGTGATGCCACATCCTCGGTCTTGGCTCGTGTCATGTCCACGCTCCACGTCCTTGCCTTGGCTCGTGTCTTATCCACATTCCCTAGGATTTTCCCCCTACGAAACATAGAAAAACATATTTTAAACACCAATAATAGCTTCGCGATCATGATTAAAACATAGTGTAAAGGGGGACTGTAGCTACAAAATTACATCGAGGTCCTCATGGTATATTGAGACCATTTATTAACTAAAATAAAATAATAAATAAACAAAACTTAAAAGAACATAACTCTAACACCCAAAATAAAATAAATGAAGGACCAAATAAAAGAAAACACACATAAATGATTAACACACAAAAAAGACAACAAATACTATAACAAATTAACAACAACAACAATAAAACAAACAAACTATAAAAGGAACAATAAAGACAATAACACCAACAACATATAAAATAATCAATAACACCAAACAAAAGGAAACACTCGTTTTTCTTAGCCAAAATGACCCCTTTATTTTTGATATCCAAGAAGAAGCATCATGGGTCAATTGTGAGGAACCAAAATGCATCATGATATCCCATTAGTCCAATTTACTCAAACAATTTCAAGTGGGTCCCCAAAATTGGGGTTAGTTGTGAGATAGTCACAATAGATCTATTGTGTTTTTGACATGGGCATATTAACATTGTCCACCTGGAGGGCAATGACATGATGAGCTTCACCCTTTTTATTCCTTTAACGCTACTTTAATTCTTTAGAATTAGTGTCCCAAGGTTGTTGATTCACATACTTGAGTAACCCCTTACTTCAAAGAAATTATTCAATCTTGATCTTCCATGTGGCATAGTTAGGGTTGCTCAATAGGACCACATCGCAATTTATACATTTTTTGCTAAAAATAAAAGTATGCAAGTATTTGTAACCAAAACCAATGTTTCCAATGCAAGGAGCTCAAAAAACATGCAATCTCATAACTCTTTTGTATGCAAATATTATGGTCCTCGTAAGCTTTAAAATATAAAAATTACCTCCAAAACCTTTGAAAAAAATAAAAAAAATTTAATACCTACAATGAATGAGAGGCTACATCAAGTGGCATTAGCTCAACCGGTTAGATTTCTCAACATTTTAAGGAGAAGATCTAGGTTCGAATCTTACCAAACAATACATGGATAATATACAAGCTTTGTTGTAATACCATGATGTGGTGATGATATAATATGGGTGGGGCCTTTTTCAATCCCGTATAACACATTTATAAAAATGAATGAGAGGCTACCATGTGTTTTTGCATGAGTTGCTAAGGGGTGGCTTATTGTGCATTGATTGTGCAATATACCAACGAATCACATGACATCACTTATCACAATCTAATTTGTTACCTTTTTTTGTGAACTATGTTATGTCACATGTTATTATCTGATTTGCTCTTGAATCCATATGTTCCTAAGTTTATTATGACTATGCAAGTTGCTTGTCAAGTTTAATGAGATGGAAAAATATGACTGGTCAATCCTATTTTTATAGGTGTCTAGTGGCATATAGTCGACCACATTGGCCATTGCACAAACTACCATATTGGTCCAACTAGAGTGCGCCATGTTGGATCCTACATCAGCATCTACATATATCGCCTTGGTATTCATGCCATATAGACACCCTCACAAATCACCATGTATCACCCTACGTCACTTATTGGAAAACTCAATCTTGAAACGAGGGCACCCATATGGTCAAAAAAAACAAGATTGAGTGCCAATGAGAAGAAAGATGAACCTGTCAATGAATATTTCTCTTAGAGAATCTATTGATTCTAGTGAGATCCTTATAATCCAAGTTTGATTGGGATTGTTATTATAAACCCTTCTTAGATTACATTGTCAACCTTCAAGAAACCTTCTTTACTAGCCCCTATAAAATTATCCTCAAGAGAAGCTATAAGAAGAAACTCTTGGTGGTAGAAGAAATCAAATAATTATGATTTACACCTGCTCTAATACCATGTCATATTTCATAATAGTTTTCATAAACAAATGGAATCAATCATTACCTAGTATTGCTTAACCAAAAAAAAATGCATAGTATAAAGAATACATAATATAATGGGGTGTCAATAGACACCAAATTATCTTCACTAAATGAAATGAAATTAAACTCTAATCGATAACAAAATAATTGGTGAAAATGGGGTTTGATATCCAAATATATTATGCCTTTAAGTCAAGGTTGTGAGACAAATCCTCAGGAATAAAATAAAATAAAAATTTATAAAAATAATCTCATACAATTGTAAATGAATGGATGCTCATATTGATTGGGAATGAAATAAAGTGCATACTTAAGGATTTTTTATTAATCTAAAATGGTTGTTGTAGGTATGGCAATATGAGAAATGGAGGGGAGGAAAGTCTCTTCAAAATCCTTCTGTTGGACTTGTGTCCAAGTGAACTTCCCTTTGGCACTTCCTTTCATCACTTGATCTAGTGCCCAAGTGATGGTGAAGAAACCTAGTATAAGCCAATACTAAAAATATGCAAGGCCTAAGAAGCCAAAGCTTTATCAAGGATTTTAGGATAGGCCAATTTGGGATGACTTGGATCTTCTCTATGTTGATGTGAACTCCATGTTCAACAATGATCAAATATTAGATATTTGAATGAATTTGACACCAAAAGAATATTTTCTAGGTTGGCACTAAGAAGACTTTGCCAACATATCCTAGATGCTATTGCCATGTCCTATTGAATGTAATAATGTCATCCATGTAGACTACCAAGAATAAGTTATTGAATAGCAACAATATGTCATTCATCATTCACATGAATGTCGAAGGTGCATTGATAAGGCCAAAATGCACGACCAACCGTTTGAATAAACCTTCTTTGGACTTAAAGGATGTCTTCTAGATATTGGATCAATTATAGATTTGTTGAAATCCAAATTCTAGATCAATATTAAATAAGTATTTGGTGCCTCTCAATTGGTCCAAGAGATCATCAATCCTAGGAAGGATAATGGTTCTTCGTTATGATATTGTTGAGTGCCTTGTAGTCAATATGGTCACCAAGATCTATATTTTTATACGCTAATACAATTGGGCTTCCACAAGGTGAAGCATTGGGTATGATGTAGTTTTTTTGTATTTGCATCTACATTTGGTCATTGATCTCATCATTATCTAAAATAGTGTTGATAGACTTTCATATTGGACAAAAGCATCCTTACTACTAGATCATATAGATGTTTAACATGACAATAAAGGAAGACCTCTAAAGGTGATGTGACCACATGATTCAACGATATGACCACTTGGTCCAATTGGCATTGTTGTCCATGTTGGTCATCTACAATAGAGTTGAAAATGGTAACAACAAGCTTCTTTCCTTATTGAGGTTTGATCATAAGGAGAATAAATTTCCATGTCTAATTAATCATTTTTCTACATAATTTGGTTAGATTAAGGAGACTTTGGTGTATGGAGCCACCTCTTGAATCTTATAGTGCTATTCCTAAATAATGATGTTGCTTCATGGTCTTCGACTCATAAACATCATGACACTCCCACATGAAGGGTTGCCTAAGAAGAATATCAAAGATTATCTTCTCCTAAAAGGGTTTGATGCCATAGAAGAGGCAACATTGCTCTATGACATTAATGGTTTTTCTTTGTTGAACAACATCGTATGGATGTGGATGTGGCATCATGGATCGTTTAATCTGTTTTGCTATATTCACCAAGATCAAGTTCTTTTAGTTATTGTTTTTTACAATGAAATTAAGAGGCTCTCCTTTCACTCAAATGATTGAGTGAAAGAGGTATTCTTCATCATATTCATTGGCTAGCAATAATTTTGTTGTAATAACAATAGATTTTTGGTCAAACTACATGATATATGCTTCTCTTTATCTCGTGTTGGTGAAGGAAGAGACAAGATTCTACTTATATGGAAGAGACTAGAGCCACATTCCTTCGGGACAACTTTAACCCTAAACTTTATCTCTATCATTGTTGTATACTGATATGCTTCTCCCAACATGGTATGTGCAAGAAGTCCATCTTCATTTGAATGTACTTATGCAAACTAGTATAATACGAGTACTTTGTACCACTTTGTACATTGTATGCCAAGGTTTATTGGCATATTAATCTCTACATTATCTAGGTTGTTACTAATTAAGATATTTTCATCATAGTCATTAGTTGAATAAAAGTCGTCCTTGATGGGTTCAACAAATTATACCTAGGTGAGGTTGGTGGTGGATATATGGAAATCAAAATTGTTAGTCTTACTTGCTCAAATATGTGAATCTCATCTATTATGAATATGTATAAAGGCTCTAAAGAGCAAAAATGTGATTTTATTATCATTAGGGAAGTTATGACCTAAAAGTACAATAGTGATTGATCTAGCCAATTCTCCATGGCTTTTGCATTAATATCTCCTTCAAAAATAGGAATGCCAAGTTTACCTAAAAGGTGTTGAATTTCCAAAATCCCATCTTGTTGGAGGAGAGGAAGAAGAATGGTTTGCAATGGAAATTCATTGTAGAATTTGCTCAAAATAATCAAGCATCTTCCTTCTCTACCTTGCCAATGCTTCACCCAACATCGTTTGAAGAAAAATGTCATTTTGATCTCATTAGCTATCTAAGGTCTTCTAATGCATCAAGAAAGGTATACAGATGGATCATTGTGATTTTTCTCTTTTGATAGCTTGCTTTTATTTTGCTTACTTGAGACTCAAGTATCAATTATGCTCAGATACCACTAATTTGTTTTGTGAAGCAACCAAGTCTTTATCACACTAATAGACAAAAGAACATGAATAGAAGGCAATATGCACAAACGTTCTATATTATCAAGAAAAAGGAAAAAAATTGTATAACGATCTCTATAGGATATGTGTATAACCTTCTTCCTCTTATTTGTCTTCTAAATGAAAATTAATATTTGTATACAAACATGATATGGAAGTGTTAAAAATAAATGACTCATCTTCCAAAAATTATAAGATAAATTGAAAATTGATAAATGGTTGATTGTTAGTATTCTATTGGTGGCAACATAGTTAAAGATGGCACTAGGTGTCTTGGCACTCAGGTTAGCATTAGCACCATAAGGGATGATGCCATGGTAATTTGGTGCCAAACTCAAATAAAAGATTTGGTGTTGGTGCTAGGTCTATTGGTACGTGCACCAAGTTTAAAGGCCAAACAGGCTCTTAAGGTTGAGTGTTGTCAAGATCTATTTCAAATCATAATTAAGAGCTTCTACGTGTTTTGAATTAATGAAATAATGATTATTAAAGGTCACTTTCTTTAAAAGTTCCATTTCATAATATTGATTGTGTTTAGACTAACCATAATTTCTTAAATTTAAGTACTTTTTTCTCATAAAATTCAAATATTTTTTTATTTTACACCGTCTTAGATGTCCTAAGGAAAAGTATACATTTGATCAAAGAGTTATAAAATGCATTACCCAATAATGAAAATATTCAAAGCAAAATTACCGGTTATTCGCTTGTAATAGTGTTATTATTCGTCTTTTGTTTCCTTTCCAATCACTAGGTATAACTTAAATTTCTTTTATATTCTCCTTGCAAGAACACCCCAACGGTATGTCCATGTTTTATCTTTATGACCTAAGTTCGAATCACAAGGAGGGAGGCCCCTTGTTGCTTTGCCCCTCGGGAGTATGACCCCCAATTGTGCCACTCGTTGTAGTTTGTATTACTTCAACAACAAAAATATTCTTTTATATATTTTAATATTTTACTTATATTTGGATGTTCTAGTTTGATATTATTATGAATTCTATTGCATTCATTAGTTGGTTATAGCTAGGACTCTTAAAGTTTCATTTTATTGTGCATCTACTTCTAGTAAGACTTATTTGAAGAAGCCCATCCATCTCAACAAATCTCTCTATTGAAAAATGTATTAAAATTTTCTAAATAAGATCTTATTTAGTCATTTTTTTAATATTAAGTTATTTTGAGTTTGAGAGAATCAAACATGTATTACTATCTTCAAATTAGAAGCACCAACTTTTAAACTTTTAAGTCATGGAAACTATAGATTGAATCCATGCACAATTATTTTTTTATTTCAATATCTTTCTACATGCTTTGATTGTGCTCCCATCATCTGCCAATAAAACAAATATAATAAAAGTCATGGAAACTATAGATTGAATCCATGCACAATTATTTTTTATTTCAATATCTTTCTACATGCTTTTGATTGTGCTCATCTGCCAATAAAACAAATATAATTAATTAAAATTGTAGGTAAATGCTCTACAAATTCTACATAGTTTTGTTTTCAATTTGTAAAATGGGATTGAAACTAAACCCACCTGTATTACATCGTCATCACATAGTGGTATTACAACTTGAATATTACCCATGTAGTATAACTACATAGTGGTATTGGTATGATTCTAACGTGGGTTTCCTTTGATTCATACTCATACTTAGTTGTATAACTACATATATTCTACGTGGTTATTGATGTAGTTAGATAGCATATTTTATATATATATATATATATATATATATTAAATGGTGGTGGGCATCTAACAAAGAAAAATATATAATTTATTTGTTAAACATAAAGATTATTAGGTTTTTAACATCTGAATCCCTCCTTCAAAAAAATAATTACAATATTGTAAACCAACAACAAAGAAAAAATAATTATTTTTGCACAACTTGAGTTGAAATCCCAACGTTGTAATTCACATTCTTTTGTCCAAATGGCACATAGTAATACAAATATTTTATTACCGCGATAATGTTGTTTGTTGAGCTAGAAAAATAATGCGTACATAATGTTATATGTGGAGCCCATTTTAAGTCAGTATGCAATTTATTCTTTATTTAAAGAAAATAAATTTGATCTACAAGCAAGTAAAGAATTCGCTATTAACTACATCAATACATTAAAGAACTAATAATAATCTGTCATTGTGAAATTAATATCTATTTTTTTAATACATTATTTCTCACTGTTGGTTTTTAAAACCTTTATCTGATCTTTTAGTTTTAGTTTCTATACCATGGTTAACTTTAGTAGTGTCGAAACAACCATGTTGTTGACTTTCAGGTTATCTGTATACATATAAAAAGAGTTTTTATTTACCTTGTTTTAAGAAGAGAAGACTCTTACAGTTGGAACCCAAAACTTTATTGCTATTTTCCCCCTCCCAAAATTGGCCATGGCATAAATCTTACGTACTGTAATTCCATGTTCTGTTAAAAAAACAAAAAAATTCTATTGAGGTTATTCTTTGTTCTACAAATCACAAAACAAACCTATAGATGATGAATTAATGGATAAATATAAAGATGAAAGTATCTATGGAAATGAAAAAAGAGAAAAAAGAAAGGAAGATCCAGAAAAACAAAAACAAAGAGATATTGATATAAAAAAACAAAAACAAATATTACAAGTGATAAACAATGGACCTAAACCTACAAATAAAAACAAATAATAACAATGAAAATAATATCTTGACATATTATTGGCATGAAACATTAATAAGAACCCTAAAAAGAGTATTAAGAAACTCTTTGATTATTACAAATGATAAACAATGGACCTAAACCTACAAATAAAAACAAATAATAACAATGAAAATAATATCTTGACATATTATTGGCATGAAACATTAATAAGAACCCTAAAAAGAGTATTAAGAAAATCTTTGATTATTACAAACAAAATATTCATATTTATAGATATGAAAAATTGGCAGCAAATATTTTAGCAATTCATTTCCATAGATATAATAATTTCAATTTCATGTACATTGTTTGGAGCATTCTTGTTATATCCTCCTTACTTAGAGAACTAAGTATGCGTAGCAAAATGTATGTTTTTAAAAATAAAATAAATAAATAACCTACTACAATATCTATGCAAGTCATGATAATTTGCCCACCACAGTTTTTATTTCCATGGATATAATAATACCGTTGGTTGTATTACCATCGTGATTTGTTTAACTAGCACAGTGATGAAGTCGTGATACAACATAGGGTGAAGCCATTCCAATCTCAACGTAAAAAAAAAATTCAACAAAGATTCATGTAGGAAAATAATATTAATCTTGTTGTTGACCATTTGACACACAGTAGATGGTTAATTATAATTATTATAATAAGTCACACCTCAGACTATTCTGGTTTCAATTATGTACTAATCGGATTTGCACTGATATCGAGAGTCAGGTAATCAACACCATCGAAGATGAGTCTTTTCAATCCCCTTTATTACATTCATGTTTTATCCTCCTTGTTTTGTGCACTACAGATGCTTAGCAAAATGTAGGGTTTCACAAAAAAAAGCCACTTAAGTTCAATTCCCATGGATGTCATGTTAATTTGAATACCTTGACAGAAATGTTTGGCTCCCAAGCCACAACATTTCTGTTTCCATAGATATGATAATTCAGATGGTGGTAATAACACACTGATTTGTTGAAGTACCACAATGATGCAGTCATGATACAACATAGGAAGAAGCCATTTCGATCTCAAAGTAACTATTTTTTTTTAACCTTGATTAGAGTCATAGAAAACTAATTTATACCACACATCTTCAAATGATGAGGCTTATAACCCTTGGTCTCCATATCTCCACTCAATGGTCTATTGCATTTGTAAACGTCCATCTTCATAATCATTATGCATTCTCTGATCTCATAATGTAATAGTTGTGTTCTCCATGTACAGATTAAATAATGCTAAAATGCGAAAAGCAATCGGACTACATGAGAGACCCCTTATGGAGTCCCACAAACTACCCCATCAACGACACCCATTTTTCCTCAATAATTACATCTTGAAAATTTAAAATGCAATTGTGAAAGGACAGGCGCAACACAACCCTTAGTAGGCACTCAATAATTACATCATGAAACTTTAAAATGCTATTGTGAGAGTACAGGCACAACACAACTCTCACAAGGCACCCAAAGCTTACATGCCATTCTTAGGGAGCAAAATCTGAGTCTTGAATCTCTCTCTCAATACATATTAAAATTAGATTGGTAGCTCTTGGATTTTACTGGAATTAATCATACACAATTGACTATTTTGGTCTGTTAACGGAAACAGTTTTCTATAGAGAGTTTTGCTCCTTTACTGTATTCATTATGATTTTTTTTTAACTAAAGGAGTCAACCTGACCAAGAGCAACGGCAGAACAAGTCATGGCAAATACTACTCTCCCATTGATATGTACATCTGGTAAGCACCTCAGGTAATTGCACGACAGAAGGATTGCAAAAACAATCTTAAGGATGAAAACCACATTGGACCATATTGAGATCATAGCACTCTGGACTTAACCTACTTAACCCCTTTTTTTATTGTTTGGCTCTAGAGGACGACCCCTCGTATAACTTCAACTATACACAAGTATCCAGCCTCAAAAATATAACCTGCCAATGCTCTCTTTGATAACGGTCGGACAATGAAAATGCAAAGGATGAACCAGCTTCGAAATTCATTTACATCTACATCTAGAAGCCATTAAATAGTGCTGGGATAATATTAAAGATTTGTCCAATGTGACATAAGCAGTATCAGTATTGTTATTCTGAAAATTCTGTCATATGAATCAGTCTATCATATAGTAGTGAATGCACAGTGATAGCTAGTAACGCTTTGATTTGGAGGAAAAAAAACCCTCAAATAATTGGACCTACACTTTGTATCTAGTACACTGTATCCAGTACCGAAAACCAATTTCTACTATGTATCACACTATTTAGCAACCCAATATTTTGAAAACTAAAATTCATAATAATATCTCAGCCTAAGCCATATATTCCAATTTAGCTTTCTTACTATGTAATGTCAAGGACTCAGAAATGCATTCAGTCAAATGATTACTGATGCACTAAATAACCTACCTTACCGATCTTTGCTCAAAAGAAATGAAATAAAGAAGGTGGTAAATTATACACAAGGCAACCAAAGATCCAGTCGTATCTTCAACACAAGTTTCAGCACACAAAGAATCAATCTCCCATTAAGATCCAACAGGAGAAGAGTAGGTAGGATTGGTGGTATACAAAGAATAATCCGAGAGGTTCAGATTTCCTCACTGGGAAGTAGCAGTCCAGCCACATCAACCAATCTTGTGGTTAATGTTTTATGATACCACAAGAAAACTCTAAATTCAGCTTTGACTTTGTCAAAAACTAAACTAAATTGCATGCCTCAGTGAATAGACTTATCATGATAACTTATTCAGCATTACTCACTTACTCTCAGGAAATTTTGCCTCATAGCTAGAGGAAGGCTGCAAAATAAACCCCACAAACAAAAAGTCAGACACAGAATAATAATTTGACATCCAGACATTATTTGAACTGAAAGAATTCAAAGTAACATACCATGAAAGTTGCTGTAATCATCTTTCCAGCAAACCATCTACCATGAAGAGCATGCTGAGCACCAACTGCAGACGTTACATTGTCAAAACGCAGGTATACATGGCCTGCACTATACCTGCAGTAAGAAAGATAATCCTCGTTGAATACAAATGTTGGATGACACAACACAAAAAGAGATCATTCTATCTATGCAGGGCCTCCTAACATAAAATCAACTTCCTGTCATAGTACATAGTAGGCAAACTAATATGTAGAACAGTAAAATAATCCTACTGCTATTGAAATAGACAAAATACAGCCATCATGTAAAACCACAATAGTTTAAGAAACAGGAATGGAATTTGAGCTAATTTTGTGTATGTTCTAAAATCAAACACTCCTATAAGCAAATTAAGCTTCTGGAGGATACTCCTTGCAATAAACAGCTTACTTGTCCACAAAAATATGCAGCACTGCACCAAATTTTGAGCACTCATCTTGCACATCCTCTTTAATATCCAAATCAAAATCTGGTTCAGTCTGCAACATGAGAATTTGTTTCTAAGAACAATTTTTCACATTTAAATATCATCAGAACAATATCAGGCCAAATAAGTAATAAAAAAAGGTTCTGCCTGCACAAACCTCATTCTTTGGGTCAAACATATTTTTAAGCAGCAAACAGTCACTGGGAACTCCAATAGGATCCACAGCCGCTGGAGCAACAGCGGGGACCACCATTGTAGAGTTTTGGAGCCCCATATAATTAGGAACTGATCCGACAGCTGGAACAACAGGTTGTGCTAGAGGAGAGATACCAGGAACAGCAGTTGGATGACTCAATGCAGGATTCGCAAGAGGTGCAGTTGCAACTGATCCAGCAACACTGCAGCAAACATGGTAAAACATTTTATACCATTGTCCCAATCCAACTACCTTCACAAATAAGAACCATGTTGATGAAACTACCTTCACAAATAAGAACCATGTTGATGAAAAATCTTTACAGATTCAAATTAGGTGCTCATTGAAAAAACCCCCAAAGAACAGATAAATTGTTTTAAAAAGTTGAAGAAACAAAAGCTAAAAGCCAATGTACCTTGTGGCTATACCGCTCCTGTCCAGTTTTTGCATAAGAAGAGCTCTAGAACGAGCATTGAGAGACTGCAAGACAAGGGCTTTTAGTTCACTAATAACAACATGTAGCCTTTATTAAACAAATAAACTATTTATATTATAGACAAGATGATGCACAAAATTCAGATTAAGGCAAAGAACTGATTAAACTTACTATGCCACCACCATCATCATCATCAAAATCACCAGCATTTGCTCCAAGATCTTGCATTCCTACTTGGTCAGACACTGCTGATACCTGTTTTCCAACACAGATTAGCATCCTTGTATGGCATCCTTGTATGCATAATGCAATAACCTGATATACAAGATCAAGCCAAAGTGTCCAAACCTTGATGACTCGACCTGCAATTTCCAACTGACCATTAAGGCTTTGTGCAGCTCGAGCATCTTCAAGTCGTGCAAACTGAAAGCACACCACAATATTAAATTAATTTTTGCTCCAAAAGCAAAAATATAAAATGCATTTTCATACACATCAATATAGATTGAAACTGACCTGAACAAATCCAAATCCCTTACACTGTCCTGTCTCAGGATCTGTAGGCAACTGTACAAGCTCTACAGTGCCAAATGGTTCAAAAACCTGTAAATAAACAAGAAATTAGACATCAAACTAATGAGCGATACTAATCCAAGGTTAGCTTATTGTTCCTGAAATTGGAAGAGTTCCAAATTTCTGTTTTTACCTGCCGAAGCTGGTCTTCTGTTATATTGAAATGTAAATTGCCAACATATAACCTTCTGGCTCCACCAGAATAAGGTCCAATAAGACCTCCCGCACCAGCAACAGCAGCATTTGATTGGACTAAATTTTTTTCAGCTTCTGAAGGTTTAACCATTACAGGCTGACCAAGAAGAAGCTGACCAGACAGTGCTATTGCCATTGGAACCGACATAGCATCATAGAATTCAATGTACCTACAAAATTCAATGTGTTGCATGAGTACAAAGGATAAACATAATAGCAACTATCACAATCTCAGGCAAATTGATCAATGAATTGCACAGTGAGCTCATGCAAATCATATAAAAATTACGCAATTCCAAACCAACTTAGATGTATTCCTAAGATTACGTATCACGTTTGCTACCAAATTGCAATGTAGCATAAAAATCAAAAATAACAGTCAATAACTCATTGAAAAAGAAATAACAGCCAATAGAGGCAGAACTACATACCCAACACCTTTAGAACGCCTTGAATTGCGATCCATTATAAGTCTCACATCACGGACCTGCATGAATCAGAGGAAAATTTGAATTTCAGCAAATAATTATACACCTGACAACTTATGCAAACTTACAAGAATGGGAAGCTCCACCTCAACAAGGCTGAGCGACAAGAGGAAAGATGAAAAGCCCTTGTACAAGATAGCCGGCCAATTTATATAGGCCATCCACTCGATTTATGAAGTTCCATGAATTCACACTCACCACATGCAAATAATGTTGTAGCCATAAAAATTCATAATACTACGCCTCAATGAAAGATGGGTACATTTACTGCAATAAGAACCAAATGTATCTCAATGATTGGTGTTAATATATATTTGCATTGCATGCATCTACTGTACAAACGTTTGGAAAAAGGTCGATGCATAATCAAATAGTGGGAATAAGGAAGTGGGAATAAGGAAGTCTGCAATGTCTTTTAGCAATCTTTATATATGATCAACCAATAAAAACATTCACTCTCATATATAAAAACAGCAAAATCAATACCCAATTTTCCAACCAAAAAGCAATACGATAACATTATTGGGAAATAGTTGTTGCTAAACACCTTATGATATAGAAGCATGTTTACAGAAAATATACTCACCTTCCCAGCTCTCGAGAAAAACTCATAAACATCTCTTTCATCTGCCTTCAAGCAGATCTGCAAGAGAAAAACCAAAAATAATACAATTAAAACCAAAACAGATTAGAAGATTTGACCCAAAGTGATCAAAATCCTCTGGCATATTTAACACATCAAAAATAACATTCTCACGAGAAATAGACAAAAACCAGACCTGGTAGGCAAACACAGTCCTCTGATCTCTCTCTGGATCAGCTTCTGGTTCTGGAGGTTCCTCCTTCCTTTCCTTGAAACGCCTGCAAGACATAGATAACTTCAGCAGTTATACAACCCATGCAAACAAATTAATCAACACAAACTTTTGGCTGCATAAGGTGGAAAGACCTCCAGTGAACTTATCAACGCTATTAGCCTCTGAATTACATGACTCAATGGAAGAGAACAATTTCTCAGGATGTTTCCTGCCATCCATAAAATAACTTGAGAAATATTGTCAATATAGTTACAAATCAATTACAATAACTGTGTCTTGAACAGATTATCTATCATATCTTATCTCAAGCCAAAGATGAACCCTGATGATAGAAACCAATAGCTATAAGCAAAAAAAATTGTTAATTATGCATAAACCTGATTTTTAAATATTATAGAATTCAGCTTTATATTTATGTTCACTTTCGAGAGTTTTCGCAAAAGTCCTCTTGCAAGTTTCTATTGCCACAGAGACACCTACAAATAGCCTGGATAATGTATGACTGGAATGCAACGATCCAGATTTGTATAGACAACATATGTTCTAAGCCAATTTGAAATAATTTCTACCAAAATCACTGCATTCATTCTAAATACTCTTTATGTGGCGTTAGAAATATTGGTCAATTTCACTATCCTCATTTAAAGGTGGCACCTACATGCACATATATGTAGGACCATGTTTAGACCCCTACAATCCAAAGATAAGGCCTTTCTACGTATTAATCCTTAACTTCTAGAATCGGATTTAGGAACTGCCCAATTGTATCCAGCAAAAAGGTAATTTAATCATGGAAAGCAAAAGGCAATGCAAAGAACATTCATGTTATGAACATGACCAGACCACAATGCAACACACAGGGGCTACGAATCAAATTGATGGATGAAGTATACAGAATGTCACAAATTGGGCTTTTAGGAAGGTAGGAAAATGACCACAATATCATAAATTTGCTCAAGGAGGTGTTGCTAAAAGATGCATACATAACTAGACCAACTGATATGGAGAAAGGACAAACATACTATTTTTACATGTCAAGGGTTAGTTTGCAGGTGAAAGGACAAAACACCCTATATTGGCTACAAAGGACCATATTGACACATAACTGGGATTATTTAACTTCTTGCTAAAACTGAATTAGAAACAAAAATCTCTTTGCCAAAGTCGTGTGCCTGTAATTGCAAGTCACTTGAGCACCAACTGCCTTCACAAGCATCAAAAGATGGATGTGATTCTCTGAATCAGAGCCCAAGGTGCCCCCCACCAGCATGTCTGCAACAGAATAAGTTAAATTAAACGATCTTCTATGTGTTCCACAGTATAATTCAAATCATAATATGTCATCACCACAGTACCCCACTACTCCGACCTCACCAACCCAAAATACCATGCTGAAAGGTCTTAATGTCTGTCAAAGAAAATTTCAAGACCCATGACCTGAATTCTTGGGCCTGGCTCACTAACCAGAGATTGCTCATCATACGTTTGCTTTAGCACATCTGCGCGTTTCCAGAACCTAAAATTCAATATTCAATCTTTCATAAAGATAAACCAAATAAAAGAACAGCCAAATAACATGCATCAAGTTTGTCTTTGTTTGCAAAGTAACATTATAGAATACATCATAATAGAAATGAATTTTTATGCAATCAGTAAAAGCCATGATAAGTACACCCAACAGTCTGAGGCAATCAACAATTCTCAATCAAATTCAACTGTGTTAAAATGACAGTACTTACTGATTGAATATCACATTACAACTAGCTTCAAAAGATAAGGTACGGCTTTTAAATGGTACATAAATGCAAAGTACATCAATAAATCACAATAAGAGGCTGTGCACTCGAAACAGAACAGTAAAAAATTTGTTTTAAAAAACATAGTCAAAAGAATATGTTACCACAAAAAATGAACACAAATTCGTTTAGAGCACACACAAGAAGGCCTATTACAAAAGGAACTGTAGCCATAAACAAAAATCGTAAAAAGCGACCATAACTCTTATCCGATGTGTTTTCAAAGATTCTTCATCTAGAAAATGAAGCCTGCAATAAGAAGATGAAATTATCTTTCAGTAAAAATTATGTTATAAGTGACTGGCAACTAAACCACAAAAGCTGGATTGGACTATTTTATTGTCAATTTTATCCAATCCAAATGACAGATGGGCTTAACCACAATTTTAGAAAAGCATTTAGGTATATATGGATACTGCTTGGGGTCTAATAAAATTAAAATAGAGACTTCATTTGGAAAGAGCAGGATCAGACTATTTTAAATAAGCTATACAGAACATATCTTACAAATAAGAGTGCTATATTATAACATATGCCGTTATCTGCTTTCCTATCATAAACATGGTTAACAGGAGGCAGCATGGCAGACAGGCATAAAACATGGACACCATTACAAACCAGCTGTACCACAAGATTCAACAAACTTCATTTTGAAGTTCAAAACTCACCGATTTTACCAAAGCCCAAACAAATTTGATTAAATTCAGCAATGAAATTCAATTAAATTCCACAAAATAACTTGATTAAATTTGCTTTTTATTTAAATCTATGAAGTTACACACATATTTGCATTTTTTATATACCTCGAACATGACAACAAACTTCAATCCAAATTTTTCCTTGTGTTCAATTTGTTTTCAATTCCATCCCTGAACTTAAAACCCAAATCTCCTGACACAACAAATCAGTAAAGAGGGTACACATATCAATACAGATACATATCATAGAAATAGCCACAAGAAGATGAAATTATGAAAACTTGGACAGGGTTTGCATCCATATACCCAATTTTTTGGTTAACTCTAATCAATGATCACTGCCTGTCCCGCTATATTAAAGAAGATAAAACCATCTCTGTAAGAAAAGTTGTCAACTACATTATTAGTCATGTTCTTATGCACATTGCAAGAGAGCAAATCATTTATATGAGGAACTACCCTTCTATGAAACAATGGTTTCAGTAAAGAGATTTGCATCCATGTAAACAAATCTCTGGGTAATTATATGCCTGGGAATGAGGCTATATGCCTGCTGAATTCAAACTTTACAAGAGCAAAAATAAAATTTAAACCAAAACCCAACAACCACACTCAAAATGCTCGAAATGGAAGACATATATGAGCGAGAAACTGGGAAGACGGTCTACTAACAGACCAAACAAAAGCCTGGCAGGAGAGAGGCAAACACAGATGAACATGTATCACCCATAAAATTCAAAAAATTTGTACCCTTTTTTAACCATAATGTCTGTTTACACAATATTTTCAATGTTTCTACAACCTTTGATCCATATTATACTAACATTGCTTGTGTTCTCCACACCAACTTTTGGCGTCATGCTTAGTTATCATGTTGATCAATGAAAGTGAGCACGAATCTAGATTGCCCATTAAATTCGGAATTTTGTAGCATCTTCTAATCTTAATGTCTGCTTACACAGTATTTTCAACATTTTTACAAACTTCAATCCATATTATAATAACATTTCTTGTGTTCTCCACTCCAAATTTTGACGTCAAGCTTAGCTGTGGCATTGATCATGAAAGTGAGCATGAAAAGTATACCAAAGCTATTATGATTGCACAACAGTCATGAGGTTGATGATTAAAGTTAATTTAAAGGTGAAAGAAAGCCAAATAATTAGTGTCAACAAAAAGTGAAGTTGATCGAAATTGGCCTTAGAGTATATGCCAACATAGATGTCAAACTCATATACAGCAGGCTTGCAATGTCACGAAAAAGAATAAATGATCTTTGAAATTGGGAAACGAAAGTCCAGCAAACAAACTAGATGGAACAATTAACTACACAACAACAGGGGCTTTGTGTGGATTTGAAGAAGATCAAGCATATTCACATGGCTACTGGTAGGCAGGATTCTGCTTGAGATATCTTCCCAACATGCTTTCAAGGCAATGGAAGCTTCATTTTGACATTACGAAGTGCAATAGCTCTTGCTTCATTTTGACATAATTTTGGCTTTGTCAAGGCTGAAACTAGGACATGGAGATGGCCTCGTATCAAATGCATCTGAAGCCCTATCAAACATTCCAGATCCAACTTTTGAATTCTCTCAGTTGAATGCTTCCTTTATCAGCAAAGGCCTCACCATTAAGGACCTTGTGGTTATATCAGTTAATAACATAAGCATGTGCATTAGATTACACTATTACTATCATAATAAATATTGATATGATTTTTTTTGTTTTTCCAAGTGGACATACCATCACTATTGCTCACTGCCTTTCATTAAGAGGCTTTAACAATTTCATGGGAAAAGGAAATTCTGATATTGACAACTCATATTAACAATTTCATGGGAAAGGGAAAGGGAAAGGGAATGACAACTCATATTAAATGTGCACAAGCTACCTGGAAAGCTTACCTGGATTGATTTCAAGGATGGTGCTTTTATCTGTGGAGGTCTTGCACTTGAATTTTTTGAGATTGCATGTGATCTTTGTCCATGGCAGGTTCAACATCAGATATTTTCAATTAAGTTGAAAAAACCTCTTATTAATCAAAAAGAAGTTTGAACAATTTCAATGATATGTCCACCTCAAAAACAAAAAAAAACAAAAAATTATCATACCAATAAATGTTGTGCAAGTATTAGTGTAATCTACTGCACATGATTATGTTATTACCCGAAAAACTGCAACGTCCTTAATGTTGAGGCCTTGCTGACAAATAAAACACTTAGCTGAGAGAAGATAAAAGTTGAAGTTGATAGGGCTTCTAACACATTTGATACAAGGCCATCTCTACATAGGAACGTTATAAACTAGACTTCAAATCTTGAACTTCAAATTAAAATTTTAAAAAACAAAATTATAATTAAACTAAACTTTTGGACATGTACAAAAAAAATAAGATCAAAAAGTAGAATAAAATTAAAACTAAAAAACTAATAGAGAGTGACCAAATTAAAAATTCTTGAAATGGATTTTAAAACCATTTAAAGGCAAGAAGACCTTAGGATTTGTCCAAGAGGCTTCCCGAAAAGGACAAGCGCATGCCAAAGAACCAGGACAGGTGGTAGAACTAGTGAAGGAAACAAAACACCTGTTGAGTTCAAATAAAGACAATTCACAAAATTAAAAATAAAAGAAACATCTGAACTTTATTCCTTTAACTTTAAAGGAAGCCCTTAAAAACATACGCTGAAATTGCTCAAAATGGAAGATATATGTGAGTGGTAAAATGGGAGGACAGCCTGTATCACACACAGGAAATCTGGATCGCCCGTAATTTAGAAACTTGGCAGGTTTTTCAAAAAAGTTTGTTGAGTCCGAGCACAGATCACTTGGATTTGTTGATTCGGTTTTTTAACCACTCGGCAAGTTCTTTTGACTCAAAAGAGGTCTTTTGTTTTTTCCTCTTCTCTGCTAAAAACTCGCACTGGCCAGACTTGCAAGTTTTTCTGAGTTTGATAATAGAACTCGGCCGTGGCTGCAAAACTCCAACAAATGGCATAAAAACTGTTTTTCCCAGTTTGGGCTTATTTTTGATGTTTTCATTGACAGAGAGCTGACAGAAGGTGAAGACAGACCACAAGAAACACACATTCGCATCATAAATATAAAGTTTCCTTACATTTCAAGAATCTAACAGCCACCCAGCGCTTGCAGTTGAGGTAAAAAAAAAGTTTCTGCTGTCAATGCTTAAACCCTAGGCCTTCTTTCTTTTCTTTTCTTTACGTTTCTAACCACTTGATGATTGTATCTATCTGCAGCCACAATGAAAAAAAAACACTGGGAAAATAGACCCAGCTCAGATACATGCAACAGAGGGTGTGAAGAAGGGGGAACTTTACCACAACTTCTGTAACAGCAGAATTTTTGGAGGCAGAAACCGCGTCAAATACCACTTGGCAAGGACCTTGAAAACATGCAAGGGAGGGTGCAAAGAAGGCGGAACTTTACTGCAATTTTTGTAACAGCAGAATTTCACCTCAAACACCACTTGGAGAGGATAAGCGGCCATGATGTCATGCCATGTAACACACACGAGGATGAAGTTATGAGGGAATACAATTCCTTCCTAGAAGACTATGATAAGAAGAAACAGCTGAGAAAAAAAAAAACAAGCGAAGCAATGGCTACTCCTTATCAACCTCCTTCTGCAGAGGATATCACCTTTGGCTTCGGCCCTTTCTGATGGAGCCACAGTGGATCGAGTCCATCAATGGCACACCTACTGAATGGGACAGAGTCATCCTTTTTTTTGGAATGTTCTTCTCCAGGGTCACAACCCTTGCTTGAGGGCACGACTGCATCAAACCAGGAGCAGCAAGGCCACGAGGAGGGCTTACGCAAGCTTCTGGTATTTTTCTAATATTCCCTTCAATGCGGTGAGGTCTCCATATAGAGGGGAATGGTAGATGCCCTCACCATTTGTCGCCTAGAATTAAAGGTGCCCATTTGTGATGATTTTAGGGCCCACTTAAGTTACATTTCTTTATTGTGCAAATTTCATTTGCAAATTTTAAATTTTAATCCAAATTTCAAATAGCTAATCATAATTAAAATCTCTTGTTTGACTTCAAGAATGGCAGTGCCTTTGGTGAGGATTCCCGTCTTGTTGATGGTGAAAGATCACAAATAAGTTACCTATAAGAGGCCATAGACAGGGATAAAGAGGTAATTGCCTCATTTTAAAATTATGCGTAGTACTATGTCAACCCCAGATTCTTTTATGATGAATCATTTGATGCTGACTATGAGGTGATGTCAGGCCTTCATCAATGCCTTTACCAGAATGGTGCCAGATGAGAACGTTTGCAATATGATACAGAATGAACAGCAAAATTACAAGAGATGTGAGGGCTACCTTTTCATGGCCCAACAATGCATTCGAGGAAGGGCAACTTAGAGACCAGGTAACCAATATGAATCTTTTGATTTTGTTTTTTAAAATAATCTCAATTTTCTTGGCATTTTCTAGATTTATAGTGGGAGGACATTGTTGCCTATACGCTCATCAATAATTGATGTTGATGTTAGGGTGAAGGCCAAATATATGGAGAACAAAAATCTAAGTCAATCAACATTGGCCTTAACAGGGGTGTATCAGGCCTACTAAATCATGAAAAGGAAAAACTAAAAATATTAATAAATAATGAAAAGGAAAAAAAAAATATTTGAAGTTGGTAATAAAAAGACCAGTAAATGAAGCGACTCGACAAATTAACTATACAACAACAGCATCTTTGTGCGGGCGGATTTGAAAAGATAAAATGTATTTACATAGATATTGGTAAAGAGGATGTGCTGATTGAGAAACCCCCAACCTGCTATCAAGGAAATAGAAGCTTCATTTGGACAATATTGCTGGAAGATCTGTGCAAAGCAGATATCTCTCGCATCTTCACATGAAATTGTATCTCTAGAATTGAATAATCACACAAACAGACAAGGCAAGTTGTGTAAATATCTTTTGAATGCTTAGAAGAAAATACAAACAAAATCCCCAGTCTATTAGGAAATTATTTCCTTGTCAAAATTAAATCCACTAATTCTTCTAAATCAAATGGACATTGTTAAAAGCAGTAATCCTCTTGTGGATCATAAAATAACTTCATATGGACAATATCTAGCAGACAATGGATCCCCAGCTGCACTGCAAGTTCAGCATTGAGCATATCAAGTACTCGTGTCCCATCTTATTTGTCCCTTAAAAATTAATATCAAACCATAACGGAAATCATTATTTTACAAATAATATTAATTAATTGAATGTGCAAAAGAATTTCCGAGACTAATTTCTGAATAGAAACAAAAGAGGCCTTGCACTAAGCAAAAGTTACTAAGATATCTAATTTAGTAATAATAAACCTCACACGTTCAAGTAGAATTTTACAGACATCATCTGAGTTTCAAAAACTTGACCAGACCACCCTATCCCATTTCTCTTCATATTTTCAATATCAAAATCCTGACCAGACCACCCTATTCCATTTCTCTTCATATTTTCAATTTCAAAATCCTGAACAAACCACCCTATTCCATTTCTCTTCATGTTTTCAATTAGAAGTTAACATAGAGTGAGTGTATACCTGCTCTCTCTTTCTCTGAGCTCCCTTTCCCTCTCTCTTTCTCTTAATTCTCTTTCCCTACTTTTCTCGCGATCGATTCTGTGCCTTTCAGAGCTTCGCCGCCTTTCTGAGCGACTCCTGCTTCGTCTAAACCTTTCTCGTTCCCTCTCCTTTTCCTTTTCCTTCTCCCTTTCCCTTTCCCTTTCCCTCTCTCGTTCTTTCTCTCTGTCTCTGTCCCTATCCTTATCTCTATCCCTGCCATTTCTGTCGGGCCGCTCCTTACTACTCCTGTGCCTGCTCTCTCTTTCAACCCTCTCCAAATCCCTGGACCTGAGCTCAGGCGAAGATCGAGCATGCGAAGATCCTCTTCTAGATCTTTCTCTTTCCCTTTCCCTGTCCTTGTCCCTTTCGCGATCACGGTCACTCCTCACTCTATCCCTTTCACTCCTCTCTCTTTCCTTTTCACTCCTCTCTTCATCAGACCTCGCCCTCTTCGATCGATGATCAAGCCCATGCCCATCTTCTTCACCTCTCCTATGCTTCGAGCTTCTACCCCGTTCCTTATCATCCTCATCTCCTCCCATCCTACCATTGTCCTTAACAGCCTCTGAATTCTCCACGGCCTTTTCCAAATACTCGTACTCATCAAAATCCATCGAATCTTAAACCCCACTCCAACTGCAAAAACAAACCATAAAACCCCCGTTCAGAAACAAAATTAAATCATGCATTAACAAAAGAAAAATCAACCAAAAATTGCTTATAGTAAAACCCGCCACAAGCTTAGGGCTTAGGGTTAGGGTTCAATTAACGCTGCTGACAGAGGTGGGTTTGTAGAGGGAGCCCTAAATTCAAAAAATAAACCCAAAACACAAAAACATATTTCCCAATAAAAAAACACCAAAAGCAAAACCCCACAATTTTAAAAAACACTCAAATTTAGCAAAACCTCAAGGAAGGCTCTATACTAATTGCAAAACCCTAGAATAAGATCAAGCGAAACAAAAAAATAAAAAATTAAAATATATATATATAACCCTGTTGAAATTTCAAAGTATAGGATAAGTTAAAAATCCTGCAAATTAGGAGGTGGAAAAACTTGGGAAAGTGCCTTTTTAAAACTAGGATTTTCGGTTTAAACTGCAAAATCATAGGTGAGAAATTACCTTTCTGCAACTTGAGACGCGCGGAACGTTTCTACAGCCAACTAAAAGGATTAATGCCGGCGCTGGAGCCTTCGCTCTTAAAAATAGAGATTTAGGGCATCGGCAAATGCTAGCAGGTGCCTTCGAGTCAATAACTTCTTAACAACATAGAAAAAAATTCGTTTGAAGAAGATAAAATATTAGTTATAGAAAATGCTGGAAAATCAAAAAATACTATGGAGCTATATGGATAGTAAAAACGGTAAATGTTCGTTAGTCGCCTAGCGTATAGCTGTAAAATGGAGTGTGGACGGACTGAACCCATGTACTAGTGTGAATGGGTATCACGCTTAATTAAATAAAAATTAAGAAATGGTATAATTTTTTATTTTAAAGGAGAAATTCTTCTTGTTTGAATTTCTTAAATTGTTTTTTTTTTAATATATAAATTTGGGTAGTGTGAGAATCTCTACGTTTAGGGTTGGGCATCTCCATCCGACCATGACCTTTTATAATGGGGAGAATTGAGTTTATTAATAAGGGAATTTAATACACAGCCACACACAACGGGTTAGACATCTCCAATTTAACACAGAGCCACACACAATGGGTTGGATATCTCCATCCCACCATGACCTTCCATAAGGGAGAGAGTTTATCAATAGGGAATTTAACACACAGCCACACACAGGTTGTGGTTTGAACTTTGGACCTCCCAAACAATACTATAGAGCTATATGGATAGTAAAAACGGTAAATGTTCGTTAGTCGGCTAGCGTATAGCTGTAAAATGGAGTGTGGACGGACTGAACCCATGTACTAGTGTGAATGGGTATCACGCTTAATTAAATAAAAATTAAGAAATGGTATAATTTTTTATTTTAAAGGAGAAATTCTTCTTGTTTGAATTTCTTAAATTGTTTTTTTTTTAATATATAAATTTGGGTAGTGTGAGAATCTCTACGTTTAGGGTTGGGCATCTCCATCCGACCATGACCTTTTATGGTGGGGAGAATTGAGTTTATTAATAAGGGAATTTAATACACAGCCACACACAACGGGTTAGACATCTCCAATTTAACACAGAGCCACACACAATGGGTTGGATATCTCCATCCCACCATGACCTTCCATAAGGGAGAGAGTTTATCAATAGGGAATTTAACACACAACCACACATAGGTTTTGGTTTGAACTTTGGACCTCCCAAAGAAGAGTCAAAGTCCACCATAACCTTTCATAAAGAAGAGAGTTGAGCTTATCAATACGGACTTTAACACAGCCACACAAGTCGTTGGTTTGGATTTTGGACCTCCAAAGCCCCAACTATTGTTTTGTTGCCCAGATTAATTTTATGAAATTGTAGATTGTATAGTTCTTAAATTGTTTGAATTTTTTTTAGATTTGGTTAATGTGAAAACACTTGGGTTGAGAAAAAACCTTTCGAACCAGTTACTTTTAGGTAGTCAGTAGTTTGTTCCATCTGGTATACCACTAACTAGAGGAAAACCATAGGAGATTTTTTTATGTATTCGTAAAAACAGTATAAGGGTGGTTTGAACACTAGACCTCCCATTTATTAATGTCAGGGTTATATTTCGAAAACCAACTGCACTGTGAAGACGCACATGGGCTAGTTCGAACATTGGACCTTCCATTTATTATTGTCAAATCAAGTGCGCTACAACCACTGACAAATATTTATTATAACTTAAATTTTTTTTTATTTGGTAGATATGAAAAACCCCTACGACCAACACAGGGATGAGCAAACTCCTTCCAACCATGACCCTTCGTAAAGTCGAGAGCTATGCTTATCAATAGGAAATTTAACACATAGCCACCACACACCCAACCCCTCACACACTCGCCCACGCCCCGGCTTAAATTGTCTTAAATTGTTTGAATCTTAACTAGTAAAGTCGAGAGCTATGCTTATCAATAGGAAATTTAACACATAGCCACCACACACCCAACCCCTCACACACTCGCCCACGCCCCGGCTTAAATTGTCTTAAATTGTTTGAATCTTAACTAGCAATAAATTGAATAAGTGTAAGTTATTATAATATTATTACATAATTGTAAAAAATATATGAAGTAATTATGAGTCAATAAGTGTAAGTTATTATAATATTATTGCACCCAGGTGTTGTAGGTGAGTTGGAGAGGAGAGGGCAATCCTTCAAGGGAGGGCCCCAGGTTTGAATCTCCACCCTACCAAAAAGTTGAATTGGGTACCCAAAATCTAATTGATAATGTTGGTGCGAGCAGGGTTGGGTGCAACCCCCGGGTGACTTTGACGGTGTAGAACCCCTGTTCGTGGTCTTTCAGACCAAGGCGGCCCCGTAAGGGTTTTTCGCTTAAAAAAAAATTATAATATTATTGTAAAAAACCTATGAAGTGTAAGTTATTATAATATAAATAACTTTCATACATTTAAAACGGGGCCTTATAAACCATTTCTTATTAAAATAGTTAAAATCATTGGTAGAGCCAGAGTTAATTTGTTGAAAAGTAAATAATCTTTCAGGAGTCATATCATTGCACAGAGTTGTTTGATTGAGACGATTCTTGTGTTATTTTGTGTAGATTTTGAAAAGCTTTGAAATGGGTGATCATTTGGGAGAATCTAAGTAGTATCAAGGGAGATATGACCATGTGAAGACAGTCATTCGAAACTAGGGCAACATTAGGGCAATTTTTTTGAAAAATATCTCATCTTTTAGGAGATTTTTCTTTGCAAAGTGTTATCTAATTCAACTAATTTTTAGACCAATTTGTATAAAATTTGAAGAGTTTTAAAATGAGTGGTCATATAAGGAAATTCGAGCAATATTGAGGTAGAAAAAACCTTGTGAAGTCAGCAATCGAGAGCAAAGGCAATGACAAATTTCCAAGTTGCAAAAAATAAAATTGTAGATATTTGTTAGCCAAGGTTTAGATGACATGAGGAGCATTAGAGGGCTAGGGTTTTAGTGAGGCAAGAAATTATCTTTGGGCATAAATTGTTTTGACTAAGTTTTTTTTCTCTTCTTTTTCTTAGAAATTTTGCTTGCAAACTATTTTAGTTTTTTTCCTATATTATAATTATTATAGGATATTCTAGTAGTTTTTAGTAGATGTTGTGTTTTAGTTCCCTTCCCATGGATTGATATATAGCTAAATTCTTAGAATCTAGTAGTAGAGGTTAGTGAGTGTCTCATAGATGATCAAGATTCGATCCTCAGATCTCAAAGATAGGGCAATTTTTGGTAAATTTAATGGGTTTTGGCTAGGGGCTTCAACAATGATAAAATGTATTTATAGGAGTTGGAAGTCTTCATGAGTGATTCCATCCTTTCTTCCCAAATGTTTCTTCCTAGATATTTTTTGTTCGAGGAAGGAAAGAGATAAAATCCTAAAAGGGGGTCCTTGGTTTATAGGAAGAGTAGGAGTCTTCATTACCCACTAGTATGAAGGCTTTGCACCTAAAAATGTAAATCTAGCTCTAGTACCAGTTTGGGTTAAGATGTATGGATTGCCCATTGAATTTTTTAAAATAAAAACCTTCAAGGCAATAGAAAATACTTTGGGAGAATATTTTGATATTTCAAAAAACAAAAAAAGATATATTCTTGGCTATTTATGCTTGAATATTGGTCATTGATTGGTATAAGTAAACCTTTACCATAATCAATCATTTATAAGTATGAGGGTCAGTTGTGAAACCAAACCATAGATTATGAAAACATATATTTTAGATGTAGAATATCCCATGAGATGGGGCATATTGAAATATCATGCCCTAAGAAGATTTCAACAAAATCATATGTAGGAAATCACAAGAGAAATTTACAAATGGATATGGATGAGGGTGATTTTCAACTTCCAAAAAATAGGTCTAGAAATATGATAGTAAATAAAAAATGGAGACCAATAAGGAAGGATATTAGAAGAAGTATCAATTATATTTTGAGGCTTTAGCCTATGAAGAAAAATTAGATCAAAGCTTATATGACACATTACAAAAAGTTCAAAAAATTAACAAGGAACCATCTATTCAGTATGATTCAGATTTAAGAATGGACATTCTCGATGAACCTAAGGAATGTGTCCCATCAGATTTTGAAGACTCACTTAAAGTACCATACACCATTTAGGAGAGTAAAATTGGTAGAGAAAATTTAGTGTTAGATGTTAACACCTCTACCATTAATAATAAAATACCAAAAAATGAGTAATACAAGTCAAAAGATTTCATAGAATATCTAGGAGAGGATAAGTCTAATGAAAATGAAAGTTGTGAAAGAATATGGAGGAATAGAATAATAATACCTATTCTTGATACATGTAAGAAAAAAGAGTAAAACCCTCAAATTATCAATCGAGAACCAAGGAAGCAAGAACAAATACAGAGTAAGGAACACAAGCTAAGTTGGATGAACTTCTCTTTACCAAACAACAAAATGATATTGGTAATTTTTAGGCAGGGCCAATAGCCCCTAATGAGAAATGATTACCATATCATGGAATATAATGGGTGTTAATGCCCCCTTAAATAAGAGGTGTATCAGGGACCTTTGTTTAAGTAATAAGCCTAATATTCGTTGTATCTAGGAAACTAAAATGACAAAGGAATAAGTTTCCAAAACTATGAAAGTTGTATGGGCAAGATTGGAATGAGATTATGTGGATTCTAAAGAAGCAACAAGGGGAATTCTAACATGTTGGAATTCTATTAAAACCTCCTATGTAACCACTCATAAAACTAGGAATTATATAGCTTCTTTAGTCACTTATTACTTTGCAAACATCTATTTCATCCTTATCAATGTCGATGGACCTACAACTTAGTCATTAGAAGCATAGAGTGAGATTGAAGCCTTTATGAGAAGTAAAGACCAAGAAACCCAATTCATAATCATAGTAGATTTCAATGCCATTACCAAGTTGGATATAAAATTTTGGGGAATTAGAAAATTAATACAAAGTATGAGAGATTTCTCAGATTTTATTCAAAATAATAATCTAAGGAAGGTTGATTTTGAACGAGACAACTATACATGGATCAACAACATGAGAGGCATAACCTAATAGCAGAAAACTTAGATAGATGTACTCTTGAATCATTGGCTAGATGAAGGGACTTGTGCTAAAATCAATATCTTGATAAGAATTGGTTCATATCACTGGCCAATAGGAGTTAAAATGGTGGTTGATAGCATATCTTATTCAATTGTGGGCTTTAGAAACTATGGATCTAGGCTTTGGAGGTAATGGATCTAAGCTTCGATGATGACAAATATAGGGAGAGTGGGCTTTAGTAACGATGGATCTAGGCTTCAACGATGGTAGATCTAGGCTTCGATGGTGGTGGGATTCAACAAGTATGGATATGGAATTCAAAGGCAATGGATATAAACTTTGATAATGACATATCTTATCCAATGGTAGGCTTCAACAATTGTGGATATGGGCTTCAAAGGTAGTGGATATGAGATTTAATGGTGGTAGATCTGGGGAGGCTGGGCTTTAGTAGTGGTGGATCTAGGCTTTGATGGTGGTGGGATTTGGATTCGATGATGATAGATCTAGGCTTCGATAGTGGTGGGCTTTAACAACTGTGGATCTAGGTGTTGGAGGTAGTGGATATGAGATTCAATGGTGACATATCTAGGGAGAGTGGGTTTTAGCGACATTGGATCTAGGCTTCGAAAATGGTGGGCTTTGGCTTTGACAGTATATAATGAAATCCTAGCAAATGGAGTCTCTTGCGAGCATTGAGGGCTTGGGTTCTTCCCTTGGGCCTTTGGTTGCGAGAGGGAGTAGAGGAAGGCAAGGGAAGCACTAGAGATGAGGGGGATAGTTTCGTTGGAAGCAAAGATAGAGACAACGAAGGTGTTGGAGATAATGCAGATAAGGTGAAGGTAGATCCATAAGTTGTCAATGGTAGCATCAGCCTAGTTGACCTAGGTGTTGCAGCTAGACCCCTATGGTCTAATTTAGTTAAAGGTACTACTTTGAGCATTCTTGATTTTTTTTTAGAACTATCCTTCTCAAAATGAGGATATACGATGTTTGGATATCCCAAACAAATTAATTGAAAGATCAACAAATAGGTAAAGTTTTACTTTAGTTGGGAAATTTATTGGTTTTTGATTGAATATGGACATTATTAAAAAATAGGCAGCTTCCAAATGGAATGTTAAGGGTCATCTAGAGATAGTAGATTTGCCTATAAGCTTTCTTCTCTTTACCTTCACTGTCATGGAGGATATGGCTAATGTCTTGTTGAAAGGACCTTGGTTCTTGGGATGAAAAGGTCTATCTTTAAAAAGATGGAAGCCAAGATTCAATCTTGAGACAGATAATATTCACCCAACTCCTCTCTAGGTGAGATTATTGGGCTTCCCTATTGAATATTGGGATGAAGACATAATGAGAAGAATTACCAGATCTACAAGACAATTGATTACCTTTGACCTAGCAACCAAAGCAAGGACTAGACTGATTTTTGCTAGGCTTTGTATTAATGCAAACATGGAAAGAACCTTGTCATCTTCAATCAAAAAATCGAATATGAAAATCCCTAGACTTTAACAAGGTTACTAAAATAAAAACCCATCTCTTTGAAAATTGTCCACCCAAGCAAAAAGAGGGTAAATTTGGTAAAGCAAAGAGTCTCAACAACAAAAAAAGAGGTAAAAATGCTTAACAATTTCACCAGCAAGAAACAAAATGAAGGATATTCTTCAAAAAGACAAAGAGCAGACATGAACCATTTTAGTGCTCAGGCAAGTGAAGAAGAAGAAGAAGAGGTCTTTGGAGAGGAAGAAGAAAAGTGGAAGGAACAATAATTAGTGTTAGTTCCTCGGCTAAAGCCCATCAAACTTCTAGTGAAATGGAAAATGAGCCCCCATTGGTGGATGTTCCTATTGAGGTTGCATATGAGATCATGCAAAAAGATAAGAAGGGAAGGATTTCTTCTTCCCTTGTTAAAAAATGCTTTGCTACTCCATGCCTGAGAATAACTAGAAGTACCAAGAAAAAAATGAATGTAGGAGTGGTAGCAAGAAGAGGAAGACCTAACCTCAAATAAATCTGAAATAGAGAGATCGAGAAGGAGATTTGTGATGGAAATTAGAGAACTTTGGATTTATGCATAGCTAGAAACCAGAAAGAAAATATAACAATATAAGTTTACTCTTGTTTTGTTGTCAAAAAGTTGTTTCAGTGTTGTTAGTTTACTGACTTTGTTTCAGATTTGTTCCATTTTGGGATTTAAAGCCTTGTCCTTTCTGTAAGTTTATTATTTTATTTATAGTTTGGTTATGCACAAGTTTGTGGGACCTTCCAACACCCTCACCTTTGTTAAAAAGGTTCAAGGTCCCTTTCAAAACCCCTTCTCTAACTTTAATATAAAAATGAGTTAAAATGGTGGTAAGTGAATTCAAAAAATAACATATTTTAAATATGAGCAGATGTGATAGATGTAAGCTTACCATAGTGGTAAGGGCTTTGGCCTATCTTTGAGAGGTCAAAGGTTCAAACCCTACTCAGTATGAGGGGATTAGGATACCTCATAAAAACCTATTTAAACTCATTGAAAAAGTTGCAAATTTATTACAATGGTAAGGGATTTGGCATTTCTTTGAGAGGTCCAAGGTTCAAACCCCACTCGGTATGAGGGGATCGAGACCCCTCTAAAAAACTTGTTTAAACTCGTTGAAAAAAATATGAGCATATATGGAAGACCATCCTCAATGTGTTGATACGATAGCATAAACATGTAATTCTTCAAGAAAGGGTGGGTTGTATACACTTCCTAATCAAATTATATTAATGACATCTAGATTAAAAGAATGGAATAAGAACACTTTTGAAAATATTATTGAGAAGAAATAAGAACTAAAAGATAACTTTCAAAATTAAAAAAGGTGACCATAATAATCCAAGCTTGAAGGAAAGGGAGTTGCTTAGTGAATATCATAATATTTTAAGTAAGGAAGAGAAAATTTAGAGATTAAAATTTAGACAGACTTGGTTAAAAGGAGATAAAAATCCAATTTTTTTTCATAGCATGATAATAGTATAGAGATCAACATCCTAAATTAGTAGAATTAAATCAATAGAAGGGATTTGAACTGAAGATCAAAGTGAAATCATAAAGGAGGTAAGGTTTTTTTACCATAATATTCTAGGATCAGAGGAGTTTGAAGTTTTTAATGTCAAACTACTGCAAGAAGTACCTTTAATTATAACAGATGAAGACGATAGGAAACTAATAGAACCTATTACTCTGGAAGAAGTTCATTTAACTCTTTTCTCTTTTAATAAGGATAAATCCCTAGGTGTGGATGGGCTCTCTACAACATTCTATCAACATAATTGGGAAATAGTGAAGGATTCTTTATTGGTGATAGTGGAACGGTCTAGGGTAAAACAATACATTCCTTATAAAAAAATGCAACATATCTTACCCTAATTCCAAAAAATAAGGATGCATAATTACTTGTTTCATTCAATCCCATAAGCCTATGTAATATGGCATATAAGAATATCTCTAAAGTGATGGTGAATCAATTAAGACCTCTATTTGACAAAATTATTTTAGACGAGCAAGGAGGATTTGTGAAAATGAGAGATATTTTGAACGAGATCATAGTAGCTCATGAAGTTATGCATTCAAAAACTTCAACAAAGGAGAGACCAATAATCTTAAAACTTGATAGGCTTAAATGAGATTTTCTTTTTGCAGTATTATAAAAGTTTAGATTTGGTAAGAAATGGGTCAGATGGATTAAAACTTGTGTCTCTATAGTTTTATATTCAATGTTGGTCAACGAGTTAGTAACAAAATCTTTAAAATCCAAGAATTTCTTAGATGAAAGATCTTCTATCACCATATTTGTTCATTATTATGGTAGAGGTTTTGGGTAGAAACTTAAAGAAGGGTAATAAAGATGGGTTGATAAGTGATCTTAAGTGTTGAGGATACTTAGGATTATCAATTTAAGCCTAAGTTAGTATTATTTATTATTTTATTATTTTCCTATTTCTTGCACTTTGTATTCACGTGAGGCATAGTATGCCCATGTTGGAAATAGGTTTTTAAGTTGTTTGGATGTTTAGTTAATTGTTAGGATGTGTCTTGTCTTCTAGCAGTTAGTTGTCATCCTAGATTAGCAGATTGTTATCCGTTAGTTAAGTGGTTGGCCATGTTTGGCAAATTGTTGCAACCGCTTAACCTACATGAGATTCCATTGCATTGCTTATTTATTCTTCTATTGCTAATAAGAAATCAGCTTCATGTTGAGTTCCTACACCATTGGTAATCAGAGCCAAGGATTCATTTTTGCAAGGAGGGCAAGTTTCTACTTTTTGCTAGGTGCCTAGTTAGATTTTTTTTCTAGTGCATCAGATCTGAGGTACGTGCTAGTGGAAATTGGCGTGAAGCCACCCACAACATCAAGCGAAGCTGAGGTGGTAGAGGAAAAAAATTTCCCTTGCACCAAATATCCTTGGCAGAAACCAGAGGGTAAGAAAAAAATTTCTTGTTGAAGAAAAATTGTATGTTTGCTTTGAAGATCAGAGATCATAAGGAAGGCAGATATTTGAGGAGAAATTGCATAGTTTGAAGGTCAATTTGTAGGTAGAGAAGAGGTTGTGGCACTCTTTTCCAAGAAAGTATTAAGGTTACCGAAGAAAGAATTCCTCCTTGTGTTCTTGCATGAAAATTGGCTTATATTGAGCTAATTTTTCTTTTTAAATATTAATATTGTATTAATATTAATATTTTAAATTTTTTCTAAGGTTAAAAATAGGCCTGGCCTATTTAAAGGGTTCTACCGTAATTCTAGTTATTTTTGACAAATCGGCTTCTTGTAGAACCATACGGGTAGAAGGAGGAACGAGCTCCCCCTTTAAACTTCCCCCCTTTTATCTCCCGCACTCCCCCTACCGTGGTCGTTGTCAGTCAAAGATAGACGACCACCCCACAACGGGAAGGCTGTCGAACCAACATCGTCTGGTAGCCTTTCAGTACCGTAGTCATAGGCCACAGTAGAATCTTACCCTTTGGCAACCCCAATGAACAATCATTGGGCGTACTTTCTTGGCGGTGCAGCATCAACGGTGGGCATAAAACAACCAATGCAGACCCTGATATTTCTCTAAAAATCAATCGATGTCAGTTTTAGTGACTAATTTTTTTCTCACAAGCAATGTTGGCAGCTTCGGGTCACCATTCCGATCACAGGATTCGAAGGACGTCATGCACAGAAAGCAATCGTTCACAGGTTTCACAAGAAAAGAACGATGACTTGCACCAAGGAGGATAAATTAAATCAAACCTTAAGGTTCAAATTCTAACCAATGAGCACGGAGTTTGTGAAACCCTAAATATTCATCCAATTGGAACGTGCCACATGGCACTGACGATGTGTCCGTGTTTATATAATTTATGATCTCGACATCGAATCATATTTCAATAGATGACAGACGAGAGGCGTGATTTACCGCTCTGATGATAATTTTTGCGGGAGATTGCTATTGATCGATAGCGAGGCTTCACATTGAGGCTTCAGGTTTTTGACGCAACTTCGGATTAAAATCGTGATACCATGGAAGTTAAAGAATTTTGATGTGAATATACCAACCTTCAACAAAATAAAATGATATCACAACATCCTCGGTGATCGAAAAAAATTTACAGCTTCCCTCTGATTGATCCATCCCCGACATCAAAATCGTAGAACACAACATCGTTTCCAAATCCTGGCATCTGCAACGTCAAATAGATTTTTCGATCGATCATAAGTTAGTTTGGCTAACACAGATAAGAAGTAGAGAAAGAGTTTTTTTTTTACAATATAATCCCACATCAGGTGCATTGAAGCCCGACGAGGATATATTAGGGCAAAAGGGAGTGACCACCAGGAAGACCCACTCGCGGGCTTGCGACTGGCTGAATCATTTAACCGCCACGTGGTGAAACCAGTGCCTTGAGTTTGTTGTTTGGTCTGGTGACTTGGCATTTAGACTTAGTGACAGTTTGACTCCGAGTAGGTCAGTTGACCTAACCTACACCGTTGACTTGGCATTGGACTTTGTGACCATTTGACTCTGAGTAGGGCAGTTGACCGCGCTATAAAAACCAAATTGACTCCAAGTAGGGCAGTTGACCGCGCTATAAAAACCAAATTGAAAGGAATTTTTCAAAATTTGTGCCAAAAGTAGAAAATTACAGCAGCAAGGTGATTTCTTCACATTTTAGTCAATTTTTGCAATTCTTTTTGCAAATTCAGCATATTTTTGCAAAATTGACCAACTATTTTTGCCTCCTAATGAAGATTTTTGCTTATTAAGGGCTAATTTTATCGATTTTAGTGCTAATTTGTATTGCAAAATCTTATTTTTATTTTGTAAAGAGCACTAAAATAGACCATTTTTGTAAATTATTTGGAAGGTAAGGCAAATTTTTTGTATTAGGAAATTTAAAAATTGTTCCAGATAGCCTAGATTAGTTCTTGCAAAGACCATTTTGTAATACTCCTAGTTTGGCATATACACGAAACCAAATGGCTCAAGACCTCAAAACAAACATGAAAAACCTTACTATAGCAGTAAATATTTTGGTAGATAAGGTAAAAGACATTGTGGTGCAATTAAATCCTGGTGATATCAAAATTCATCACAATCATGCCAGTAAATCTAAATGTGAGGTCAAATTGTATGATGTCTTGTCTACATGGATTTTGGATATGCAAACTTGGTTCGCTTTGTGTGAATACAAGAAGCGCACACCACAACTGGCCCTACTTGCAATGTTATTATTATATCAAATGGAAAATAAAGAAAAGCACACAAGCACATATAACGCAAAAATAACAAGCAATGAAATATTCTTTTATTAATGCTTCCAGATCTCGGTTACATGTACGTCCCTCTGAGGGATACTCATTTTGATACAATCTATTACAAGTGGGGCAACGGTGAATGTATCCCCCACAAGGGGATGATGCGCCTTCGTAGGCCTCCCGATCTCGCACACCAAACTATCCGAGGGCTTACTAATGCCTCCTTCTCCTGATCTCATCCGGGAGGGATCTCGTGCTCTAGATACTTTGAACTGATCCTAGGAACCTGTATCTGCGGGCATGGAAACAACAGAGCACAATAAGTAGTACGGGCCACCTCTCCGAAAGAGGCTCTTATTAGCAAATATGATAAATAAGATAAATGATCATGATAACAATGAAATACCAGCATAAATCGAATAATAAATGCATTGAAAGCTTAGAAATACGATGTAAATGCGTGTAAGAAATCAGATATGAGCTACGACTAACTAAATAAATCAAGAAGTAATGGATCTAAGCTAGAACAAAGGGAAATAATGTCTAATGCCCTAAAATATGCCTGTGGGCCACTGTCCAAGATAGCGGCCACGTAAAGCTCTCCTCCTCGTGAACCAGGGGTTGTAGCACTATCTCCTTTGCTCCAATTGATGTTCAAGGGTCACCGGTTGTGTCTTGGTACACTTGTTGGTGGTGAATAATAATGGATCTGAATAGCGAGTGCGTAGTCTCTTCTCAGTCGGATAGCACTTCGTTGCTCCTCAAGGGTGCACAAATTCGCTCTCCAATATGACAAGGCTTCACTGCATAAACTCTAAAAATCATGGATCTTTTGCTCTTTGTGGGAGAGTCCATATGTAGACCATCCCTATTTTAGATCTGAATCTTGGCTTCCTAGAGAAGCCTCAATCCAAATTGCATGCGACTGACCATCCCGGGTGGAAAGCATCAATCACAAACTGGCATTGAAGGGGTAGTTAGGAGGAACTCAGGGAGTTCCTCACCAAAATCCACCCACAAACAATGCAAGGTGTAGTTAGACTACATGATCTGGGCCCGTATTCATGGCCAGAATATGCATGGTGCTAGCCGCTATTAGGTCCAATGGCTAGGTGTGGTCACTATAAGCTTCAACGACTAGGTGTGGTAGCCACTCTGCTTGAGAGCGGCTAAGCCTGGATGGGCTAGAACTACCCTTTTTGAGTGGTTAGGACCACTGCTAACTCTTGGAGAGGTCCAAGAGGATTCATATGGTCTATGAATGTGTCCATATGGGTAGTCTCCTAAACATGACGTATTTTAGGTGTCTACAGATACCCCTTTTTGGGATGCATTATGGGGAAAACATAGCGCAGAGAAAAAATAGACCACCTAGGGTCACATTGTAGGTTGTGTGATGATCATTGATCTGATCAACATTGGATGCCCTAGTCATGAGAAAGGGTGCACATCCTAGAATCATTGCTTCCAATAGGGTGGAAGGCTTAAATTTGTAAAAGCTTGCACTCGTTCATCAAATAATCGGGTAGCTTTAGTACTACTATAGATCCGAAAGGAGGAGAGCTACAAACTTAACTATCATGTTTGCTTTTTGCCCAGCAAAGGGTAAGCTTATGATAGTTGTTGGCAATGATTCATAAGATGAATGCAATTTGACATGATCGAGTGATATTTTGTTGACTTTGATTATGATTGTTTGAAAATTTTTGACTACCCCCTCAAGCGACGAGTCGATGAGGAAAGGACAATTAATAAAGTGATGAGTCGCTTGACCAAGATGAAATATTTGGACCTCTTTAGAGGGTTGCTTTGTTGTTATAGGGTAGGTCCCATCCAGGTGTGATTTCAACCATTTTTGGTAATTGTACATCTCTATCCCATGGGGTGGTCCGACCACAATGGCCTTCTTAGGGAATCAAGGTGATAGCAATTCTATTGTAGCTTGTGTTGAATCACTATTTGTTATAGGAGAAATGAGATGGATCCTCGCTCCTGTGGGGTAGTCCGACCATCATGGCCTTCTTCGGGATTGAAGTGAAGTGTCCCAATTCTACCATAACTATTTTGCCCCAAGTGGCCTTATGGTAATTTACTCATCTTGTCGAATTGCATGGAGCGCTAGTCGCTGCAATCACCAAGTGTATAGAGTAAATAACTGATTACGAGGCTCACTTGAGATTTTGTTTATTTGATTTTTTTGTGTTAATTTGAATTTTATGATGTTTTTGGATTTTGCTTTATGTTATTTTTTGGTATTTGTGCACATTTTGGTTGTTTTGGATTGATAGATGTGCTTATTGACTCATTTTGAGGTGCTTTATGGTGAGAAATTGAGTGAATTTCTCCTTGTTTCTTAGCCGCTGTTAGGTCCAATGACCCCCAATTGTTGCTTCATGGCCATTGTCAGGTCCAACAGCTAGAAAGTGTGGGCCACTGATGCCAGCAATGGTCGAGGCATGATTTGAAAATATAAAAGTAAATTCTAGGGTTTTACCTTTCATTATTTCCAGCTATCAATTGCACTTTTGAGCTCTGAGGTGAGAAAGTGCAATTGTGACATGGAGTGCTACCAAATTTGCTATTGATTTGGATGTCATGGCCGAGCAGGGGGAGGCATCTACGAGCGGAGGAGCCAGAGCTTCACGGGTACTCTACCAAACCTTGACTTATTTATTTAATTTGGTAAAATGAACCTAATTAATTAATTTGGTAAATGAACCTCACTAAACCTATTGGAAATGAACCGAACCCATCAATAGGTCTAGGTTAGGGTTAATTTTAGTGGGTCCAGGCTAGTTTTAGGATTTTTCAATTTTTTGTGATTTTTGGCCAAGGGAGAACGTCATTGGCTGTTGCCGTCGCCACTCAAAGTGGCTTACTGCTCGAGGTTGCCTGTTGCCATCAACGACCAGATTAAATTCCAATGGTCAAATTTTTTACCATTAGAAACTAGCCATTTTTGGCTTTAGCGGCCACTTCATGGCCACTCCTGGCATGAGCGACCACTAGGCCTTAGACTTATTTTTCAAATTTTTGAATTTTTAAGCAATTTAATTGATTTTTTTGCAATTTTGAAGTGTAGTTTTTTATTTTTTGAATTTTTAGGTGCATTTAATCATTATGCTTGTAGCCTTAGGTTATCTTAGTTTTAATTTGCACCATTTTGGTTTTAAGTGCATTTAATTTAGGCATTTATTTTGCACTTCTAGATTCTATCTACATGGGCTCGGGACCCAAAATTGCTTGTGGACATCCTACCCCACATGGATGAGCAGATTGGGATTGGCTAGATGCTCATGAGCTCTAGTATATCACTAGGCTTCCGATGATCATGTCAGATCAGGCCTATCTCACTACCCTAGCCCATAGATGGGACTCTAGGACTAATACATTTCACCTCCCTACCGATGAGATGACCATTACACCGGAGGACATCTACAGGATCTTTCGGATCCCCTTTGATGGAGTCCCCATTGTGTCTTCCCCCACTGATGCTAGAGATGTAGTCTTCACGAGAGTCTTTGGGAGACATGCACTGCTGCATTCTAGGATACCCAGTCTAGTGGGATTTCCATTGTTCGATGGTACCAAGAGGATGTCTTTTCTTGAAGACATGTTATCCTACTGATGGTGATCTATAATATCCTTTTACCTAACTACTCTAGAGTGAGGTTCCCATGGAACCTCTTGGCGATGGTTCAAGATCTGATGGATAGTGAGGCACCTATCATCTATGCTTGGGGGAGCACTTTGCTGGTGTAGTGCTATGATGAGCTATATCATATCCAGTGATGGGGATGAGCTAGCATCACTTATAACCTACTCCTATAGATTTAGGGCTAGGAGCATATCATGGTGGACCATCCAAGAGGTCTACCTATCGAGTTTACTGACATAGTAGAGGTGCTCAGTGCTATGGATCTAGATGGGCCCGAGAGTGCGAGGAGCACAAGAGTCAACACATGTAGGGAGATTTCCCACTACACTACTCTACTAGCTTGCAGGCCAAGGACATCATTTGGAGGCCTTATCATGCTTACCCCACCTAGGAGGAGGTAGATAGATTCATATCTTAAACTCGGCATGACCGATGGGTTATCGACACAAGGATGACATCAGAGAGTTCTACTATTCTAGGGTGCTTCGATAGTTTAGCATACAATAGGATGTTCCTCTTGAGCTAGTTATATATCGATGTACTACCATTTAGAAGAACCTTCCACCACCATAAGTTTTAATAGTTTTAGAGGAGGATGACCCTCCCATAGTTGATGTGAGCATTGTTGATGTTAAGGTTACTGAGGCATATACCCAATGGTGGGTTACACGATTATGGTAGGGTGGCGATCACCTAGGGTGGTCTATGGATGAGGCAGATGCTGAGGATCCTGATGGGCATCGAGTGTGGGCTCGGATAGAGGACTAGGGGTAGGTAGAGGAGTAGGTGGTAGAGGAGCAGGTCACCCTTGAGGAGGAGGAGGAGTTAGCTCCAGAGGAGTAAGAGTCCCCTCTCTAGGCTCAGCTGCACTAGGTAGAGGTTGAGCTTCGTTAGCTCAGATCTAGGTACAATAGTGGGATTCTACTATTGCTATCTTTAGACAGAGTTGCATAGCTCACTACCGAGCGAGATGCCACTCGAAGCTAGATTATGGTAACTGCTCCTACTATGCAAGGGCCTACAGGTTTGGATGTAGGGGCTGAGGTGAGATGGCTATAGGGGATCATAGAGGAGAACGAGGACCAGATGGCATTAGACACCACCTACATCGTTACTCTGAGGTCTTAGGTTAGCTACTAGGTGCCACTCCTAGGGAGAGACCCATAGTAGGGGGTCACAACATAGCATGCAGACTACATTAGGGTAGTCTTCAATCTAGCCTAGCTAGAGGACCAGGACCCATAGAGAGGACTACGGGGACTAGCTCCCATCATTCTCACAAGGACAGATCCGAGGGTGGAGGCGAGGTAGGGGGTACAAGCCCAACTTGATGGCTTTATTGTACTAGCTTTATTTTTTAGTGTAAGGTCAGATGACCTACATAGTTGTAGCCTTATGGCAATTTTGTACCTCCATGTACTTATTTGACACACATATATATGATATCTAGACTTTGAGACTCATTATGTGTATCTTTTATGATTATGTTTTTATGTTTATGTGATGCAGTATTATGATTTTATGCTATATGATGTGATGTATGACATGCATTAGCTAGATGATAGATGTATGTTTAGATGTTATGATCTAGATGCGTAGATGGATTATGATGATGGATGCATATATGGATGCAATGCTTATTGTTAAATGCATGTTTAATTTTGATTCCATTGTATGCATCTAACTTATGTTGTTATGATATGGTGAATTGCAATATGTGTAATGCAATATGATGATGATCTAATGTAAATGAACCTATATGCTTTAATCACTTAAAACATAAGGTATGCATGTGATATGAGTTTAACAATCTAATGGATGACACCATAGAATGTATAAAAATCATGAATAAATAATAACTCTTATAATAAGAATTAATCATTTAAACATCCAAATGTGAGATGAGATGATGTGATATGTATGTACTTTCTTTATAAGCTTCTATAAGTTAAAAGATATACCCAAAATAGTCAGTGGTCATCTAAATGTCATTGTTGACATTCATCCAATATCTATCCTATCTCATGAACACCCTTTAATGAACAAAACCTCCTAAAGAAAGTTGATGATGCGAGTGATGATATGAATTGTTGCTATTAGAGGATTCTTGAGGTTTTCCATGAGACTCAAACACCCTAGTTGCTCCATCAAAAGTTGTATACTGATCATACAGAGCTTCTGAAGGATAAAGTTCTTGTTATGAAGACCTAGATACTCATTATCCTTGTGTGTGCAAATGAATATATTAGATAAAACATAAGCATACCCCAGTGCCAGGAGGGATTCATTCAGCCCATTGTTGTATTGGGGATCCTCAAATGTTTATCCTGATCCTAAGTTGGACTCAGTTGGATTAGACCACTAGGTGATACAGGACACCTAAAGCTAGCCCTTCCACATGCAAACATTGGTCTGTACAAAAGCAAGATGCTAATGTGATAGACATATCATCGTGCGTAAGGATACCTTACGGTTCATCCATGCTGAGAATTCTAGGGATTCAAGTTCAATACTCCCTTATTTTCTTCATATTTATTTGGGATACTTGCTCATGCTTAGTGATGAAAATCACTATTTATTTTGAATTTTTGTTTTTCTTTTGAGCAAGGGATTTATGTAGTGATGATAATCACTATTTATTTTGCTTTTGAATTTTGCTTTGTTCAGGATTTTTGCTTGTTTTGATTAAAGCAAGGGATTTCTTTGGGTAGGGGTGAACTTGTCCTTTTGCCAATTCTTAGCATTTTTGAACCGGTCGCACAGGGGGATGAGCAAGATAAACTTTTCACCTTAGGATACCTAATACCACTTCGTAGTGTTCATATTTCCCTTGTTCCAACTAGGATTTTAGTGTTTTGATTAGTGATAGGATTTTGAAATATACCAGGTGCTATCAAAACTAAACCTCACCTATTAAAAGCTAAGATAACTTTCTACAAAGTTTGATAAAACCACTAGGTATGGTTGAGTGACCGAAAAACCCTAGTATATTCCTTATAGCAATAGGAGGGGTTGTGTTGAAAAACATAGTTACACACATGGGTTATGGATGATGATGGATTTTGAAGATGCATGATTGAGGTACAAACATGGTGTCATTTGTAAGATTGTGAACACAAATGTATCTAATGTAAATGCAATGGATGCAACATGCCTAATGCAATGCAACTATATGGATGCAAGTGTTGATGCATAATGCAAATATTTTTGTATTTTTGATGCTTTCAATTGTTTTTGAGTTTTGATTATTATGAATGTTTTTGAACTTTTGATTTTAAATTGTTTTTGTGCTTTTATGTTTTGCTTTTGACCAAAGGGCTTATGATGCCTTTGGGGCTTTTTGTGATTTGACCAAAGGGCTTTAAGATGCCTTTGGAGCCTTTTGTGAATTGACCAAAGGGCTTTAAGATGCCTTTGGAGCCTTTTGTGATTTGACCAAAGGGCTTTAAGATGCCTTTGGAGCCTTTTGTGATTTGACCAAAGGGCTTTAAGATGCCTTTGGAGCTTTTTGTGATTTGACCAAAGGGCTTTAAGATGCCTTTGGAGCTTTTTGTATTTACAAAGGTTTAAGATCCTTTGATTTTTTTTTTAAATTTTCTATTATTTTTATGATTTTGAAATTTATTTGAATGTTTTTGATATTTTGTTGTGCTTATGTGTGAAATGCCTTTAGATGAATAATTTTGAGAGGCTTTGGCTCCTCAACACCTTCTAGCATTGTTAGGTGATATGCCCTAGGTCCAATATTCTCAGAGATGATATAGGGACCTATCCAATTGGCCATAAATTTGTCTCATAGATGCAGGGGCAGATTTGAGTTCTATTGGTTCTCTTTAAGCACAAGATCCCCAACCTTAAAGTCTCTCAGGTGGAATTTATTGTTATAAGCTCATGTTAGATGATCCTGGTAAATGTGAAGATGCTCAAGAGCATTAATGCGATGTTCATCCAGAAGGGTCAATTGATCCAAGTGAGCTTGTCATGTAGTGTCATCATTGATGAACTCTTTCAATGTGATGCACAATGTTGGAATTTCCAACTCTAAGGGCATAATGGCCTCAATGCCATATACAAGCGAAAATGGTGTTGCCCTAGTGGGTGTACGTACGCTAGTCCTATAAGCCCATAATGCCAGGGGTAATTGTAGATGCCAATCCTTATGATTTTCTTTCACCATCTTCTTTAAGATGGCTACTATTATCTTGTTAGAGGCCTCTACTTGCCCATTTTCCTATGGATAGTATGGTGTCATAAAACTATGTTGAATGTTGTATTTGGTCATTAAAGCTCACACATTTTTATTTTTGAATGATGGACCATTATCCGAGATTATCTTGAAGGGTACCCCAAAATGATAGATGATATTGTGAAGTATGAACTCCATAATCCGAGGTCCAATTATCGAGGTTAAGGGGACCGCTTCCACCCATTTGGTGAAGTACTCAATGGCCATTAAGATAAACGTGTGTCGACCCAAATATGGGGGAGAAATATTTTTGATTAGATCAAAACCCCACTAAGAAAATGGCCAAGCCACCTGAATGGGTTGTAAGGCCTGAGATGGCAAGTGCATCAGATTTGCATGATGTTGACATTTAATGCATTTCCTGACATACTCATAGTAATCCTTCTCCATGGTGGGCCAGTAATAACCCATTCGAAGGATGCGCTTGACAATGGCCATGTCACTAAAGTGGCCATCGCATGTACCATCATGAGCTTGCAAAATTACCCAAGCTGATTCTTGGGGCTCTAAGAAATGAAGGAGGACTCCATCATAGCTTCGATGATACAATATACCTCCTAGAAAGACATATCTTATCACTTTTTACTTGAATGCTCATATTTCGGCATGTGATAGTCCCTATGGGACAATTCCAAGCCTCAAGAAATCTTGTAATTGGGATAGCCAATCTTGATAGGCTACAACCTCGATAGATAAGATGACTTGTTCCTCCTACAATTCGATTTGCACAAATGCAGATTGAGAAACAACCTTGTGGTGAATAGTGGTACCATTCTCCGTAGGACCCTACGAGATCAAGGACCCCCAAGGTGCCTTCTTTAAAAAGTCTTTGGCTTTACAGAACCAATCATGGTCTGGCTCTATATGAATCATGTTGACTGATTCTTTGTTATCAAAAGCCTCATGCTGCATCATTGAGTGCGAGAGCATTTTCACATGAATGGTAGTGAAATCAGTAGATGGATTCTGAGGGATCAAGGATCCCAAAGATGCCATGGTGTCTACAAATCTATTTGATGAATGAGGGATTGCCTCGATGTCATACCATTCTAGTTGGGCTAGATATGTGTCAACAAGCTCCTTGTAAGCTTTTAGGATTGGATCCCGACATTGAAATAGTCCCTTGACTTGGTTGACTATGAGGAGGGAGTCACCGAAGATATTTAGCCTCTTGATTTTCATAGTGATGGTTATTTGGAGACCCAATATTAGGGCCTCATATTCGGTGTTGTTATTCGTGCAAGGGAAGTCTAGCTTGAATGACAAGGGCATTGGAGCACCTTGTGGCATGAAAAAGATAATCCCTGCACCACCTCCTTGCTCACACTTTGAACCATCGAAGAACAAAGTCATGTCAGCTTCATTTTCTAGTTCTTTGGGTTTGGGTGCTTCTGATAATGCAAAGACTACATCATCAAGAAGTTCTATGGTGAGGGGCCTACTATTCTGAAGAGGCACCTCAACCAGATGATCAACTATGACTTATCCCTTGATGGAATTTTGGCTTATGAATTCTAAGTCAAATTCTATCAATAGCATGATCCACTTTGTAGTACGTGTATTATGATATGTCTTGCTCATCATATACTACAAAGGATTTTGTTTGGATATTACATATGTCGTATGGCTCAACATGTAGTGGTACAATTTCTTGGTTGTAAAGACCACTACTAAGCACAACTTTTCTACGTATGCATATCCTATCTCATAGCTCACCAAAGTGTGGTTGATGTAATATATCACTTGTTCCTTATCTTGCACATTCTTTTGAGCCAACATGGTGCCCAAAGAAAAATTGATAGTGGATATATATAACAAGAATGGCACGTCTAGCCTTGGTGGAGCTAGAATTGGTGGCATTGCTAGGTACTCCTTGATTTCAGCAAAGGCTTGCTGACATTCTTCATCCCACTAGAATGGGACCCCCTTGTGTAGCAGTCGATTCATGGGTCGATATTTATCCGATAGTTGTGTGATGAATCACTTTATGGATGCTACTTTGCCCTATAAGCTTCTTAGCTCTTTGATGTTCGTGGGTGGGGCCATTTCTAGGATAGCCTTTACCTTTGTTGGGTCTACCTCGATGCCTCATTTAGAAATGATGAATCCCAAGAGTTTTCTAGAAGTTATGCCAAAGATGCATTTCTTGGGATTCAACCTAACATTGTGCTCAATCAGGTGATCGAAGACCTTTCTGAGGGTCTCAACATGCTCTTCACGTAGCAATGACTTGGCTAGTAAGTCATCGATGTAGTCTTCCAAGATCTTGTGCATGTAGTCATGGAAAATGTATGTCATAGCCCATTGATATGTGGCACCAATATTTTTAAGACCAAATGGCATCACTTTGTAATAGAATATCCCCCATGGAGTGGTGAATATGATTTTATGTTGGTCTTCAGGTTTAATCTAAATCTGATTGTAACCAAAAAAACCATCCATTAGGGAGAGCATCTCATGACCTACAGTTGCATCTACAAGAGCATCTATGTTGGGCAACGAGAATGAATCCTTTGGTGTTGCCTTATTGAGATCCCTAAAATCCATGCAAATGTAGATTCTTCCATCAAGTTTTCCTATGGGCACCATGTTTGATACCCATTCTGGATAGTCGATGGGAACAATAAAGACTACATCCAATAGTTTTTGCAACTCATTCTTAACCATCAAAGTGATGGTTGGATGCATATTTCTAAGCTTCTGCTTGACCGATTTCTTTATGGGGTCTAGCGAAAGGTTGTGGACAACCAATTTTGGATCTAGTCCCGACATGTCTTTGTAGGTCCAAGCAAAGAGATTTGGTCTCTCTTTCAATAGAGGAATAATGATGGCCTATTCTTCTGGAGATAAGCTTTCTCTAAACTTGAATTTCTTTGGTTGAGAAGGATCATCACTGATGTCCACCTTGAAAGTCTCCTCTATTACCATATGTGACCCCTCCTCAAGCTGGTGAGGAGTGGGGATTAAATGGATGTCATCTACTAGATTTATAGTTCCCACTAACTCAGGGTCAAGACCAGCATGATAGACATCATGTGCGCAGCCTGGTGCAAAATGGAATGGTTGTAGCATATCTTCATTAGGGAAGAAATATTTAGGCTCTAGGGGTGAGTCAGCATGATCCCAATCAATAGCATCTAAGTTAAGACACAATGGTTTTGAAGGATCTACTGGGTTATGAAGTGGAGTGGTCAAATCAATGGAGATCATGTTGATGGATGGAATGAAATCTCTAGGACCATGTGGGTGAAGCTCTACATCAAAGGTGTACCCTCCATACTCACGATGAGGCTTCTGGGGTATAGGGATCTCAGGATCTGGTCTATGGATAGATGAGATGATGGGATCATTAGGTAGCAATAGCTCTCTAAATATTGGTGGATCCGAGAAGACCATGTGATAGATGACATCTAGATTTGGTGGTCTTCCTAGGAAGTGAAGGTCAGGATCTATGGTATGAAGCATCACTTCTCTCTCAACAAGTAGATCGATTGGATGCAAGTGATGAGGCCCAAGATAAGCCATCTTGATCTCATCCTCAAAGTCATCATCACTTATGAAGAAACCATTGGCATTTATTTTTAGCCCTAGGATGGGGTGGTGACTTACCTACTGATGCCCAAGATAGGCCATCTCAGTCTCATCTTCATAGTCATCATCACTTATGAAGAATCCATTAGCATTTACTTTTAGCCCAATGATGTGGCTCGCATGTCTAGGCCCCAGGTAGGCCATCTCTATTGAGTCCTCTGACTCATAGCCACTCTCATATGACATGTATCCACCCTCATTCGAGATGTATCCACTCTCATCCGAGATGTATCCACTCTCTATGTGGCCTATCCAAGCAAGGTTTTGCACATATCGAGGCCCATGGTAGGCCAGGCCAGCTTCATCTTCATCCTCACTTGAGACATAATCATACTCCTCTCACTCATATCCATGCATTGGCTCTTCCTCCCATAGGATGGCTCCTGATGGGGTGCTTTAAGAGAGGATTCAAGGTGATACTCATCAGGTGGTGTGATATTGACCATAGACACCCATCCATCACCCAAGTAGTTTCTACTAGGGGGTTGATAGGGATTCCAGTCAATATCCTCCCTAAACCCTATGCTTAGCCTATCTAGGGCTGCTACCAAAGAATCATCATAACTCTATATTTGATACCCTAGACCACACCTATCAGTAGGTAATTGGTACTACAGCTAGAATGGAAGTCGATACCCTTGCTCATATAGACCTAAGCCATAGCCATGCCAATGACACTACTCAAAGTACCTTAGAGCGAACTCAAGATTTGACAAGTAATGAACATTCATGGTGAATGGTTCATCCTCATCCTCTTCAATATCAGAAGTAGTATGGGCATAGTCCAAACTAGCATAGATGAAGTTGGTTTGATTAGGGGGAACCCCTAATGGAACTACTATCCCTACTGGAAAATTTGGGACTCTTGGTCATCCCATGTCTTGCGTAGACTCAATAATAGGCATGAAAGTCATGTTCTGCACAAGATATTCACCTAACCCTATGTTGGCTAAGTGGACTATCACCTACGGTGTAGATGATATTGTTGATGATGTAGGTGAGGTAGGTTGAGGTACCTCCTCGGCTATATCCTAGGAATCTTCCTCCTCCATGGGATTCAAAATTTCTATAACTACTATAGTTGGAAGCTCCTTAGGTCCTTCCTTCACTAGGGGTGCTTTCAGCTTTTGATTATCTTTTGCTTTAGATGTTGAAGGCTTTTCAGAAGTGCCAGTAGTCTTAGATGTAGGAGGTGGTGCCGATGTGGATGGGTCACCTCGCACTGATTTGCTCTTGTTCTCTGGCTACATGGTTGGGGATGAAGGCCTTATGTACAGATGTGTTTATGGAAGGACAAAGTCCCCTAACAAGTCGACCTAATGCACGTACTTGAATGGCTCTTCATCGGATGGAACCACATGAACTTATCCCTCATGCACATACTTGATGCATTGGTGCAAGATTGAGGGTACGCACTACATGTCCCTTATCCAAGGATGCCCTAGAAGGATGTTGTATTGCATCACCCCTTCCAACACATGACACATCATGGGGATGGTCTTATGTCCTACCTTTATAGGTAAAATGATTGTACCCACTATGGAGCACAATGCATCATTGAAAGCCCTTAATGTGTATGAGGTTAGGATAATGTTGGACTTAGGGATCTTCAGGTGCCCTATAGCCTTTGTAGTGATAATGTTGATCGATGAGCCCATATCGATTAGAACCCACTTGAATGGTATGTCATTGATTGATGTAATAATATGCAGAGGTGGGTCTGCTAGGGTAGTAGGAACTACCTTGATTTTATGATCATAAAAATGGATCACAAGCTCTTGGCACTACTGCACTTGCCCCACAAAGTGTGTGAATGCATCTGGGTTCTAGGGCTAGAGCTCGATTGATCTCAAAATCTCCATCAAAGTCTCCCTATGCCTAGGAGATTATTGTATGAGCTCATAAATTGACAACTTGGACGAGAGTCATTTGTAGATTTTGTTCTAGTCTACTCCGAATAGTTACCATAGGTCGCGCTGGTGGACCTGGAGGATTATTTTGCACCTATCTCTATCGAGGTGCAACCAAGATATGAATAGGAACCATTGGAGGCTATGGTTGACCATATCACTGACTCCTAGTTGCCATATTGACTATCTCAACCATTTTAATGCATCCCTAAATGGGTGGCTCAACTCAAACCTGGTTGAATTGGGTGCCCTGATCTCTAGGGGCCTCATGATTTGGCAATGGGTTCTTGAATATACCCATATCTCTATTATCGGGAGCTAGTGGGTTGTCAACTTTTAGCTCTCCCTTCTCAATCATGTTTTGCACGACATTCTTGAATTCGATACATGTCTCGATGTCATGCCCCTATATTCTATGATATGGGTAGTATTGATCTTCCCTATATCCCTTTGGCTTGGGATGATTAGGGTCAAGAAGTTGTACATCAAGAAATATGATCCTCTATGCCTCACTCAACTGATTAAATATTGATTGCATCAATTCAGTTAAAGGTATGTAATAGTGAGGTGGTCGATGCTCCCTATTTTAGCCCTAGTTGTTCTTTGGGTCATAATTAGTCGATGGGGGATGAGCTTGATAATTTTAGGGTTGTTGTCCATTCCCCTCCTTTGGCATGGCCAATACAACCTGATTAACCTGAGTAGGCTTGGCCTACTTCTATTTATTTTTGTCATTCCGATTGTTCTTGCTCCACTCTTTCTTGTTCTAGAGCTTGAGGTCTCCCTCATCGACCTTTATGTCCTCAATAAGCTTGGCTTGAGCCAAGGCTTCTTTGAATGATTCATACTACTATAGTTGTAATAATAGAGAGATGTGTTTTGTGTAACTCTTTGTGAACATTCGGATGAGTTCTTCAGTGGGAATGGAGAATGATAGTTTTACCATGATTTTTCTCCACCTATCCCCATAGTCCATCACTAGCTCATCATCATACTACTTTAAATTAGCCAGATCAGATAGGTTCACCTTCTTCTTGGCATCGAAGGAGAAGCATTCAAGGAATGCATTCACCAGTTGCTCAAAACTGAGATGTTATGCTTGGGCAACTGATTGAACCATTGAGTTGTTCACCCGAGAACGTCATGATGAATGTTCTCAGCATTAGGGCATCATTCTACTCAAGATGGAAGCATGCATTCATGAAGTTGGTAATGTGTTCTTGCACATCTTCCTCTCCCTTAAACTTGTCTAGCCTAGGCATCTCAAAGTGCCTAGGATATGCAGGACTCAAGACTGAGGGGCATAGAGGTTGGTTGTGTATCTTGCTCAATGTTAGCTTCTATCCACCCATGTCCTATTTTTCGAGAGATTTGACTCTCTCAACGAGTATCTAATATACCTTCAAAGAAATAATCTCTTGTTCTTGAAGGTTCACTCATGGTGGTAAGGGAGGTAACCCTATGTTTTCCCAATTTGGGCATCTGTACTCATCCCCCATAACCATGGATGGAGGTTCAAGATATGTCTATTCTTGATATTCCATCCCTACCTATTCCTCATTGAATTGTGTTTGTTCAAGGTCCAGGTGTTGTTGATGTTGTGAAGCATGGTGAGTACGCTCATTTATTTATCTAGTGCTTCTCTCCTACTGAGAATCAACACATCTCTCATGTTGGTATCTCTCACCACCTATGTGTGCATCAGCTTAAGCTAGCCTCTCTACTAGCTCTTCATGCTCAACTCTTTCTTCTCTCGAGCATTGTTCTTGTAGGCATAGGTACCTCTTCCTTCACTCTTCTTGCTCAAGAGTTTCTACATGCTCTCGCTCGATGCACAGCACTTCCTCTAACCTACGTATACGATCAGACCAACCTACTACTAAAGGTTCATGCCTTTCTAACTCCATGCGAGGAGTTCTAATGTTTAGGCCCCTTAAGGAGGCTCCTACTGTGTTCTTGCCCTTGTCCACTAGGGTGACTTATTCTATGTACTATGTTATGTGTTGAGTACCCCCATGGTCAGAAGTAGTGTATGTGCTATGGGGTCACTTTGAAGCTTCCCCTAGTTCATTGGTGTGTCTAGTAGTTATGCTACATGAACTTCCTAAAGCAGAATGTTCAGTAGCAATGCTTCTTGGAGCTGGTCTCGAGGGAACTCGATCCAACTCATCAAGTTATCTAGTTCTCCATGATTGATCCCATGGAGTCCCATTGGCACCAATGAGCTCATAATCTAAGGGTACCCTCCCATATATAGGGAGGCTATAGGATGTCCTAGGTCTACGACTAGGCATAACCCTAATGTCTTACCCCTCAATGGGCTGATCTATCCTATGTGTATCATGTGAAGCTTGGGGTCTTGCAACCCCTGCATGCCTATGCGATGATGGAGGCCTTGATGCCTCCTCATGCTGATGTGATGATGGAGGCCTTGAGGCTTCTACATGTCTATGTGATGAGGGAGGTCATGATGCCTCCACATGTCGATGTGATGAGGGAGGTCATGATGCCTCCGCATGTCTATGCGATGAGGAAGGCCTTGAGGCCTCCTCATATCTATGTGATGAAGGAGGTCATGATGCCTCCATATGTCTGAGTGATGAGAGAGGCCATGAGGTCTCCTCATGTCTATATGATGAATGAGGCCTTGAGGCCTCCTCATGTCTATGTGATGAGGAACTAGGATGTGGCTCTCTCACTAGGGTTTCTCGAGGAGTCCCCCAAGGGTTGAGTTGTCACCCCTAAGACTTGTCAAACTTCATCCGATGACACTATGGGTGGGTGGCTCAATGCTAGTGTGATTATGAGTGTGTGGAGCATCAATTTCTACCTCGGTGGTGGACCGAGGGTGGTTGCTCCATGTGTATACCATGGTGACTTATGAGTTATCTTCTTAGGTAAATTCTAAACCACACAAACAAAACAAGCAGATGTTTATCTCATTTAAGGATTTATGTGTGTGTTCCCTAAACTATTTGGTGTGTTTTGATTTATTGAATATATAAGCTAACTCTCATCATGTTTTGCACTTTTGTTGGATGGTATACTTAAATTGTTTAAGGGATTTCACCTATATACTCTCACACAATCCAAATATGGTAATGAATTCCATACTCAACGAGGTAGCATAGGTACTACCAACCCTCACCCAAGCACCCGTAATCAATGATACACCCCTCAAAGAGGAGATACATGTCTATTTTGCATGGGTTATGATAGTTCTTGGGTCCAACATTGGCCATGGATGGGTCCCGATGATACTCTTTCTCATGAGCCAACCAAGTGGTAATGACCTCCACTATTGGTCTCGATCAACGGGTTGGATGTGAGAGCCCAACGTCATTGATGTTAAAAATAAGATGTGATGTGTGTGGGGTTCTTTTTAACCTTGCATGTAAACAAAATGCATCACCAAGCAAACATGATCTTTCCTATATGCCTAAGATAAAAGATATTTCATTTCAGAAAGATGCATGTATTCAACTTATATGAACTTCAAAGAATGCATTCTACTTCATGAATTAATGGCCACTGGTTGGGCCGCATGCAAGCAAACTAAACACATAGAAGCCTAGCACGTTGGAGACTAGGGCAGACCTTAAAAGTAGAGGCCCGCTGTTCCTAGAAGTGCCTAGAGGAAACTAAAGAAAACTCTAAGAAACATCCAATGCATTTTCTTTTTCCATTTTTCTTTATATTTTCCCTAATAAAAACATGATTTAAGTTGCTTTTTCTGGAAAAAGTTGTAGATAGAAAAACACAGAGAAACAGAGAATGCTACCAACCTCAAATCCTGATATGATGATGGAAATTCTACCCTCTACTACACTTTTCTCGAGCTATTGACCAGAGTGCTCTACTGCGCTAACTATAGGAGCGGCTAAGATCTTCTAGTTGTTGTCGACCAGATCAACCAAAACCTATTGGTCACTATCGACCAGAGTGGCTGAACCTGCACAGAAAAACCCATAAATATCAGTAAATTGACAAAAAATAAAAACCTAGTGGGGGTCCCATCATGATCACCATCTATGCGACCTCAGAAGCGTGCACCACAACTGACCCTACTTGCAATGTTATTATTATATCAAATGAAAATAAAGAAAGCACACAAGCACATATAACGCAAAAGTAAAAAGCAATGAAATATTCTTTTATTAATGCTTCCAGATCTTGGTTACATGTACGTCCCTCTGAGGGATACTCATTTTGATACAATCTATTACAAGTGGGGCAACGGTGAATGTATCCCCCGCAAGGGGATGGTGCGCCTTCGCAGGCCTCCCGATCTCGCACACCAAACTGTCCGAGGGCTTACTAATGCCTCCTTCTCCTGATCTCATCCTGGAGGGATCTCATGCTCTGGATACTTTGAACTGATCCTGTGAACCTGTATCTATGGGCATGGAAACAACAAAGCACAATAAGTAGTATGGGCCACCTCTCTGAAAGAGGCTCTTATTAGCAAATATGATAAATAAGATAAATGATCATGATAACAATGAAATACCAACATAAATCGAATAATAAATGCATTGAAAGCTTAGAAATATGATGTAAATATGTTTAAGAAATCAGATCTGAGCTACGACTAACTAATAAATCAAGAAGTAATGGATCTAAGCTAGAACAAAGGGAAATAATGTCTAATGCCCTAAAATATGCCTACGGGCCACTATCCAAGATAGCGACCACGAAATGAAACTTTCCTCCTCACGAACCAGGGGTTGTAGCACTATCTCCTTTGCTCCAATTGATGTTCAAGGGTCACCGATTGTGTCTTGGTACACTTGTTGGTGGTGAATAATAATGGATCTGAATAGCGAGTGTGTAGTCTCTTCTCAATCGGATAGCACTTCGTTGCTCCTCAAGGGTGCATAAATTTGCTCTCCAATATGATAGGGCTTCGCTGCATAAACTCTAAAAATCATGGATCTTTTGCTCTTTGTGGGAGAGTCCATATGTAGACCATCCCTATTTTAGATCTGAATCTTGGCTTCCTGGAGAAGCCTCAATCCAAATTGCATGCGACTGACCATCCCGGGTGGAAAGCATCAGTCACAAACTGGCATTGAAGGGGAAGTTAGGAGGAACTCAGGGAGTTCCTCACCAAAATCCACCCACAAACAATGCAAGGTGTAGTCAGACTGTGTGATCTGGGCCCGTATTCATGGCTAGACTATGCATGGTGCTAGCCGCTATCGAGTCCAGTGGCTAGGTGTGGTCGTTGTCAGCTTCAGCGGCCAAGTGTGGTGGTCGCTCTGCTTGAGAGCGGCTAAGCCTGGATGGGCTAGAACTACCCTTTTTGAGTGGTTAGGACCACTTCTAACTCTTGGAGAGGTCCAAGAGGATTCATATGGTCTATGAATGTGTCCATATGGGTAGTCTCCTAAACATGACGTATTTTAGGTGTCTACACGCTTATGTTGAAATTATTGAAGATGAACAAGTTGAATTTGCTACAATCAAACTCACAAGCTTAGCGAAAGTCTTAATTGTAGAAAGAAAAAGCCATAATGCCACCATGAATTGGAAAGAATTGATCCAAATTATGAAAAACATATTTTTTCTACCAAACTACCAAAGTGATATCACTGCCAAGTGGTATAGATTGCGGTAAGCCTATAGTATGTTTGTTTCTGACTACATTTTCCAATTCAATAGGCTAAGGGTACTTCTTGTTTTGAAAGACTCAGAAGAGGATTTGATTAAAAAGTTCACTCGTGGCTTGCAAGATCAAATTTTTAGGAAAATCAAGTTCAATGTTTTCCTCACCTTGGATGTGGCATTCAACCATGCCATTCTTGTAGAGGAGAAAGTTGGTGCATATCACAAATCTTGTTCATCACAGGAGAGCTCTTCTAGAGGCAGGAATCAACATCAACAAAAGGTGAAAAACACTTCTCACTCTTCTTCTCATTCTTCTTCTCCTCTCACTTCACCTAAAGCACATTATTCTTCTTCTCATTCTAAAGATTATCCTTCTTCTTCGATGTATTGTGAATTTTGTAAAAAGCCTTGTCATGTAAAATCCAAATGCTTTACTTTTAAAAAAATTAAGAATAAGTCCCTAATTGTACAACCTACAAGTGAGGAACCACATGATAGTCCCATTGTGGCTACAGGGACATAAGAAGAGTATCATGCTTTAAAGGGTAAACTAAAAAAAATTACCCTTATGTCAAATGTATTTGCTCAACGGGTCATGACCATTTGTTTGTCACTAAAGCCTACCTTACACATGATTTTGACGTAATGGCGGAACACGCGCCCTTAGCTAAGCGTACTGATCTATACCATCACAAAAGTACAAAGATCCACACAAATGCATAAATTGAACAAAGAAAGCCAATGTATACAAATTTTCTTATATTAATCTTTAAAGGATCTCAGATTACAAAAATTCCCTCTTAGGGTCACTTGAAAGATGATACAGGTGTTACAATTGCCAATGCCCTCAACAGGGTAGGCGCGCTTATTGTGCTCTGGTGATTACTCACAAACTGCCTTGGGGTAGAGCTAACCCCCTTCTCCGTGATGTGGAAGGATTATGATATAGGCTTCTTTTTGCACCTATCTCTCTGCAAACAAGAAACAACAACACACGATTACAAATATTGATAGCCTCTCGTGATGAGGCCCTTTAAATAAATATGCATGTAAATACCATTAAACTAGTAAAACAAGAAAGCATAAAGAAAGACTTTAATCTATTCTAATTACATCAAGAATTATGCTAAAACATACAAGACATGAACAAGCAAATGATGCGTAAATCAAATATCGAATCAGAAGCAATAAAGAACATGAAAGATCCACTATACTCCTACTTAATGCAACACATGAAATGTCGAATTCCTACAGTCAAAGTTTCCCTAAGATGCAATCAAACCTATATAAAAAACTAACATGACTAATCTATGCAATCAAAAGCAAAATTAGTAAGGTGATCATTAACCTGTTGCAAACCGCAGCTGTGAGGGGTGGTCTACACTGTGAACCGCGGCTAACAGTCGCGGTTTGATCTCTGATGGGTTTACCTTTAGAATTAGGGGCAGTGGGCTTGACCTCCTTGTTCGAATTGATGTTCAAGGGTCGCCTTTGTCGTCCTCTGACAAATTTGGCAGTAAAATCATTGTGAAGGGCCTTCGTTTGCCCAAATTTGTGTTTCTTGATCTTCCTAAGCACCTAGGGCATCCATGGCTAATTGGTCTTTAGATGGATAGCGAAGGGGATCTCAAATGCACAAAGTCGGTATGCATTTTGATAGGGCTTTGCTGCTCTCTTGATCAGTTAGCTCTTGCTCACTAATTCACCAGTGCTTCGCTATACAAATCATCTCTCCTTTCATCCCATTGGAGGGGGGTATTTATAGCATGCCCTTAGGGCTAGGGGTGGCTTCATGGAGAAGCCAAGACCAAGAAGGTTGGTTAGGACAGTTGGGATGGAAGCCTTTGGAATCTTTCGTCCTCTAATTGCCTCCTTCTAGATCTCTTGGTCGTTCCAACCGATTTGGCTTGGATGGAAGACCTAACTGAACTCCAGTTCAAACCGCAAGTCACAACTACGGTCCAGACTGCAGACCGTAGGTGTCAACCGTGGTTTAGACTGGAGACCGCAGGTCTGGGCTACGGTTCAGACTGCTTAGGCCAAAATGCCTAAATTGAGTGGTTAGAACCACTACTCTATCTTGGAGTCTATCCAAGATCCTTCATATGGTTTTGTAGCATGTCCATATGAGTAGTCACCTTCGACATGACGCATTTTAGGTGTCTACAGATGCCCCTTTTGAGATGCGTTGTGAGATTGAACAATGCTGAGCAAAATAGACCTCCTAAAATGATGTCGCAGGTTCTATGATGATCATTAGTCTGATCAACATTAGATGCCCCAGGTCCAGCAAAAGGATGCGCATCTTGGAATCATTGCTTCCAACGTGGGAAGGCTTACATTTGAAAAGTTTGCACTCGTCATCAGACATTCGGGTAGCTTTGGTGCTACAATAGGAGTTAGGCCTATATAACCGAAGGATGAGAGCTACAAATGAAATTTCATATTTGCTATTTGCCTCAAGCATAGGGGGAAGCTTATGATAACTATTAGCAATGACTCGCAAGGACAAACACAATTTTGACAAGATCAAGGGATCTACGATCTCTAGGATCTTCTATTGATTTTGATTATACATGAAATTATGACTACCCCCTCAAGCGACGAGTCGATGAGGGTGATGACAATGTCTGAAGCGACGAAATCACTTGACCATAATGAATGATCCTGAACAACTTTAGATTTGAGACATTGAATGCCTTGGCTAGGCCTAGTTCAACTTATGATTACAACGCTTAGTAGTATTTGCACATCTCTATCCCATGGAGCAGTCAGGCTATGATAGCCGTCTTAGGGAGTCAAAATAATACAAATTCAAGAAGACTTGTGTTGAATCATATTGTCGATGATTTGTTGAAAAGATGTCATAAAAGAAATGACAATTTTGCCCCAAATGTCCTTATTGTGATTTACTCATCTTGCTAGATTGCATGGAGTGCAAGTCGCTGCAACCGCCAATTTTATAGGATAAATCACTGAATACGAGGCACATTTGGTTTTTCATTGTTTTATTTATTTATTTTTTTGTTTGATTTGGCATTTATTGGATTGATCCTGGTGCTAGTAACATCACCAAATTTACAATTTTGATCATGTATTTTGATTTTTATCCATTGGGAGTCATTAATTTACCTTTTTAGACCTTCCCATGGTGGGTTTTTAGTGCATTTATTGCTAGTTGCAGACCGCAAGTACAGTCGACGGTTTACATTTCCAAAATTTGTGGACCATAGGTCAGACCTACGGGCAAAAACCCTAGTTTTGGAACCGCGGGTTTCAGCTACGGTCCGTAGAGACTAGGAGGACCTATAAATTAAATTCTTAGTTGAAATTTTTCATTATTTTCTTGCAACCCTTAACAAATTGAGAGCTCTGAGAGAGAACATTCCTTGATACGAAATGCTGTCAAACTCGACCATATACACTCGTCTTCCCTGATGGCGGATCCTGATCAGCCATCGACTAGCCGAGGGTAGGGTGCGGGCAAGGTAACTCAAAATCGAGACCTCGCACTCAATATTAGTAAAATGAACCACACTTAAGAAATGTGGAAATTGAACCCCATTAAACTATCGGTAATGAACCCCACTAGTCTAGGTTAGCTTAGGATTTAACTTTTATGCTTCAGTGGTCTAGGAGGGTACCCGAAATGGGTGCCACTCCTAAACCGTAGCTGGTAGCTGGTAGCTGTGGTTCCCAGTTGGCAAATTGAAAACTGCATGTTTCAACTGCAATCCCCAATTTCCAAATTGGGGATCACAAGTTGCAGCTGCGGTTCCTAATTTGCAAATTGGGGACCGCAAGTTGCAGTTGCGATTTGCGATTGCTTGTTTTTTATTTTTTTAGAGATTTTTAGTTTTCTTTAGCTCTCTTAGCTAGATTTAGCTTACATTATGTTTTTTTTGCTTTTTTGTTTAAAATTTAACTTCTAGAGCGCGGGAGCCTAACCTGATGAAGACTCTCCACGAGGCCTTATCGGATGACGACCGAGCGTGGTTTCGAGTCGTCGGGTTCGGTTACATCATGGATCTACCCACCATTAGGGTAGATCAAGCCTATCTGACTACATTGGCCCGGTGCTGGAATACGCGGACCAACACATTTCACCATTCCTCCCGGTGAGATGACCATAACCCTGGAGGATGTCTATAGAATCTTCAGGATCCCTATCGATGGCGAGGCTGTCATTTCCTCTGCCTACACGGCAAAGGATGTTGTTTTTGCTGCCATCTTCGGTTATCAGAGTGTAGTTGCATAGGATGATGCGGACCATGGAGGGGTGCACATTGGTGACTGGTACCAGGATGATGTCTTCTTTGTTCGAGAGGCCTTATTTATGCATCTCATCATTCAGATTGTCCTTCTAGACTCCTCGGGCATGAGGATTCCCTAGAACATGCTGGCCCCTGCTTGGAGGGTGCTTCAAAGCTTGACAGAGGAGCCATTGCTGCTGGCCTGGAGGAGCACCTTACTATGCCAGCTCTACAAGGAGCTGTACCAGATTACGAGCGGAGTCGTAAGGGCATCAACTACAACTTGTTGCTATAGATCTAGGGGTGGCGACACATCCAAATCGAGCGTCCTATTGATATACCTCTGTACATCACTGCCTTAGATGACAATCATTAGTGTTACACCGCTTGCTGACCTCGTGCTGAGGAGGGTATCCGCAGCAGGGCTCATGTTGAGGACACGGAGCATTACATCATAAGATTTGTAGCACTTGGACCGAGGGACATCATTTTGCGCCCCTACATGGATTGCCCTGCATGGCCAGAGGTGGACGAGTGGTTGCGATGGGCTTGTCGAGACAAATTTCTTACCTGGTGTAAGCCAGAGGTCCGAGAGTATTAGTTTTTCTCTTGTGTCCTACGACAGTTTGGCCTGGTGCAGGACCTACCAGATATGCCCTTGAGGTACAGACGCTTGGCTCTGGAGAGGGATATCTTGGTGATAGTTCCTCTACCATTGGGATATGCACCCGACGACTTCCAAGAGTTAGGGTTTGAGACAACTGGGACCACACCCGACTATGATGGGTGGTGGTCTCTATTTAGATGGCATGGGACAGGGCCTCTAGGCCGACAGCCAACTGAGGCAGAGGTAGAGGCATATCCTGATAGGTGTAGGGTGCGCCAATGTACTGAGGGTGGTTGGGACGTAGAGGCCACCGCTGAGGACCTACCGAAGATCGACCCTAAGGAGGATGCTCCAAAGGAGGGTGAGGTCCCTCTTGACAATGCAGAGGGATGACTGTTGGTGTAGGTTGCTGACTTGCAAAGTCATATTGGACACTTTCATACTCAACAACACGAGAGAGATACTACCATCACCACTCTAGAGGTGAAGGTATCTGATAGGGAGTGACGCCTGACTGAGGCGTAGGGCTAGGTATAGGAGCTCACTACTCGAGCTACCAATGTAGAGGCCCAGGTGCAAAGACTACAAACTACCCTGGAGTTAGCACAAACGCAGTGGACTATAGCAAAGGTAGAGCAAAATCTCGCATGAGCAGCAAGGGGGGTTATGTTGCCTCCTCAGGCTATCATAGGGTCTCCTATGGTACTAGTAGTAGGTACAACAGTTACACAGGATCCGATTGCTGAGGTGATGCAACTGCACGGTATGGTCATGAGGACCAATGAGATGCACGTAGTTCGACGTGCTCGCGTTGATCAACTAGTTATCTACATAGAGATGCATGAGCTACAGGTTTTTGAGGATCCTTTTGCATCATAGTCTTAGCATACCAGGTCTAGGACCTCAAGGTAGTCGACAACGAGATTGAGTCACAGGACTCATAGGACTGAGAGGACGCATAGGTCCTCTAGTACACACATGACGAGGTTGCAGGCCAGGACTAGAGATCTAGGGCAGACATCAGGGGACTCCAGTCAAAGGACTAGCCTACTACAGTTACCAGTTTCCCATGTGTTGGGTGCGTTAGGCTTTGGAGGCAGGTAGGATCCACCACAGGTGCCAGGTCAGCCAGGAGAGCAGGCTCCAGAGCACAGTGTAGAGGGAGGTGGTGAGAGCTCCAGTACATGGGGAGCAACCTAGATCTGGGTTATAGCAGCTGTCGGCTACAGTTTGGATGTTCTTATTTTCCATGTAAGGTCGAGGACCTACATAGTTATAGCCTGCGGGCATTTTGCACTCCCTATGTAATCGTTTGGACACACATATATATGATATGATATTTCATGGCTCATTATGTGTACATATTTATTTATTATTTTTGATTTTATGTTTATTTAATGCACATGGATGCAATGCTTATTTAAATGCTATGTTTATATGATGCGATGTATGGATGTCATGCACTAGATAACTATTCTACTTTATGATGATGATATGTAGTGATCTAGATGAGTAGATGTGCGACATATGATGTATGTAGATGGATGCGATGTTTATTTTTAACACATATTTATTTTTGCTTTGTGGGCATGCGTATATTTTATGCAGTTTATGATATGCTATGCAATGTATGGTAATGCATTATGTACGGAATCATAATCTTTTTTTTTTTAAGCGAAAAACCTCTTGTAGGGCCACCTTGGTCTGAGAGACCATGAACAGGGGGTTCTACACCGTCAAAGTCACTCGGGAGTCACACCCGACCCTACCCGCACCAACATTATCAATTGGATTTTGGATACCCAATTCAGCTTTTTGGTAGGGTGGAGATTTGAACCTGGGACCTCCCTTGGAGGATTGCCCTCTCCTCTCCAACTCACCTACAACACCTAGGTTACAGAATCATAATCTAATGGAAATGAACCTGTATGCTTTAATAACTTAAAACATAAGGAATGAATGTAAACTGTGTATATCAATTTTTAAAATATGACACCACAGAATGTACAACAATCATGCAAAATAATTGATAATTCTCATTACAAGAACTTAATCAATTAATCACCCATATATGAAATGCAGTGAAATGGATTGGTATAATGCTAATGAATGAATATTTCATTATGTATATTTCTTCTTTGCTGCACTATATAGTCGATGGTCGTCTAAACATCATTTATGATATTCATGCGGTATCTATCCTATATATTTGATTGTGCTTTGTAAAAATGCATTCTGATGAATGAATGACTCATATCTCTGAAGTCTAATGATATTTGGTATCTTGTTACTATTGAAGCACTTTTTGGGGTTTTCCTTGAGACTCAAACACCCTAGTATACTTCTCCAAAAATCACATACTAACTATACGAGGCTTATATTGGACAAGGCTTTTGTCGTGACAGACCCAACTATTCATTATCCCTGTGTGTGCATGTGAGTATTTTTTTAGATAGATCGTAAGCATACCCCATATGTCAGTCGGGACTCTTTCAACCCATATGTGAGATAAGGTTCCTCATATGATCGTACCATCCTTGTTTCAGCTCTGATTAGACTTATACATCTAGACAATCCTAGGTACCTAGAGATGGCTCATCTTACAAATTGATCAGGGCTACCCCTCCAAATGTAGGCGAGACTCTTTCAACCCATTGCTACATTTGGGGATCACCCAATAAAACTACCCCTCCGATTATAGGCAAGACTCTTCCAACCCATTGTTGCGATCGGGGATCACTCTATGGCTTTCGAAAGGTGGACAATCCAGGGATTCAAGTTCTCACCCTTCTTACTTGCTCAGATGTAGTGATAAAAATCACTGTTAGTCCACGTGTTACCATTTTCTTTGAGCAAGGGATTTTTATAGTGTTTTTGATTCACTATGTCACTTTACATTTTGAACTTGAAATTTGTACTTTTTTGTTGCATTTTGTTTAACTTTTGTGACTTTGGGATTTATAGGGGAAATTATTGTCCTTTTGCCAAAGTACACCTTTCTAGATCGATTATTTTCAAGATAAGCAGGTCGTGAAACCCATATCTCTAGATACCTAAGACTGCTGTCACAGCTTTCATCCTCTCTCGTCTTAGCAGAATTTTATATTATTTTGCTTAGTGACAGGATTATGATATGTTGAAGCACTATCCCGACTAATGACCTTGTCTATAACAGCAAAGTAAGCTTTCTACAATATCTGAAGAACTCACTAGGTATGGCTGAGTGACAGGAAAATTTTAATATACATATATGTTTTTCAGCAACATGTATTGTGTATGAATGCAATGAATTATGATAAATGCAAGGTGCATGATTGTCATACAAACGTGTGATTGTTTGTAAAATTTTGATAAACACATTACACTCTACTATGGAATGCAACGGATGACAAATGCCTAAATGCAATATGATGATGTGAATGCAAATGAAAATGCAAATGTTTTTGGATTTTAAGCTTTATCAAATTTTCTGGACTTTTATACATTTTTATTGATTTTTATAGATTTTTGAGATTTCATATTTGACCAAATGACGAGTACATGTCCTTTGAGCTTTAAGGGTTGATCAAGCGATTTTTAGAAATCCTTGGAGCCTTTTAAATTGACCAAAGGTTTTACAACCACCTTTGGAACCTTTTTAGTTGACCAAACTCTCAGTAAAAGGGCATGGAGCCTTTTGGGATGACCGAGAAGCTATAGGAACTCTTAGAGCCTTTGGGTTGACCAAACAATTTTTGGAAATCCTTGGTGCCTTTTCTTGACCAAGCTTCTTAATTAGAGAGCTTGGGGCCTTTTGGGATGACCGAGAAGCTATAGGAACTCTCGGAGCCTTTGGGTTGACCAAACAATTTTTGGAAATCCTTGGTGCCTTTACTACACTCTCAAGCATAGAACGCCTTAAGATGGATGATATTGAGAGGCTCAGACTCTTCTACACCCTCTAGCGACGTTAGGTGATAGGTTCCTGGACAAATCTTTTTAGATATGATGTAAGGCCCTAGCCAGTCAACCACGAATTTGTCTCGCATGTCAGGCGGCAAATTCGAGTTCTGTTGGTTCTCTTTCAACACAAGATCCCCAACTTTAAAGTATCTCTGGTGGACTTTGATATTGTAAGCTCGTTTTAATCGCTCCTGATAAACACGAAGATGCTCGAGGGCATTCACGCGATGTTCATCAAGCAACGTCAATTGATCGAGGCGAGCTTGTCGCACGGTGTTGTCATCGATGAACTCTTTCAATGTGATGTGCAACGTTGGAATTTCCAACTCCAAGGGCATAATAGCCTCAACACCATATACTAGTGAAAACGGTGTTGCCCCAATAGGCATCCGAATGCTAGTCCTGTAAGCCCATAATGCAAGGGGCAGCTGTATATGCCAATCCTTGTGGTGTTCTTGTACTGTCTTTTTCAAGATGGCTACCATAGTCTTGTTTGAGGCCTCAACTTACCCGTTTGTTTGTGGATAATATGGAGTTGCAAAACTATGTTTAATGCAGTATTTAGATGTTAAAGCCTGCATAGTTTAGTTCTGAAAAGAAGTTCCATTATATGAAATTATTTTGGATGGTATCCCAAAATGACATGATGCGTTGTCGTTATGCTCATCATTAATTCTCAATGAATTTGTCAATCCAGGGCAGTGTACAAGGCTATTTGCGAAAGGAGTGAACAGGGCTATAACTTAGGTCATCTGGGAGCAACAGGTCTTATTGGTGAAACCGATTGTGTGGGGGATTTAGGACATTTCTATCTCTAAATTGCATAAATTAAACCTTAATCTAGTTGCAGAAATGGAAACTAATCATTAAATACAGAAATGAAATCCTAATTACAATTGCAGAATGAGACCTAATTATGTTGCAGAAATAACAGTTGCAGAATTAGAAATCTGATTATAATTGCGAAAGGAAATCTATTTACTTTTGCAGCAATGGAAACCTAATTATAGCATGGAAATTAAGCCTTGTCAATGCTCTGTAACAGAAGGTTGTCAATCTTCTGTGCAGGGGTTGACAGCAAAACACAAAATGCAACAAATTGCAGAAAATAGTAAATTCTAGAAATGATAATCTACAGTATTTTGAAAGCTTGTTGAAAGTGGAGATTACAACCAAACCATTAATCACAAGATCATCCCAATCATAAAATAAGCTAATATTACAAATACTGTTAGTTGTTTACAAGGAAATGAAATGACAAGTTCTACAACTCATTCTGTTGCAGCAAAATCGGAATAAAAACCTGTTGTTAGTCCTCCTCCTAGGTCTGGAAGTGGCCGACCTCCTTGTCCAGAAGAAGGTATGAGTCTTTCTTTCTCTAGATCTTACTCACACTCATTCACAACAACATGAATAAAAATAGTGCACTTTTATTGATTCAGAACATGATTACGATATTGCTTGCTAAAAACCCATTACGGGATCATAGTGATCACTTTTCTTACTATTACACTACTTGCCTATTTTCTCCTATTCTCCTCTCTCTCCATCTCTCTAGCTCAACCTGGACGGGAGCCATATTTATAGATGTCCTAAGATCTACTTACAAACTGAGAATATCTCATTTCTATCCTAAAGATCTAATCCTATTATGTTGCAGCTTTTCCTGGTTTTATCCTAGAAGAGGATCAAACTTGATCTTTCCATAAATGGTGGCTTTGGTCGGCAAGGACGACAAAGTCAGATGGGAGATATTTTCCCTTACCCTTTTCAATATTTCTTTCCCTTTTTCCAGCGTCAAAAATTGGTCAACAAGTCAAAAAGCACATTCTATTTTCATTTCGAAGATAAGTGGCTCATTCCGAAGAGACTGCAATTCTCATTCCGAAGATCCGCTCATTCCGAAGAGACTGTGTTTTCTCATTTCGAAGATGTCTGTTCATTCCGAAGAGACTTCAGAATGAACAAATGTGTGCTCTTTAAATGATTTCCTCTGCATTTCTCAGGTGGGTTATCTCTCAGGATCAGATTTCAATGGTCTTCATCTCTTTCCATGTGTGAATTCCATGCCTTGCCATTCATTGGCAGTTGGCTGGAATTTACATTGGAAAACCAATTTTTGCTGCACGATATGAGTTTGCTTGCACTTGTTTGCTAGATTTAGATAAAATGAATGCTTGAGACATATTAAAACAAAACTAGTGAAATGTTGCTATCAACCTAAGCATATTTCTCTTTTAGCAAGTCATAACAAAATAACATAAAACTATGCAAAAAGCTATAAAAATCAGAATATAGTATTTCTAATACATTGATCATGCAAACAGTTAATACACAACATATTGAATCAACTTAACTAGCATATCAGATTAAACATAAGAGTTTTTAGGCAATTTTAATGTTCAAAACATGCTATGATTGAGGCATTTCCTAGGCCTCATCATTTTCCCCCCAACTTATATTAATGCATGTCCTCATGCATTCTATTGGGCTATGGAATCACATATGTCCATATTCAAATTCCATGATCTGTAGAACAATTTGGTGCCTATATAATATCCCCTGTTCTCCTGAAGGTTTCTGAGCCATTCTTCAAACTGATCATCAGGTTGAGCATCTTCTTCAAAGTAGAAGGGAATTAGAGTAATGATGGTTGGAGGCCTAAATCTGAGACCTATCCAATGATGTTGCATGATTTCAATCAGCTGTATCACTCCTTATGCCCTTCTTCTAGACCATTCTAAGTTAATGGGGGAGATGGGTTCTCTTTTCTGTAAAGACATGGAAAGTTCAACCCATCTGTTTCTGTAGATTGATAATGCTGGAACAAAATTGTCATTACAAAAATTCTAAAATCTGGTCACACAGTCCCTCAAATTGTTCAAGTACATCCTCTTTACATCATCCCTGTTCATCATGGTGAAGTGTTGTCTGGTGATAATTGGGTGATTTGGCTGAACTGCTCTGACTAACAATTCAGCTCTTGATTCAATTTCTTTATTCTGCCTTTTCTCTTGGTCCCAATAAAAGTGATTTTGCAAAGTGGACATGAATGCCCTCAATTGAACATCTCCTATGTAAATTTGAGGGTGAAATTCTACTTCTTCCGGAATAAAGAAGTTGTGTAAAAATAGTTCACATAGGAGATTTTTCTGCTCTATAGAGTCTGTCAAAATATACTTCTAAGAAATTTGCAGTTGTGTCTAATTTATATGGGAGACCTGAGCTAATCCTCATGACCTGCCATCCGAGATATTTCTCTTTCAGAATAAGACTATAAAATCCGGCTGGCCGTCTGAATTGGACCAAAAACTCAGCAATCTGACATAAATTAGTCACTTTTTCTTTTAATGCCTTGATCTCTGTTTCCTTTGCCTCTAACTGTTTTCCTTCCAATTTGAATTTTTCAATCTTAGTGGCAAGCTTCTCATATCTGATCACCCAACTGGCTATGTCTGCATTATATTGTTCTAGGGATATAGTATTAGGTGGTCTAACTACGGGTGGAACTCTAGGTAGCAGATCTACCTGAACCCCTTTTTCTACCACTTCTACTGGTTGATCATCTATCAACAATTCTACCTGTACCCCATTTTTTGCTATTTCTACTGGTTTGTCATCAGACAGTAATTCCACTTGTACCCCCTTATCTGCTATTTCTACTGAAGGTGCAACAGTTTGAAATACAGAGACCTCAATTGAAGGAGTACTTGAACAATTTCATGTTGTTGCTTGGACTATTCCTATGCTGGTGTTTCTTGCTGTGACTCATCTCTAGTATCTTTTTCTATGCTCTTTACCAATTCTGGAGCATCTTTAGAATGAGAAGGCAATGCTTTAGAATGAGAAGGCACTTCTTCAGAATGAAAGGGTGCTGCTTCAGAATGAGCACCTATGTCTGTCTCAACAGAGTCATCTGCCCTAGATAAATCCATAAGTAATTGAGCCAAATCATCCTCATCAATGGATACAGTTGGCTATTTTTTAGACTGTGATAGCCTTTTTCTCAATTTTGCCACTTCTTATTGTAATTCTGCAATCCTCCTTTCCTGCATTTCAATGATACTTTCTCTCTCTTCAATCCATCTAGTTTGTGTTTTGACAACACTTCTTGCTGCTCTCAGTTGTTCTATGATGTCTACCTCCTCTATTTTTGGTTCAGAATCTGATGCAGACAAATCAGCTACAGTTGGCTGCTCAACAACTATCTCTTCTTCTGCTTCAGTTGTCTGCTCTTGTTCAGGAGGCTCCATGAAACTGTCTATGATTGCATCTACAATTTTTGTGGCCTGTTGAACTGTAGCCACTTCAAAACTATCCTGCCTAGTCTCTTCCTCAATTATCTATTCAGGGAATTCTGGAAAGTCTTTAGGGGTTGGTTGTATTTCTGTGACATCTGGACTGCTTTGTCCACCTTCTTCTTCTATCACCTGTTCTGCCATTTCCCTCAAGTGGAGTCTTGTAGACCTCCTAGTTCCTGATGCAAATTTCTTCTTTTTGCTTTGTTTTATGGTGACAACAGGGGTTGTGGGGACAGTTTCAGATGCTTATGTTTCCTTTGTTGTTCCTTCCCCTTTTTGGCTAGGTACTTCACTCCCTTATTCTGAAAGATCAGTAACAACTTCAGAAAAATGGACCTTCTTCTATTTTTCTGTTCTACTGCCAGTTCTAGACCCTCTCTTCTTTTGTTTCTTAGTTCGTGAGGTTGAAGGTTCTAGAGCAAGGTGCTCTGTTGGGTGTGTTTCTTTCTCTGCAATAGCCTCTATGGAAGTATCTATTTCTTCTTCTGCAACAACATCTACAGTAGCTATTTCTTCTTCTACAACAACATCAGCAACATCTGTTTCTTCTTCCTCCTCATCCTCATCTCCAAAAATTACATCATTTAGGGTAGAGTAAAACCTATCAAAGCTCCTAGGGTTTCCTCTAAAATGGTGTTGGTAGACTAGTTTAATAAGACCATGGTGGCGAGGGCTTCCTTTTCCTTCCTGATATCTTTTTGCCATGTTTTTCAACTCCTGGTGCAGGTATAGGGGAAGATTTACCCTAACTTTTGGTTGTTGCCTCCCATGTCTTAGATGGTTTAAAATTTTGAGATGATGCCCTGATAATAGTACATATTGCCCTTCACAGGTTAGAAATTTGATTACCCATGTGGCCACTTCATCCCAGGGTTCCTGTAGGCTGGCCATTTTTACCCCCTTGCATGTGTTGTTATGTGTTAAATATTCTGGCTCCCTATCGTTTTCTTCCAGAAATTGATTAACTATATTCACCAATGTATTTTTGCCAGATCTAGAAATTGGAAGACCTTCTAATGGAAGCTCAGTAATTTGACTTAAAACTTCAGGGGTTACCTCAATTGTCATGTCGTTAATGTGTGCCCGGTTATTTTTGAATGTGTGGGCGAACATGCCGACCAAATCTTCAGAGGACCCATTAAATTTGTCCAAGAATGGCATAAGTCCTCCATCTTCAAAAATCTGTAGCACTTCTGGATTTTCTCGGAGGTGGGTGGTATCTGCTGGTTCCATTTTTGTCTTTCACCCCATTTTCCTATTTTGGTACGTTAAAAACCGCTCACTTCTGCTACTATTCCTCTGTTGGATCGCTGGTTTCTGGTGTTTGCAGACTTGTAGGGTTTGGTTCCAGGTTTTCAATTGCCCTGTTTTTCTTCTTCAAAATGAACTGTAATCTCTGCACTGTTCCTCGTAATCATTTTGCATTAGCAAATATGTCTTCGAAAGGAAGGGTGGCACGCATTTCTATTTTTGCTTCGAACACATGTCCGTTAATGGTTGTGCAGATGTCCTTGCCATCAGATCCACCTTACTCATTTTTAGTTCTTCTATTTCACCCGTAGATTTTCACGTGCATGATTATTAGCATCAAAAAAATGGTGGCATATTGTTGGTCACGTCCCCGTGATTCTGGCACTTTCTTAATGGGTGCAAGATAAAACAAACCACATCTCAACTGACACGTGTTTATTTATCGTATGCAGTCAAAGAATTTTTACTTGATCGTATATTTTCCTTTCCTTGGATGCCACGTGGAAATGTTATATTGAATGCTCATTCCGAAGATTATGATTTATTGCAAAAATAATACCTCATTTCGAAGATTATGATTTCATTCCGAAGACAAGTCTTCATTCCGAAGATCATGCTTCATTGCGAAGGCAAATCCTTATTCCGAAGATAAATCCTCATTCTGAAGACAAATCCTCATTCCGAAGACAAAGCTTCATTCCAAAGACAAATCCTCTTTTCGAAGGTCATGCTTCATTCCGAAGACAAATCCTCATTTCGAAGATCATGCTTCATTGCGAAGGCAAATCGTCATTCCGAAGACAAAGCTTCATTCCGAAGACAAATCGTCATTCGAAGACAAAGCTTCATTTCGAAGACAAAGTGCAACATTCATTCTGCTGTCATTTCGAAGACAATTTCAATTCGAAGACAATACAACAATTAATCTGAAGAAGATAGCAGGCACTATTTTTGGCATTCTTGTTCCGAAGATTAGGCAGAAACCAATATTCTCATTCTCAAAACATGTTTTAAGTATGCCAACTCTTATGGATACCTTTTATGCTAATGGTTAATTGTTATATACTATATACCAATCATTTACAATGAAGAAATGTAAGAAATATATACCTGATTAAAACAAGTTAATGCAAGTTTTGAAGAATGATTGCTTTTGTTGATGTTCTGCAATATTTCAAAACAAGTATAGTTGGTGAATTTGTACAATGATGATTTAGAAAATTTTAAGGTTATGCATGCCAGAAAACTGGTTTTCATGCATACCAACCCAGTAGTGCCTTAGGAAAGGTTTTCATTGTTGAGCTATTCATTTTTCTCTTTTTTTTTTTCTTGGTTTCTCTTTTTTTTTTACCTCTCCTTTTCTCTCTTTTTTCTTGATTCTGATTATGCCCGTGAAGGAATTCATGATTTCCTTGAAATCATGCCCATGAAGGAATTCACAATCAGAATTTATTCATCTTTTTGTTTTCTGCTTTTTCTGATATTTTTAATTTCATTTTTCTGCTTTTTCTTGAAATTCATGATCTGCTAATTGTTTTGAAGTGGAAGAGAAAATTTCTTCCACCTATTGTGTATCCAAACTGTCAAGCTGCTGCAAGAATTCCTCTTTAGTTAGAGGTGTATGATACACCTTGAGGCGATGTCCATTCACTACCAATTTTCTCTGGGACCCATCAATAGGAGATAGACGAGCTGCTCCATTGTCAAATACCTCTTCAATATGGTAAGGTCCAAGCCATCTAGTTCTCAAATTTCCAAGGAAGTCCTCATAGCGAGAATCAAACAACAAAGCCCAATCTCCTTGTTGAAGTTTCCTCTATTGAATGTGACTGTCATGCCACAACTTCCTCTGCTCCTGAATTACTTCAGTTTGGTGCAGAGCATCCAACCTAAGTTCATCCAATGCATTCAACTGTAGAATCCTGTCTGTCTGTGCTTGTGACAATTCAATTCCAATTTCCAATGTTGTGCGCAATGTTAGTAGCTCAAATTCAATAGGTAGGAGGGGCTTTTTACCAAAAACTAGTTCATAAGGTGTGAATCCAGTAGTGGATTTCCAAGTAGTATTGTAAGCCCAAACTGCTTCAGGTAATTTATCTAGCCAATTTTTCCTATGAAAAGCTACTATTTTTGTCAAGATTCGTTCCAGTTCTCTATTTGTTACCTCAACTTGGCCATTTGCTTGTGGGTGGTAAGGTGATGATTTCCTATGTTTGATTTCATATAATTCTGTAAAAGCCTCAATGACTTTAGATGCAAATTGGGGTCCTTGGTCTGTGGTGATAGACCGTGGAGCTCCAAATCTCTAAAAAATCTGAGTATACAAGAAATCGATGACCTTCTCTTCACGAGCATGTTTGAAAGCACGCACCTCTACCCACTTTGTCAAGTAATCAGTGCATACTAGAATATGCACCTTTCCTTGAGAAGGTGGATCAATAGGTCCTACAAAATCAAGCCCCCACCTCTCAAATGGCTCTAAAACCAATTGAGGTTGTAGTGGCATTTCATTTGTATGAGTGGGTTTCCCCATTCTTTGGCATGCATCACAATGCCTGATGTACTTTTTCACATCCTTGTGAAGAGATGGCCAATAATATCCTGTCCCTAAAATTTTTCTAATTGTGCTTTTTACAGAATAGTGTCCACCTGAGGGTTCATCATGACAAGCCCTAAGGATATCATATACCTCATCCTTTCGGATACACCTGCGTAACACATGGTCAGGACTGCACTTAAAAAGTATACCCTTAATCCACTCAAAGGAAGAACTTTGTTTGATCAATTGTTTTTTCTGTTTTGAAGTGAAATATGGAGGAACCTTTCCTGTGACCAAATAATTGGCTATATCTACAAACCAAGGTGATTGGACTGATATAGCAAATAATTTTTCATCAGGAAAAGTGTCCTCAACTAATTCCCCTTTATCTATGTTCTGCAACCTGGACAAGAAATCTGCTACAACATTAGCTTTTCCTGGTTTGTTGATTATTGTGATATCAAATTCTTGCAGCAACAATAACCAACAAATAATTCTTGCACTTACCATAGGCTTATTCATCAAATACTTAATGGTTGTGTGATCTGTGTGAATAAATATTTGATAACCTGTGATGTAATGCCTGAATTTGTTGATGGCATAAATTACTGCCAAGAACTCTTTCTCAGTTGTGGTATAATTTTTCTCAGCTCCTGTCAAATTCTTGCTAATGTAGTAGATGGCATAGTGTTCACCATTGTCAATTTGTCCTAATGCTTGCTCCAATTGCAGTATTGGAAGCATCGGCCTGTATGTGAAATGGTAATGTCCAATTAGGTCCTCTTAACATAGGTGGAGTTACTAATTTCTCTTTCAGAGCTTCAAATGATTCCTGACACCTTACAGTCCAGGAGAATTCAGAATCTTTAGTCAACGGGGCAAACATGGGATTGGCTATTGTGCTAAAGCTGGGAATAAACCTGCGGTAAAAACCAATGTGTCCTAGGAAGCTTCGACATTAGTCTAAGTTTTAGGAGGAAGAAGATTCTTGATAATTTCCACCTTCTTTGGATCAACTCTGGATTCCTTGAGGAGAGATGTGATGACCAAGAACTATTCCTTCCTCCATCATCATAAAACATTTGTCTGGATTCAAAGATAACTGGTATGTTTCACAAGCGAGTTAAAACTCTATCAAGGTTTTCTAATGTAAAGTCAAAAGTCTGTCCACATACTGTGAAATCATCCATGTATATCTCAACACTGTTGGTAGTCAGATCAGAAAAAATTGCTAAGACCGCTCGCTGAAATGTTGTTGGGGCATTACACAAACCAAAAGGTAAAACCCTATAGGCAAATGTTCCCCATGGACAGGTAAAGGTTATTTTCTCTTGATCTTCAGGTGCAACCTGAATTTGATTATACCCACTAAATCCATCAAGAAAACAAAAGTATTTCTTTCCAGCAAGGGTATCTAACACCTGATCTATGAAAGGTAATGGAAAATGGTCTTTGTATGTCACTTTGTTCAGCTCTCTATAGTCTACACATACTCTCATTTTTCCATTTTTCTTAGGAACTATAACCAATGGAGAGACCCACTGGCTATCAGAAATTGGGTAAATGAATCCTACCTCCGAAGTTTTTCAATTTCTTCCTTTACAATATCCCTCAAGGCAGGATTCAGTCTTCTCTGGGGTTGTCTTACTGGCTTGAATTCTTTAGTATAAATCTTGTGGGTGCATATATCAGGGTGAATTCCTGACATATCCTTGTAGTCCCACGCAAAAGCATGAACATGCTTCTGCAAAACTGTTATCAACTTTTCTTCCTCTTCCCTAGTGAGCCAGTTGTTAATGTTCAGTAATTTGCCTGGCTGGACTTCTATTTGTTTTGTATTTGGAAGGACTGAACTCACTTCTTCATACTTGGTGATTAGGGAGTTAAGAGGGCAATAAGAAGTTTCTATTTCATTGATTTCTAATGGAAGCATATCCTGTATGGAACAGTGAGAAGGGAAAATCAGGTGATGATGCCACCCATGTGGTAGTGAAACTGATGTTTCCTATGATAGTGCAGATGGCTCACCTTCAGAATTTTGGTTCTCCTCATTCCCTAACAACTGATGGATATTTACTGCTTCCTCTTCTAACCCTTGTTCATGCAGAACATTTATTAGGATAGTTTCATTCTCTAAAGTTTCTATGTCATGGAGGTCTTCTATGTGTTCCCTTACTACCAAGGTGGCTAGTGTGGAAATAACCTCTTTTGGTTCTTCATCTGAATCAGGAAACCATAACTGACCTAAAAAATTGTTGGAGGGTCTTGCAGGAGGATACAGAGAGATCTATTTTAGATCAATACCATTTGAAATAGTCATTTTTCTAGATCTGCAGTCTATGAAGGTTGCTGCAGTTGCAAGCCAAGGTCTTCCCAGAATGATGGGATATCCATGTGCTGAATTTCTTGGCTGTAAAACCAAAAAATCTGCAGGGAATTCCCAAGAAGAGACTTCTATAGGGACATCTTCAATGATACCTTCAGGTTTTGCAACTGACCTATCAACCATTTCTAAAACTGTAAATGTGGGACTGAGATGTTTGAGTTGTAATTGTTCCATTATATCCTTGGTCATGACATTTATTGCAGCTCCTAGATCTACTAAGACATTTGATATTGGTACTGAGCCTATGGTAACTGTGATAACTGGACTCCTTGGGTCACTATACTTTGGAGGTACTAGTTTTCTAGACAAGAGATCAGCTATCTTTCCTTCAACCTGAACAGTCTTAGGAAATGCTTTCTTTTTTCTTCCTACTCTTCTAATGCACAAATCTCGGATAGTACTTTTAATCATTGGTATATCCTTAATGGCTTGCAATAAGGGCAATGATATAGTTAACTTTCTAAGTTCCTTGACCAGGTCTGACTCATAATTTTTTGTTGTGGTATTAAATCTTTTAGGATATGGAATTATCCTTGATGAAGGTAATTGTTCTGCCTATGGTTCTATTTTTTCTTCTTCTTTCTCTGTTGTTGGTTTAACTCTAACTGGTTCCAAAGGTTCTTGCTTTTCATTTTCCTTGATTTTAGTTGAAACAGGTTCAGGTACAACTTTTCCTGAATGAAGTTGGATGTTACTACAATCAAGAACATTTATTTCAGCATTTTCTTTAGCTTCAACCACATAGACAGGGGATGCCTGTCTCATGTTGTTTGGATTAGTGATTGATTGAGCTGGAAGTTGAGGTTGTTTCACCTGTTGTGTTTGTTGTGGTTGGTTCTATTTTTCTTGAAAATTTTGATTAGGTGCAGGCAACAAATGCTGAGTTTGACCTTGATTTCTTTGCTGCCTTGGATAGGACTGGTATTGTTGACTCCACTGTGGTTGATTTTGCATCCAATGTGGATTATTCTGATTCTAGGGTGGGATGTTTTGATTCCATGATGGATTATTCTGATTCTGATTCTAGGTTGGATTACTCCAACTTGTTTGTGGCCATTCTTGGGAATTTGTCCATTGAGAATAATTCCAAGGACGTTGGGGTGGCTCTGATTGTCCCCAAGGCATAGTCCAAGGATTATGCCCCAAATTTGTAGGAAAATGAGGGGGATTTTGGTTTTGAGAGAAATTTCCCCCTTGTTTTGGTCCAACATAGTTGAGTTCCTCAGTCTGACTCTCTAACATAGTTTTGAGTTGTGGTAGCAAGTGGCATTTATCAGTCAAATGCTTCTTTGAACAGATACTACAAATGGCTGAGATAGATGTTTTATTCAAAGGACACTCCTGCAAAGCATGTTTATTTCTACATCTTGGGCAATAAATTGCCAAAGGTTCTGTGGTTTTTGCTTTTGCAGACATTTCTCCTAAAGTTGTGTTCAATTGCACCAAAATATCAGTTTTAAAATTTGCAAGTTCCTCTATTAGGTCCTTCACATCAGTGCCATTTGTATTTTTTTTCTTCTTCCCTGCTTAGTGCGAGAGTAATTCCTATAGAGACCCACAATTTCCTCATTACTGAGAGTATTTACATCCCCTTTTCCCATCAAATCCAATACCTCTCTGGATTCATCTTGTAATCCTCTCAAAAATATGGTTTTGCATAACTCTGGTTCTACAAGTCCACATCTCCTTTGAACAAAGGAGAACCTATCAAGATAGTCTTCTAATGTTTCATCATCTTCTTGTTTAATCCTGAATAACTCATCTTTCCTATTCCTTACACGACAATACTCCTGATATTTGTCTAAAAACATAGTTTCCATTTGATCCCAAGTTCGGATGGAATTTGGCTCTAAGCTCATGAACCAGCGTAATGCTGAGTCCTTGAGTGTTGAGGGAAAAACCTTAAGTTTTTGATTGTCATTTACATAGTCATAGGTTTGACACACTACTTTGAATTCAAACAAAAACTGATCAGGATCTTCAGATACAACACCTCGGAAGGTTGGAAGTAGTGAAGGTGAAATGGTTTTCATGGGAGAGTTTTGTGTTGGATTCAAACGGATAGGATATTCAAATGTTTTGGAAGGTTGGGGCATATCCTGATCATCTCCTTCATTATGGACATAGCCATGTTGGCCATCCCTATCTAGATTGCCTCCCTCTGCCATAGTTTCCTATTCCTTGGGAACAGTTAAACCTATCCAAATTTCACTCTCAAGAGGTCCAAGATCCTCTGTTGATGATGAGTCTGATGATTTTTCTTTCTTAGGATGTTCTAATGATGATGAAGCTGGTGATTTTTCTTTCTCAGAATGTTCTAATGATGATGAGACTGGTGATTTTTCTTTCAATATTTTTGGTAGTTCAAACACAGGTGATTCACCCCTTAGGCATGAAGATCTTCTTAATGGAACAAGCCAGGGATCCTTTTGGGTAATTCTACCTTTTTCATCCCTAGGCTTACTCATTCATGTTTACTCTTGAATGACATAAATTATAGGTCAATAGTTGTTACTTTAACCAATTTGTTATATTCAGATTTTATCCTGAATTTCATAGCTCAGTCTAATTAATAGCTATTGGACTGTTGTCACCTTCCAACAACACTATTCCCAGACAACGGTGCCAAAATGATGCGTTGTCATTATGCACATCATTAATTCTCAATGAATTTGTCAATCCAGGGCAGTGTACAAGGCTATTTGCGAAAGGAGTGAACAGGGCTATAACTTAGGTCATCTGGGAGCAACAGGTCTTATTGGTGAAACCGATTGTGTGGGGGATTTAGGACATTTCTATCTCTAAATTGCATAAATTAAACCTTAATCTAGTTGCAAAAATGGAAACTAATCATTAACTATAGAAATGAAATCCTAATTACAATTGTAGAATGAGACCTAATTATGTTGCAAAAATAACAGTTGCAGAATTAGAAATCTGATTATAATTGCAGAAAGGAAATCTATTTACTTTTGCAGCAATGGAAACCTAATTATAGCATGGAAATTAAGCCCTATCAATGCTCTGTAACAGAAGGTTGTCAATCTTCTATGCAGGGGTTGACAACAAAACACAAAATGCAACAAATTATAGAAAATAGTAAATTTTGGAAATGATAATCTGCAGTATTTTGAAAGCTTGCTGAAAGTGGAGATTACAACCAAACCATTAATCACAAGATCATCCCAATCATAAAATAAGCTAAGATTACAAATATTGTTAGTTGTTTACAAGGAAATGAAATGACAAGTTCTACAACTCATTCTAGCTACAGACAAAATCGAGAATAAAAACCTGTTGTTAGTCCTCCTCCTAGGTCTGGAAGTGGCCAACCTCCTTGTCCAGAAGAAGGTATGAGTCTTTATTTCTCTAGATCTTACTCACACTCATTCACAACAACATGAATAAAAATAGTGCACTTTTATTGATTCAGAACATGATTACAGTATTGCTGCTAAAAACCTATTACAGAGCGTATGTAATCACTTTTCTTACTATTACACTACTTGCCTATTTTCTCCTATTCTCCTCTCTCTCCATCTCTCTAGCTCAACCTGGATGGGAGCCATATTTATAGATGTCCTAAGATCTACTTACAAACTAAGAATATCTCATTTCTATCCTAAATATCTAATCCTATTATGCTGCAGCTTTTCCTGGTTTTATCCTAGAAGAGGATCAAACTTGATCTTTCCATAAATGGTGGCTTTGGTCGGCAAGGACGACAAAGTCAGATGGGAGATATTTTCCCTTACCCTTTTCAATATTTCTTTCCCTTTTTCCAGCATCAAAAATCGGTCAACAAGTCAAAAAGCACATTCTATTTTCATTTCGAAGATAAGTGGCTCATTCGAAGAGACTGCAATTCTCATTCCGAAGATCCGCTCATTTCGAAGAGACTGTGTTTTCTCATTTCGAAGATGTCTGTTCATTCCGAAGAGACTTCAGAATGAACAAATGTGTGCTCTTTAAATGATTTCCTCTACATTTCTCAGGTGGGTTATCTCTCAGGATCAGATTTCAATGGTCTTCATCTCTTTCCATGTGTGAATTCCATGCCTTGCCATTCATTGGCAGCTGGCTGGAATTTACATTGGAAAACCAGTTTTTGTTGCACAGTAATAGTTTGCTTGCACTGTTTGCTAGATTTAGATAAAATGAATGCTTGAGACATATTAAAACAAAACTAGTGAAATGTTGCTATCAACCTAAGCATATTTCTCTTTTAGCAAGTCATAACAAAATAACATAAAACTATGCAAAAAGCTATAAAAATCAGAATATAGTATTTCTAATACATTGATCATGCAAACAGTTAATACACAACATATTGAATCAACTTAACTAGCATATCAGATTAAACATAAGAGTTTTTAGGCAATTTTAATGTTCAAAACATGCTATGATTGAGGCATTTCCAGGCCTCATCATGACATATGATATGCTCGAGAATAAATTTTGCGATGCGAGCTCCAGTGGTCGTTGTAAGGGGAATGGCTTCCACCCACTTTATAAAATACTCAGTAGCCATGATAATGAATGTATGTCGGCCTGACGATGGAGGGAAAATCTTGCCAATTAGATCTAGTCCCCACTGAGCAAATGGACAAGTCGCTTGAATGGGCTATAAGGCCTGTGATGGAAAGTGCGTAAGATTAGCATGATGCTGACATTTAATGCATTTCTTGACATACACATTGCAATCCTTCTCCATAGTGGGCAAATAGTAACCCATGCGAAGGATACGTTTGGCGATAGAAATGCCGCTGAAATGGCCATCGCATGTACCGTCGTGAGCCTCTGAAATTGCCCAAGATGACTCTTGGGGCTCAAGACATCGAAGGAGAACTCCTTCATAGTCGTGTCGGTACAAAATGTCTCCTATCAAGACATACTAGGTCACTTTTTGTTTAAATGTGCATCTTACAGCACGCGACAATCCCTTTGGGATCATACTAAGCTTTAGGAAGTCTTGGATTTGCAACATCTAGCTTTGACAAGCCTCAGCTTCGACTGCTAAGATGACCTAATCCCCCTGCGTATTTAACTTTTCAAATGTAGATCGAGAAACAACCTTGTGGTGAATGGTAGTACCACTCCCCGTAGGACTCTGATAAGTCAATGACTCCTAGGGTTCCTGCTTAAGAAAGTCTTTCGCTCTACGAAACCAATCAGTTGTTGGTTCCATGATAATCATGTTGACTGACTCTTTGTTATCAAAGGCTGCACACTCTGCTGCTGGGTGTGAGAGCGTTCTAACATGGATGGTAGTAAAGTCGATCGACGGATTCTGAGGGATCAAGGATCCCAAAGATGCCATGGTGTCTACGAAACTATTTGACAAACGAGGGATTGCCTCGATGTCATACCATTCAAGTTTAGCCAAATAAGTGGTAACAATATCTTTGTAGGCTTTCAGTACGGGACATCGACACTGAAGGAGCCCCTTAACTTGGTTAAATATGAGCAAAGAATCATCGAAAATGTTCAATATTTTAATACCCATGGCAATGGCTATGTGGAGGCCCAAAAGTAGGGCTTCGTACTCAACATTATTGTTGGTGCACGAAAAGTCTAACTTGAATGACAAGGGCATTGGAGCTCCTTATGGCATGAAAAATACTATTCCTGCATCGCCCCCTGCTCACACTTCAAATCATCAAAAAACAATGTAATATCAACATTATTCTCTAGTTCCTTGGGTTCGGGAGCTTCAAATATTACGAAGACCGGATCATATGGAAGCTCAATGGTTAGAGTTCTACTATTGGACAATGGTGCCTCAGCCAGTTGATCAGCTATGACTTGTCCCTTGATGGACTTTTGGCTGATTAATAACAAATCAAATTCTATCAATAGCATGATCCACTTTGCAGTACGTGTGTTATGATATGTCTTGCTCATCATGTACTACAAAGGATTATGTTTCGATATAACATATGTTGTATGACTTAGCATGTAATGCCACAATTTCTTGGTAGCGAACACTACTGCTAAACAAAGTTTTTCAACATATGCATATCCTCATAACTCACCAAGGTGCGACTGATGTAATATATGGCTTGCTCTTTGCCTTACATGTTCTTTTGGGCTAACATGGTCCCTAATGCAAAGTCGGTTGTCGATATATATAGCAAAAAAGGCTCATCTGGCCTTAGTGGAGCTAGTACTGGCGACGTTGCCAAGTATTGCTTAATCTCAGCAAAGGCTGCCTGGAAATCCTTGTCCCAATCAAATGGGACCCCCTTATGTAGCAGTCGATTCATGGGTTGACACTTATCTGATAATTGAGCGATGAATCGCTTTATGGACGCTACTTTGCCCTGAAGGCTTCTCAGTTCTTTGATATTAATGGGAGGATGCATCTCTAAAATAGTCATGACCTTTGCTGGGTCTACTTCAATGCCTCATTTAGAAATGATGAATCCCAAGAGTTTACCCGAAGTTACGCCAAATACGCACTTCTTAGGATTCAACTTGACATTATGCTCTATCAAGCGATCAAAGACCTTCCTTAAGACCTTCGCATGCTCTGCTCACAACAACGACTTAGCTAGTAAGTCATCGATATAATCTTCTAAGATTTTATGCATGTAGTCATGAAAGATATATGTCATAGCCTGCTGATATGTGGCACCAACATTTTTAAGACCGAATGGCATAACTTTGTAGCAAAATGTCCCCCATGGTGTTATGAATGCGGTTTTATGCTGATCTTTGGGTTTAATCTGAATCTGGTTGTATCCAAAAAAATTGTCCATAAGGAAGAGCATTTCATGGCCCGTAGTGGCCTCTACCAGAGCATCGCTATTTGGCAATGGAAATGAATCTTTGGGTGTTGCCTTGTTGAGATCTCTAAAATTCGTACAAATACGGACCCTTCCATCTGGATTTCCTACAGGTACCATATTGGACACCCATTTTGGATAGTCGATGGAGATGATGAACTCTACGTCCAACAACTTTTGTAACTCGTATTTCACCATTAAGGCTACTGTTGGATGCATTTTTTGAGTTTTTGCTTGACTGGATTCTTCGACAGATCTAGCGACAAGTTATGAGTAACCAATTTTGGATCTAGACCCGACATGTCTTTGTAAGTCCAAGAAAAGAGATCAGTTCTCTCTTTTAGTAGAGGTATGATGCTATCACACTCATCCGGAGTGAGACTCTCTCCAAATATAACTTTCTTTTGATTGGTGGGATCTTTACTGATATCCACATCGAATATTTTCTCTATTGACATATGTGATCCCTCCTCAAGCTGGTGAGGCGTAGGAATCAGATGGATGTCATCAATCGGATTCACATGTTCCTCTTGGGAAGCATTCTCGGCGTGACAAACATCATGAGCACAACTTGGTGCAAAATGAAATGGTTGCAACATTTCTTCATTAGGGAAGAAATCTTTAGGCCGGATCGACGAGTTAGTGCGATCCCAATCGATAGCATCCATGTTCAGATGTAGTGATTTGAATGGATCTACTAGATTACGAAGTGGGGTGGTCAAATAAACAAAGACCATATTGATGGAATGGAATTGATATTCGAAACCACACGGACAAAACCATATCCCTGAAGCGTAGCTTTCGTACCCAATATCTGGTTTGGACGGTACGGGCACAAACAGATCCTCTCTGTGGGATGTCCATATAACTGGATCCTCCCTATGCACTGGCTACAAAATGGGAATCTCTCAGCTCAAGGAGCTTCGCATACGTAGGCAGATCGAAAAAGAGTTCCTGATACCTCTCTTCAAGCTCTCTTCTTTCCCTTAGGCTACGATGGAGATTGATCTCCCGACACAAACCTATGACTATAATAGGTGGGGGACCTCTATGTGGAGGCCTATTACGTAAGTGGTGAGGTTCCAAATAGGCCATCTCCACCGAGTCCTCATCATCATTGTACAAATATAATTCGTCACTTCCCCCCTCTTCTAAGGAGCGATTTGGTAGATGTGGTCCCATGTATCTGATTCTGCGACCACTGTCATCACTATCTAGATAAATATGATAGAACAATCATATATATGATACTGTCGTGTAAACTGGCACTGCTCTTTCCTCAAAGCGCTCAGTTTTGGGAGGGACTTCCTCCATAACATGCTCCGATTCCCTAGGCAATAGATATTACGGATACACGAGCCTGGAATCCATCCTCTCATCTACATCATTGTGGTCACTACCATGGATGGGCCACTCTATTATGTCTATGCATAGTGGGAGGTTAGCTGGGTGAGGCTTTAAGCAAGCCTCCTTTGTTTCATCTTCATAATCACTATCGACTATGAAGTGCTCGTTCGTCTCTTCCACTTGTTCCATAGGCAGTAGATGGCATATAAACGTCGGCCCTGAAAATATTGACTTGATTTCCTCCTCAGATTGATCATCATTTGAGGATTCATCATCTGCATAATAATTAGGTCCACTCATTTTGGAGGTGGACTCCTCTCCATCATCATCGTAAAGATCTCCTAACTTGAGATCGCCTACAGCAGTGGGGTTATGTCCCTGCATACCAGTGTTGTTGGTAGCACCATAGATTTGGTTACCCAGGTTGTCTCTGGGGTTGTCCTCTAAGGGCCCATCATGGTATGAATCGGGTGGCCCTATGGTAACAAACGATACCGTCTAGCGAGTCCTCCAACAACTGGAAGGATTAGGGTGATATGGATTAAAATCCATATCGTCCCCTAGACTCAAGTACATGCGATCTAAGGATGCAACAAGCAGATCGTCATGACCCCATACTTGTAACCCTAACCCGAACCTATCAGTAGAAAATTGATAATGAGGTTCGAGCGGGGTTCTATGTCCCTATTCAAAAAGACCAAGGCTATGCCCATACCAATGATACGACTTGAAAATGTGCATGACATATTTCGGGTTGGACAGATAGCACACATTCATAGCGAATGACTCGTCATCATCTTCATCTATGGATATTTTTGTGGGTGCTTGATCTAGCCCTATGCAGACGAAGTTTGTTTGGTTGGGTGGCTCACCCAATGGCACTACAGATCCAATCAAAAATTTATGGGCGTGCGATCGACCCATATCTTCTGCAGTTTTTAGGATAGGTCTGAAAGTAACATTTTGCACAAGATACTCACCCAATCCTATACTGGCCAGATGAACGGTCACCTGCGGTGCAGATGACCCTACTGAAGACGTAGGTGAAGCAGGCTAAGGTGCCTCCTCGATTTTATCTTGAGGTTCTTCCACATCCATGGGAGTGGGAGTCTCATTGGCTACTGGTTTGGGCATATGATTTTCCACTTTCTCACCCGATTTTGCCTTTGGCTTCTCGACTTACCGATGCATTGATGATGTACTCAATTTTAGAGATGTTGCAGTTGTATGCTCAGATCTGTGTGATATAGATGTTGATGGTTGAGCACGGGCTATTGGTTTACCTATTGGAATCTTAACTAACGAAACAGGTTAGATATCCAAGTGCGTCGACGGGAATACAAAATCCCCAGGCAAATCTGCTAGGTTCACGAACTTGAATGGTTCTTCATCCGAGGACACTATGTGAACCTGTGCCTTGTGAATGTACTTCATACATTGATGCAAGATAGAGGGGACGCAATGCATTTCATGAATCCAAGGCCTTCCGAGCAAAATGTTGTACTGCATGGCACCCTCTATCATGTGACACATCACAGAGATGGTCTTGAGTCCCACCTGAATAGGTAGAACAATTGTACCAACGTCGAGCATAGTGCATTGTTAAATGCTCTCAACGTAAAGGTGGTAGACACAATGTGTGATTTGGGTAGCTTGAGATGGCTCAGTGCTTTGGTCATAATTATATTGATCGAAGACTCAGTGTCGATCAAAACCCTTTTGAAAGGCATGTGGTTAACACACGCGATAATATGCAGCGGCAGGTCATCCATAATAGTGGGAACCATCTTTACTTCATGATCATAAAATTGTATCGTGGGTTCCTGACACTGTTGTACATGTCCCATGAAATTTGTAAATGCATGGGCATTTTGGGACTGTACCTCAATGGACCTCCGAATGTCCATAATAGTCTCCCTGTGTCTAGAGGACTGCTGAATAAGCTCATATATTGACAACTTCGCAGGAGTTGTCTACAGGTTCTGAACTAACCTGCTCCTTATGGTCACCACTGATCTAGCTGGTGGGCCTGGAATGTTCTAAGCTGGCCGTTGATCTGGCATAGATTGTATTCTAATGGGAGCACGAGGTTGATTGGGTTGATCGTACCTCCCGTATCTAGTAACAACATTGACCATGCCTACGAACCCCTGGGTAGGTGGTTCGATTCTCACTTGATTGACTTGATCGAAATTGTTACGAGGCTCCTCATGATTAGGAAGTGGATTCTTGAAAATCCCCATGTTTCTATTGTCGGGTGCCTGTGGGTTTCCTGGTACTACCAACTCTCCTTTTTCTATCATGTTCTGCATGATATGTTTGAAGGACCAACATGTCTCGATGTCGTGGCCTTTCGCTCTATGGAATATACAGAATAAATTGTCTTGATGCCATTTTGACTTTGGCACATTCAGATCTACTAATTTGACCTTAGGAAATCGTATGGCCTTGGCCTCACACAGTTGATGGAAAATCAAAGTCATCGAAAGCACAAAGATCCACAAAAGCACAAAGATCCACACAAATGCATAAATTGAACAAAGAAAGCCAACGTATGCAAAGTTTCTTATATTAATCTTTAAAGGATCTCGGATTACAAAAATGCCCTCTTAGGGTCACTCGAAAGATGATACAGGTGTTACAATTACCAATGCCCTCAACAGGGTAGGCGTGCTTATTGTGCTCCGGTGATTACTCACAAACTACCTTGGGGTAGAGCTAACCCCCTTCTCTGCGATGTGGAAGGATTATGATATAGGCTTCTTTTTGCACCTATCTCTTTGCAAATAAGAAACAACAACACATGATTACAAATATTGATAGCCTCTCGTGATGAGGCCATTTAAAGAAATATGCATGTAAATACCATTAAACTAGTAAAACAAGAAAACATAAAGAAATACTTTAAGCTATTCTAATTACACCAAGAATTATGCTAAAACATACAAGACATGAACAAGCAAATGATGCATAAATCAAATATCGAATCAGAAGCAATAAAGCACATGAAAGATCCATTGTACTCCTACTTAATGCAACACATGAAATGTTGAATTCCTATGGTTAGATTTTCCCTAAGATGCAATCAAACCTATAAAAAAAACTAACATGACTAATTTATGCAATCAAAAGCAAAGTTATTAAGGTGATCATTAACCTGTTGCAAACCGCAGCTATGAGGGAAGGTCTGCACTATGAACTGCGGCTGACAGCCACGGTTTGACCTCTGATGGGTTTACCCTCAGAATTAGGGGTAGTGGCCTTGACCTCCTTGTCCGAATTAATGTTCAAGGGTCGCCTTTGTCATCCTCTGACAGATTTGGTGGTCAAATCACTGTGAAGGGCCTTCGTTTGCCTAGATTTGTGTTTCTTGATCTTCCTAAGCACCTAGGGCATCCATGGCTAATTGGTCTTTAGATGGATAGCGAAGGGGCTCTCAAATGCACAAAGTCGATATGCAATTTGACAGGGCTTCATTGCTCTCTTGATCAGTTAGCTCTTGCTTGATAATTCGCCAGAGCTTCTCTATACAAATCATCTCTCCTTTCATCCCCTTGGAGGGGGGTATTTATAGCATGCCCCTAGGTCTAGGGGTGGCTTCATGGAGAAGCCAAGACCAAGAAGGTTGGTTAGGACAATTGGGATGGAAGCCTTTGGAATATTTTGTCCTCCAACTACCTCCTTCTAGATCTCTTGGCCGTTCCAACCGATTTGGCTCGGATGGAAGACCTAACTGAACTCCAGTTCAGACCACAGGTCACAGCTGAGGTCTAGACTGCAGACCGTAGGTGTCAACCGCATTTCAAACTAGAGACCGCAAGTCTATACTGCATTTCAGACTGCTTAGGTCAGAATGCCTAAATTGAGTGGTTAGAACCACTGCTCTATCTTGGAGTCTATCCAAGATCCTTCATATGGTTTTGTAGTATGTCCATATGAGTAGTCGCCCTTGGCATGACGTGTTTTAGGTGTCTATAGATTTTTATGTTGATTGTATCATAGATAACAGATCGTAAAAAAAACTCATTGCAAAGTCTGTCGTGAAGAAGTTGAAGCTTCCCATAAAGCCACATCACCAACTATATGCACTTGGGTGGAAAGATGTAGACTCCACATATAAAATCACCGATTCTTGCACCTTGACTTTTGCTTTTGGTGATAAGTTTGTGGACAAAGTAAGATGTGATGTCGCATATATGGGTTGTGGACTATTGCTAGGTAAACCCTATAAATTTTATAAGAATGATGTTTATCATGCTAAAAATAACACCTACACATTGGATTTGCATGATAAAACCTACTTGATACAAAGCACTACACCCACATCAAATTTGATGTTAAGTTGTAGGCAAGTACGAAAGCCACTAAGTCAAGCACTCATTTTGGCTCCTACTTGCATAAGTTCCACACATGTTGAAGAACAAGCACCATCAAAGGTACATGATAAAGAAGAAGTTTCACTCCTACCAAATGAACAATCACAAGAGCAAGTGGTTAAGGAACCCATCACTCTCACTCATGAGAAAGATTCCATTCATTCTATTGGCATAATTTCGGGTACACCTCTGGCTACACAACCATTTACTCCATAGAAGTTACCTTTAGATTTGCCCACTCCCACCATTGCACACATGGAAGAGTAAGCTAAGGATACTTCCTTCCTTCAACACCAGTAGAGCCTTATAGGCAAGATACCATAGTACTTGCAGGAGACTCTGTAGGAGTAGCAGAGCGAGGTGTGCAAGCATCACAATCCTCACTCATCTAAGGTTGGAGACAGAGTTTGTCTTACTTTGGATAAGCACTGCTTTCCAAAGACTCCATTTTAGGATACTCTTTTGGTACTTGATCATGTCATCAACCCTACAACAACAACATCAGCTGATCGTCAGCTTCCGCTCATTTCAAATAGAGTTTTCGATATGAAGACTCATTACACTAGATAGGGTTCTTCCACTACTTACCTTGTTGTCCACCGCGATCACTTTCTACACATGGCTCACTAGATTCCTCACCATGAGATGGCTCATGACTTTCCATATTTGTTGAGAGCATTGGGGTCCAATGCTTCTATGGTTGGGAGGAGTGTTGAGGATACTTAGGCTTATCCATTTAAGCCTAAGTTAGTATTATTTATTATTTTATTTATTTCCTACTTCTTGCACTTTGTATTCATGTGAGGCATAGTATGCAAATGTTGGAAATAGGTTGTTAAGTTGTTTGGATATTTAGTTAATTGTTAGGATGTGTCTTGTCTTCTAGTAGTTAGTTGTCATCCTATATTAGCAGATTGTTATCTGTTAGTTAAGTGGTTGGCCATGTTTGGAAAATTGTTGCAACCACTTAACCTACGTGAGATTCCATTGTATTGCTTATATATTATTCTATTGTTAATAAGAAATCATATTCACGTTGATTTCCTGAGTTCCTACATCATTAAGGCTAGTAATAACATCCACAACATCACCCATCAACAATTTGTTGATGATACAACCCTTATTGGGAGGGCAAGGATATATAAGGTCATAGCTTAGAATAACTTATTAAAAGAATATGAAAGAGCATCAAGGCAAAAATTTAATAGGACAAAATCCAAAATTTACTTCCTAAACATCCCAATTAGAATCAAAGCAGGGATATGCAGGTTACTTCAAATAGAGGCCGAATTTCCAACAACTTATCTAGGGATGCCCTTATTTTAGGGGAGAATGAGGATAGAACTATGGAATCGAGTTATAAGTAAAGTTTAAAATAAACTACCAACATGGAAAGGTAGATGGTTATCATTAGTAGTAAGAGTGCAACTAATTAATTAACCTTACATGCCATTCCAACTTATTATATGTCCTTGTATACTATGCCAAAAATGATAGAAACAAGTTTAATCTATATTATGTGGTCCTTTTGTGGTCAGGTTTACATGATAAAAGTAAATTTCCTTTGGTGAAATGGAGCAAGGTGTGTGATGATAAAACTAGGTGAGGTATTGGTTTAAGAGATCTTATAGATGCAAACTTAGCTCTTAGGGGAAAATTAATTTGGAGATTATACAAAGAGAATCAAAGACAACGAGCAAGACTTCTTCTAAGTATATTGAGCCCAATGACCCAAGTTTAATTTTTAATGCATTTTCATTTCCAAATAGTTCTGCTCTTTGGAACGGTTTAAAAAAATTAAATGATCTAGTGATTAAAGGTATAATATGGGTGGTGGAAACTGGAGAAGACATTATATTTGGATGGATACTTGGTGTGATAAAAAAAATTCAATCGAGATCCAATTTTGAAACCATACATGAGATTAATTCAAGACAAATACAGGGATGGGGTTTTAAACATCATGTACAAGGATCAGGAAGGAAGATACAAATGCAAAGAATTTTTTTTACAAGTGTACAAACATTGATATCAGGAGGCAGTTGAGCAAAAATATAACAACGTTGATTATTTTGAAGGAGCCAAACATAAGCTACTATGGGACTTGAATAGCTCAAGAGAATACACAACAAGAAGTGGATATAATGTAAAGCACCAAAAAAATAGAAATAGCATTAGAATATGGAGAGATATTTGGGATAGCTCGAGCATTCCTAAAGTTAAAATGTTTGTTTGACTAGTAGGTCATAAAAGAATTTTATCTTAGGATATCCTTATTAAAAGGGATTTTCATGGTCCCTCACAATGCGTTCTTTATAAAAGGGAGGAGGAGAGTATAGACCATCTCTTGGGACATTGCACAATAGACTAAAATCTATGGTAATGGATTCTTAATATGTTTGGTAAATGCATGGTGATGAATGGAAGAATTAAAGAATGGTTAAAGCAATGTCGAAGCACTTTTAAAAATGAGGCTTTACAGACAACTTGGGATATATCAAAAGATACAATAGTTTGTACTATTTGGCTAGAAAGGAATAGAAGAATATTTAAAGAAAAGCAAAGTGATTTAGAGGTAATGAAAAGAATGATTTGTTTAGCCATAGAGGAGTCTAAACCAACCCTATCAACTCATTTAATCCCTAATACGGAAGCTGAGAGAATTGATAGATGGATTTGAGTCATCAAATGGAATTATGATGTTGGATATAGGAGAAACAAAAGGAATACAAAAAGTATAAAGTGGAAACCACTAGATGTGGACCTGGTCAAATTGAATTTTTATGGAGCATCTAAAGAAAATCCAGGACCAACAAGAGGAGGGATAATTAGAAACAATAGAGGAGAGATTTTGTCTCATTATGCTTTCAATAGTAGATTTAAGACAAATAATGAAGTTAAAGTTTGCACAACTCTGGAAGGGTTAAAAATATGCAAATAAATGAAATGGAATAGAGTATGAATGAAAGGTGATTCACTCATCATAATAAATGCAATTTTGAGGAAAGAAAAGACTCCATGGAACATATAAGAGATGATTGTGGAAATTCAAGACCTTGCTATAGATTTTGAAAGAATCAGGTTTACACATGCGTTAAGCGAAGGAAAAAAATTTGTAAATAGGCTAGCCAATAAAGGGGTTTTAATTAAGGATCATAAAGTTAAATTCTATTTTCCATGGTTAGAGGAAGTAGTAAGTTTAGCTAAAGTTGACAATAAAAAGTTGATTGCTTGAATCAAATAATTATTAAAATTTACTTTAATGTTTTTTATTGGTAACATTTGCTTTATTCTATAACATTAACGTGTTTTCATATAAACTATTTATTACAATTTTTTGTGGTTTCACCTATGCTTCAAGAAGGAAACTAGTAATCCAAATTTGGTAAAGCGAAGTTATGATAGTGCAATGTTTTGGAAATATTACTCTACTAAGATGCAATGCATATATAGTGGAGGTGGAGTTTTGGTATCGTGAAAGTTGGTTGAATTTTGAAATATTTATATTCACACAAAAAATTGGAGAAGATCTAGAAAATGAAAATAAAAAATTCAAACATTTTATGAAAAATGATGTAGGTATCTAGCTATAACATCTCAATTGAAATGAGAATTGAATATATTTGTAAATTCTCAAGATCTAGAGGGGAGAGTTGTGACTTGTCAAGGGTGGGGGACCTGAGTACAATCCCTTGTTCTCAAGCAAAAATAAATAAATTATGAGTTGATATAGTTAAGATATATTTTTTAAACGATTTAACTTTTGGGAGCCATATCTTTGCATATAGCACTCATATTCAGGTAATTCTTGCATCATTTTGTGTTGAATTAAAGATATTTAAAACGAGTGGTCACACAAAAGAATCTAAGGAGTATTGAGGGAGATACAACCATGTGATGACAACCATCCTGAACAAGGGTAGAGTTAGAATTTTTTTTTAAGAAAAACATCTCATCTTTTAGGAGTCATATCTTTGTGAATGATTGTCCGATTTAGATTATTCTTAGACCAATATGTGCAAAATTTGAAGAGATTTAAAATGAGTGGTCATATTAAGGAATCCAAGCAGTATTAAGGGAGATACAACCCTATGAAGTTAGTCATCCAAAATAAGGGCAGTGACGATTTTTTAAGTCACATGAAATTAATTGTAGATATATGTCAACCAAGGTTAGAATGATGGGAAGACCAATGGAAGGCCAGGGCATCAACAAGATGAGATATTTTTTCTAGATATAGAATTTTTTAGCTAAGTTTCATTTATCCCTCTATTATCTCATAATTTTTGCATACATATTATTATAGGTTTATTTTCAAATATTATAAATGCTATAGGATATATTGGTAAATTTAAGTAGATATTGAGTTATAGTTTCATTCACATTGATTGATTTATAGCTAAATCCTTATAATCATCCCTAGTGGTAGAGGTTGGAGAGGACATCATAGAGAAGTGATCATTTTTGCTCAAAGATAAGGTAGTCATTGGTAATTTAATGGGTCTTGGCTAGGGGTTTCAAATCTAAGAAAATGGATTGATAGGAGTTGGAAGTCTCAAAGAGTGAGTCTATTTTTTCTTCCCAAAGGTTTCTTCCTAGCCATTTTTTATTCCACGGAGGAAAGAGATAGAAATTTGAAAAGGGTCCTTAGTTAATGGGAAGAGCAAGACTCTTCCTTACCCATTGGTATGAAGGCTTTGCATCTATAAACATGAATTTATCCCTAGTACTAGTCTAGGTTAGGATTCATGGGTTACCCATTAAATTATGGGAAATTGATACCTTCAAGGCAATAAGCAACACTCTAGGAGAATTCCTTGAGATTTTAAAAACTATAAAATATGAAGTCTTGGCTATTTATGCTAGAATATTGGTCATGATTGATATCAGTAAACCTTTACCAAAATCAATCATTCTTAAGTATAGGGGTAAGTTGTAGACCCAAACCCTTGATTATTAAAATATATCTTTCAAATGTATAAGCTACCATGTGGTGGAACATATTGAGAGATCATGCCCTAAGAAGAGTTCGACATGAACATATGTAGAAAATTGCAAGAGAAAATTACAAATAAATATATGGATGAGGATGGTTTTCAACTTTAAAAAAAGTTCGAGACAGATGAAAGTAAATAAATAATGAAGACCAATATGGATATTGGAAGAAATATCAATTATTTCGAGGCTTTAGCCTATGAAGAAAAAATGTATCAGAGCTTAGAGGACATGGTACAACAAAATCAAAATATTCACAAGGAATCATCTATTTAGTATGATCCTAATTTAGAGAAACATTCCTACTAAGTGTTATATGACACATTGTAAACTCTCACGTATTACACACTTTCACATTTTAATATGACACTTTGCACACTCTATAAACTTGTACACTTTTCTACATGACACTTGGACTCATCCTACACCTTGACACATACTTTAGGGAAAATATAAATTAACACACGCTTTGGTATAATATTTACAATAGTACAAATTGTACCATGTTGGTACTTTAACATCTAACAAATAATATAATGTTCTCCAACACCTGCTATAGAATAAGTAGTATTTAAACATTTGTAAGTCCTTGATCATGGTAAACACTTAGATTTCCATAAAAGTATATGGTTTTTCATAATTGTGTAGCATTTGGATCATGAAGAAGATTGGATGTTCTTTTTCTTTTTCATCTTTTTGGGTCAACACAATATACAACTTTCATCAATGTCGAATAAATATAGCCTAAAATCCCTAGAAAAACCTAGTTTGATTAATATTAAGGCTTTTATGATTGCATATTTGATGCCTTGGAAAGTTTGTTTTGCTTCCTTGATCTAAGCAAAAGTGACATCTTTCTTCAACATCTTGGTAATGTGTTGAACTAGCTATGCAAAGTTAGTTATGAATTTGGCCACATATTGAATTTACATATGGAAAGATTTGATTCATTTGATAGAAGAGGGCAAAGACAACTCCCATATTGCTCTAGTATGATTAGGGTTAATTGTAAGACCTTCCTTAGAAACCTTATGTCCCAAAAGTTTTTATTCTTGAACCATGTGGTGGCTTTTGAAGCCTTAATGTTAATATAAAACTCACAGAATAAATTCCATACGATTAAATATAATATAGCCACAATATAGTAAGATCAATATAATGGCGTAAGTAGAATAATACGAGCAAATTAATATTTAAATGAAGTCTTATAATATATCAAATAACATTCATTAATAAGCAACGATATGAATATAATATCCTAAATCAAATATTTACAAAGCATGTAACACGAATTACAATATTAATTGCTCAAATATATGCAATCTTTATTACTCTTCTTTCTCTTACAAATATAGCACTTGACTCTTTACACTTGATAATTGTATGATGTGAATGATTCATATGATGCTCCTTCATGGAGTAATATATAGCCATAGTAGAATGACTCTTTGGATACTTGATTGTTTATTTCCTTATGCCAAGTCTCATGACTCTTGGCTTCTCTACTTGACACTTGCATACACATGACTATATCTTGTATGCACATCTAGACATGACTCTTCACTTAGTGCACTCTAATCTAGAGATACTTGTACACACTTACATATAATACATTTGTGCACATAAACTTATGTTACACTTGCACACTTACTCACATGACACTTGTGCATTTCCTGCACGTTATTACATTACATAAAATATTACTCACACTCTAAACTAAGACTCAACCCTAGTCTAATATTTACAAGGTGTACCATGAAGGTACCATAGGGATACATTAGCATGTACCAAATAATGTAATATACTCCAACACACCCATGTATTATATTATTTGGTTATTGAAGACTTTAGTCTTCAATCATGTTCTTCGTCTTGATCTTCAATCTATCTCATGATGCATGTGATATTTTGTTGTCCTTGCATTTATTTCCTTATCTTGAACTTTGGATTTAGCCAATGCTTTCATTGATAGAGAGGTTCCTGAATTTTTTTTCGTGTGCTTTATCTTTTAGAATATTCAATAATGGTATCTTGAAATAAGATAAGTTCTTGAGAAAAACCAATTAAATCTAAAGCATATATCCCATTCTTAATTGATCCTATAGCCTCCATTATATTTTGATTTTTGATAATACACTTATTGTTCCCATTTATACATTTGAACTCAATTGATCTTCCACTTTCAACCAATTTAGTAACTAAAATGAGATTGGTTGACAACCTTGGAACATACATAACATCTTTTAGTACAAAATCTGAAAATGGTGCACTAGGTGTTACATTACCGCTTCCATGAACTAGGTACCTCTTATCATCATCAATATTCAAATAGAAATTATCTTTGACTTCTAAACAATCAAACCATTGCAAATTACCAGTCATATGATGACTAGCTCTTGAATATATATACCAAAGATATTTTTTAGTTTAAATTGTTGGAGAATATTACATTATTTGGTACATGCTAATGTACCACCTTGGGTACATATCTATATTAGGATGTGTCTTAGATTAGAGTGTGAGTATTTATTTTATGCAATGTAATAAATGCACAAGTATTATTAGAATACACAAAGTATTTAAATAATGCAAATGTGCATAATAGTCCATGTGCACATGTGTCCTTAGAATAGGAAGTGAAGAGTCTCAAGAAGAGAGAAGGCCAAGAGTCACATTCCATTGTATATGTGTCTCTATGTATGTGTGCAAGTAACACAATGTAGAGGGAAAGTGTGTGAAAGTATGATGTACTTGAGATCTTTATTCTATATCAAATTACTTTTTCGTGAGCATTTGTTAATTGCAATTTTATGAGTTGTAGAATTTATTTATAAGTTTTATATGTTTATAATATTATCATTATCTTATCTTTGATATAGTATATTTATTTTAGATCTTGAGGTTATTTTTCTTAAGTATTTAGCATCAAAAGCTAACATAATTCACTTGATTGGATTTACTTGAGACTATCTTGCATTGTTGATAAGAGTTTTGAGAAATATGATGTTGCTCATTAAACGAACCTTGTTATTGAACTTTTCTTTTTGAAGAATATGGTTTTATATTTTGATAATATATTCTATGCTAAAAAGTTCCTCTAGATAACTTATCCATTTTTGTACCCCTTACAACTTTCTAGATGTAAAGTTTCTAAATTAAAACCTATGAAGTAGAAAACCTTATATCTCCCAAATTTTTAGAAACTAGAAAATGAATTTTTGCAAATTTAGTTTTTCCTAAGTTTGAAGTTGTAATCCTTTTAACTCCCAAATAATTAATTTGCAAGAATTCAATAATCTTCTATTAATAAATCAAACCAATTTCAAATTTATCTAACAAATCAAGAAACTATTAAAAAACCTTATATCTCCAATCTTAAACTAGCATTCTACTTATCCCTCCATTAACTTAATAATTAATATCTAATTCAACCTTAATAAAACATTTTAATAATGTTCTACCTTATTACTCCTTAATAAATCAAACAAACCTTATAACTTATTTCTCCTAAAATTAAACCTTTATAAAACCTAAAAATAACTTATTGCTCCAAAAATTAAACTTTGAAAAAACCTAATTTTAAATTTACCTCTTGAATCTACTCATGCCTATTCTCCTTGCTTTGTTGTAATGCTTCGAGTGTTGCAGAAGCGACTTGTGTAAACTACTTTAACCATTGTGCCTGAGTGCTACGTGGCTTCAAAAATGATTTATCTTCGAACATTCAAATTTTGATTGAGCATTACTATATTCAACATCTGGATTTGAATGCTCACAAGTGTTTACAAAATACGCTACTCATGGTAATAAATGTTACTTTACCTTTTGTAATCAATGTTAGACGTTACTTTCTCCCTTTTGCAATCATTGTTAATCATTTATTCTCTATAAATCTTAACACTTAGTTTCCTAATTGATTGCTATATGAACGATTGGTATTCCATCTTAGTATTGCATCTGTTGCTCTACTTCAGCCTTGTGTTGCTTGGTGTTTTGCACGATGATGTTCTCGACTTTGCTTTATGTTTAGCTTTAAGTTGATTGGTGTTTTATGTGGCAATGTGCTCAACTATACTCTATATTCAGCTACATATATCCTCAACTTAGCTCTTCGCTCAACCTGTGGTATACTCGACTTAGCTCTATGCTTATGTAGACACCTAAAACGCGTCATGTCGAGGTGACTACTCATATGGGACATGCTAGAAGACCATATGGAAGACCTTGGACAAATACCAAGGTATAGCAGTGGTTTTAACCACTCAATTAGGTAGTTTGGCCTAATCAGTGTTAGCCACGGTTGACACCCATGGTTAGCAGTGCTGACCATGCCTCAGAGCCACGGCTAGCATCAAAAATCAGTTGGCCTTTGACCGATTCAAAATTGGTTCCAAATGGCCAATTGGTTGTAGATCCGAGCGGTTTGGGGGTGGAATGATCGAGAAGCTTCCTTCCAACTACTCTAACTACCCATTCTTGATCTTGGCTTCCTCATGAAGCTAGGACATAGCCCTCCTAGGTGCTATAAGAACCCCATCCAAAATGGGAGAAAAAGAGAGATGCATAGGTGAATTTGAGCAGTGAAGCCCTATCGAATTCAACACTCACCTAATTGCATTGTGACATTGCTTTCTTGCCCTTAATTGAGAGATTGAAATGGCAATTCAAGCCATGGAGGTCCTAGGAGGCTAGGAGAGCCAAGAAACTCAATTACGCCAATTTCATGTGCAATCGGAGCAATTCAACCACCAAATCTGTCAGAGGACACAGAGGCGACCCTTGACCATCAATTTGGCAAGAGGATTCAGAGATTTAGCCCTTGAATTGGAGGACAAGCACACTTCAAGCTCCGTCGTAACTATCAGCCGTGGCTAACAGTGCTCACCGTGCCACAGAGCCGTGGTTAGGGTATCATCCCTGATTTCCTTGCTTTCTCATCGTAGGATTTTTTAATGGCATTAGATTAAGCATAATTTAGGTTTAATTGCATTATTAGAGATTTATGATCGATAGAATTAGCTTGTTTAGTTGTCTTGCTTTCAATATTGTAATTAGGATACTAATGAATATTTTTCATGCTTCCATGCTTTCAAATTCATAATTAGGCCATTAGATAGATACATATGCTTTTCCTTTACATGTTTCATGATAATATTTTCATGTTTAATGCATAGGTTTACTATCTTTCTTGCATTTTCTTGATTATATGCTAGTAATATCATCTTTTCATACAATCTTCCTCAAAAAGCCTCATCAAGAGAGGCATCCTTTATTACTGATATGCTTCTTGTTGTTTATTGCATGTAGGACTAACAGGGTTTTGACATGCAAGGCAACAAATGCCTCTAATCATGGAGAAGAAGGTCATCTACACCTTGGAGCAGTTCATGTCATTGTAGAAGGTATTTGGAATGCACCTACCCTTGAGGGGGATTTCAAACTATTGTAATTGTTGTATCGAATGGGTATCCCTAAGAGGGATGGATTTGTAACATGGATTGATTTAAAATTAATAAAAGATATTTGTATTTTGTTTCTTTTCATTCTTGTCAATTTGTGTATGAATATTTGCATCATTTTCAACAATTTCAATATTAGGTGTAAGCCTTTTAGGATGTTACAGAAGGTGATCACGATGGGAAATCTGCATTAAATGCCATAGATCACTAAATTTTATGTTTTGTGATGACAGGTGCTAGCCGCAATCAAAAGTTGTCACCACGACATAGACCCGCGAGCAACAGTTCCAACCGTGTCACAGAGCCATGATCAACATCTGATAGGTCATACAATAGGGAGAAAAATCTTAATCGGATGAGGATTTGAGGTAGGATCCATTTTTCTTTGATTTTCCTTATTCTCTATCTATGTTTTTCTAGAAAGTCAAAATTGCTAGCATAATTAGGGAATGCAACAAAAAAGATAAAATGCATTGAGTCCCTAGGTCTTTTTCTTAGGTTCTACTAGTCGCTGCTAGGAACAATGGACCTCTGAGTGTAGTCCACCCTAGTCTCCAATGGTCTAGGCCCTTTTTGTGTGTTGGTTTGCTTGTGTGAGGCCCAATCTAGTGGCCATCTCGTCATCATCATTAGTGTGCATTTTCTTTGAAAGTCATATAGTTTAATCATGCATACTTTCTGAAATTAAACGTTCCTTTTGCATAGCATATAGAAGAATCATTTGAGTGTTGTTTTATGCATTTAATTTTCATGTAAAATAAAAGGAACCCCACACACCATGACACACTTAAATGCTAGTGAGTTGGAAGTCACATCCAACCACTAGTAGGGTTCAACGATGATGGTAGTGATTTCCATCCATTGGCCCAACTCCCTCAAACCTTTTGTTACTAGACCAATACCGACTCCAAGATCCATCCTAACCATGCAAAATAGCATGCATTCCTCTTTAGAGGGGTGTATCACTACACACAGGGTGTCGGGGTGAGGATCGGTAGGACCTATGCTCCCTGCCCAAGTGTGGGTTTCATCTCCACATTTTAGGGGGATTACATGACCTAGAGTTCATAGCCAGGTTGTCGAGCTATGAGTATACAGGTGAAAGCCCTTTAACAATTGAGTATATCATCAACATATTGAAAACATGATGAGAGTTACTTATTGATACAACAAATTGCAAAACACATCAAACAGTTTAGGGTTCACATTAAAGATTTAAAAGAGATAATCACCATTGTATTCTTTGTGTGCTAATAAAATTTAAATCTAGACATAGGATACACACTATGGTGGTTACACGGAGAGGCCAACCCAAGCGTAGATCCGAGGTCAAGGCCGAAGCTCCACCCAATGCACAACAAGATGTGCAACACCCTCAATCATAGAATCCTCTCAAACATCATTCGATGAGTATTAGAGGGGACAATTCTATGCATGGGGATCTTGTTGAGAATACCTCGATACGAGGAGCTACTAGACACTCCTCGAGACATAGATTAGAGCATGGAGCTTCCCAACATGGGGGTTCCAAACATGTTAGTATTTACCATGACCGCATTCCACGTGCATCCATGGGATCTACTAAAGAGTTTGTCATTGAGGGATCCAGATTGGTACCCCTTCATCCTATAGCTAAGGGAGGCTTGAGGCCCCCAACATCTGAGTATAGATGAGTTCAAGATCCACCCATCCAGGGGCAAATGGATAGGGCCACTTTCGAGCATAGGCCCGCTCAAACTCCCAACAAAGGTGAGCCTTGTAGGATCACCATAGATGTATCCAAAGTGGGAGCCAATGGTATGCCACCTCATGAGCCATGGCATAGTAGATAGTTGGATGGTTTGGGTAAGGTTCTAGGGTAACTAGGTTACAAGCCTACTCCTATGCCTTCTCACTCTATGAGTGTGCATAGTGGTAGTACCATTAGGACTATCAGAGAACCTAGAGAGTGCTCCAAGTATTCTCGAGATATGCATACCCCTGCATCTCATGCAGGCATAAAGTTTAGGCAATAGCTGGATGTGAATGCCATCTTCACAGACAAGGGCAAGAGCATAGTAGATCAGTCCATTGGGGGACACACCCACAAAGCCGCTCGAATAGAGCACACACACCAGAGGCCTCATACGGCTGATCACATAGATAGATCTCACAAGTTGGTGTCAGAGCAAAGATGTCAGATCCTCCAAGACCAATTGGAGGATGTTCACACAGAGCAAGAATACCTCAAAAATGAGAACACTCAGAGGCAAAGGTTCATAAGACAATATTTATATGAACAATGCATGCATGAACAATGCATCCTTGATCAAAAGGAGTATGTTGAGAGGGAGGATCGACTGGCCAGTGTCGGTTTACATCCCCGTAGTGAGCATAGGGAGCGCATTGATAGATGAGTTGCTTCACAACCTGATTTGCACCCTGAGTATATAGATACCCATACTCGCTACACGACCCAACATAGAGATGGGTGCCCTCCACCCGAGCATCATGGGCATAGGCAGTACGAAGAAGAAGTGGGAGATGAATTAGATCAAGAATATCCTAAAATATCCCAAGTCGAGGAGGAGGATGAGCCTATTCCTTCACCTCGAATGAAGAGGAACGTGCCTCCAAGGCAATCCATAGAAGAGGAGTTCTTATCTTCGCAAGCTTATAAAGTCTTGGCAGAAAAGGTCAAAGCTATAGAAAAGCAAGGAACAACTTATCAAAAGCCAACCTTGAATAAAATTCATAATGAACCTTTATGCCCGTTAGTGCCTATTCCAGCTTATCCTGAGCATTTTGAAATGCCTAAGCTGGAAAATTTTAGAGGAGAGGAGGATGCTCAGGAGCATGTCATGAGATTTTTAGACATGTGCTTTTATATTGGAAGCAATGATGCCCTACTCCTATGGAATTTCATCATGACCCTCTCAGGCCTAGCTCGAGAGTGGTTTAATCAACTCAAGAGGTACAATATCACCAATTTTGAGCAACTGGTCGATGCATTTCTTGAATGCTTCTCCTTTGGCATCAAGAAGAAGGTGAACTTATCCGAGATGGCTGCTTTAATGCAACATGATGATGAGCCAGTTATGGATTACGGGAAATGATGGAGAAATATGATGGTAAAGCTACCATTTTCCATCCCTGCTATTGAACTAACTCGGATGTTTATGAAAAGTTGTGCAAAGCACATTTCATTATTATTACAGTTGCAACAATATCAAACATTCGAAGAGGCTTTGGTGCAAGCCAAAGTGATTGAGGATATCAAGTTACAGGAGGGTAACTTGAAACTCAGAAATAGGAAGGAATGGAACAAGAAAAGCACCGAGAAACAATAGGCCAAGCCAGCTCATATCAATCAGGTGGTTCTAAACCTTCAGAAAGGAGATAAGGGGTAGCAACAATGAAATTATCAAGCCCAACCTCCCCCTGCACAATATGAGCAATGCAACAACCAGAGGGGTAAGGACAAAGAAAGATGCCCTCCTCGCATATTCACACAATTATCGAAATCATTGACAATGATTTTCCATCAACTATGTGAGGCAAAGGCAATAAACTTACCAGAAGTCAAAATGATAGACCCTAATTAACCCAAGCCTAAGGGGTATAAGGATGATCAATATTGCATATTTCATCGAATGAAAGGTCATGACATAGAGGTATGTTGGTCTTTCAAACATTTAGTGCAGAACATGATTGAAAGAGGTACACTTCTTGTGGACAATCCACAAGCACCAGATAATCAAAATATGGGGATTTACAAGAATCCTCTACCCAACCATGAGGTACCAAGGAACAATGTTGGCCAAGTCAATCAAGTACGAATCGAACCACCAACCCATGGGTTCATCGGAATGGTCAATGTCATCACAAGACATGCGAGGTATGAGAGACCAAATCAACCTCCAAATCCTATTAGAGTCCATGTTGTGCCTCCTCCAAGGCCAACCCAACATGTACCAGGCCCACCAACTAGACCGGTGGTGACAATCAAGAGTAGGTTAGTCCAAAACCTACAGATAACTCCAGCAAAGTTGATGATTTATGAGTTGATTCAATAGTCTCCCAAGCATAGGGAGATGCTTATGGATATTCTAAGGTCCATAGAAGTGTAGTCCTAAGATCCTGAAGCATTCACACACTTCGTGGGACACGTGCAACAGTGTCAAGAGCCGGTCATACAATTTTATGATCATGAAATCAAGATGGTTTCCACTATCATGGTGGACCCGCCGCTCCACATCATTGTGTGTGTGAATCACATACCCTTCAAGCAGGTTTTTATTGATACAAGATCATCAATCAATATTATCATGACCAAGGCATTAACATACCTGAAGTTACCAAAGATGCATATCATACCTTCCACCTTCACGTTGAGAGCTTTTAATGATGCATTATGCTCAACTGTCGGCACGATAGTCTTACCTATTCAGGTGGGGCTGAAGACCATCCCCATGATGTGTCATGTGATTGAAGGTGCTATGCAATATAATATACTTCTAGGATGACCTTGGATAAGAGAAATGTATTGTGTCCCCTCTATTCTCCATTAGTGTATCAAATACGTGCATGAGGGATAGGTTCATATGGTACCTTCAGATGAGGAACCATTCAAATACATGAATCTAGCAGATTTGTTGAGGGATTTTGTGCTCCCCTCAATGCACCTGGACATACGACCAGTGATGCCGATCAAAGAGCCAGGAGGTAAAATGAAGGAAGTGTGTGCCAAACCTACAATATTCGCATCTCAATGATCGGAGCACACGACAATTGCTTCTACTAGACCATCTGCATCTATAATGCATCGAGATGATGAGAAGCTAAAAGCAAATATGGGAAAAAAGAGATAAAGTGAGTGCCTAAACCAGTGGTTATCGAGGTCCCTACTCCCATGGAAGTAGAGGATGCTCAAGGAGAAGTCGAAGAGGCACCTCAGCCTGCTTCACCTACGTCTTCAATAGGGTCATCTGCACCGTAGGTGATAGTTCATTTGGTTAATCCCGGATTGGGGGAGTATATCATGCAGAATGTGATGTTTACACCGATCATCAAGACTGCACAAGATATGGGCTGACCATGAGCCCATCGCCTTCCCATAGGGATGGTGGTACCATTGGGGGTGCCCCCTAACCAAACTAATTTCATCTATGGAGGGCTCGACCAGATTGCATCTCGCACCCCCATGGATGAAGATGATGATGAGCCATTCATTATGAATGTTCATTATCTCTCTAACCCAGAGTACACCTTATGATATTTCGAATGCTACCATTGGCATGGTTACGGTCTCAGATTATCTGAGTAGGGGTGTAGGAGGCCTTATGAACCACAATATCAGTTGCCTACAGATAGGTTCAGGTTAGGATATCATATTAGAGGATAGGATGAACTCCTCATGGCATCTTTGGACCACCTGTACCTCAGTCTAGGGGAGGAAGTCGATATTAATCCTTATCACCCCAATCCTTCTATATTTCATTGGGACAACCGGATAGTGTCTTATGTCACTATAGAACCACCTGAGACATATCACAAAGATATCTTGGTGGAGACCAGTCCAGAGCATATCCCAAGAGATAACTTGGATGAACAAATCCATGCAGCAGTCGATGACACAGGCCTACGAGTTCACAATGTTGGTACAATAGTAGACTCCGAGTCAGAATATCATTCTGATGAGGACATAGCAGAGTCCATCTCTGAGAGAGGGGGACCTAGCTGCATGTATGGCATGGATGACAATGGTGAGTCCTCAAACAATGAGCAATATGAGGATGAGACTGAGTTGGCTTATCTAGGCCCTCTTAACTTACGTCATCTATTACCTTTGGAGACAGTCATCGAGGATGAGCAATCCTCCATGAGTGATAGGAGTTATCAGAGTGGGCTTACATACGGCCCCATCTCCCTAATTCCCCAGTGCCAGTAGGTAGTGGTGAAGGCTTTCATTATGATAGTGATGATGAAGATGAAATAGAGAGAGCCTATTTAGGACCTCCTTACTTGCATCATCATAATGCACCATACACTACAGAGGATATGTACAGAGATATCAATATTCATCCTCACCTCAGAGGAAGACCACCTAATTTGGATAGGATTTATCATATGGTCTTCCCTGATCCACCAACATTCAGAGAGCTCCTTGAGCCTAGCGATCCTATGTTTGAGTCTATCCATAGACCGGATCCAGAGATCCCCATACCCCTAGAACCACATCTCAGGGATGGAAGTTATACAAATTTAGAGTCACATGCACGTGGTCCTAGAGACATGATCCATTCCATCAATATGATCTCCATTGATTTGACCACTCCACTTCACAACCCAACTGATCCTTCCAAGCCATTGTGTCTGAATGTAGATGCTATTGATTGGGATCACATTGACTCACCACTAGAGCCTGAAGATTTCTTCCCTAACGAAGAAATGTTGCAACCTTTTCACTTTGCGCTAGGTTATGCACATGATGTTTATCATGCTGAGGATGCTTCCAATGTGGAACCCATAAACCCAGCAGATGACATCCACTTGATCCCTACGCCTCATCAACTTGAGGAGGGATCCCACATGTCAATAGAGGAAACCTTTGAAGTGGATATCAATAATGATCCCACCAATCCAAGGAAGGTTAAATTTGGAGAAATTTTATCTCCTGATGAGTATGCCAACCTCATCCCTCTACTGAAAGAGAGACCTGATCTCTTTGCTTGGACTTATAAGGACATGCCAGGTCTAGATCCAAAATTGGTTACTCATAACCTTTTGCTAGATCTATCAAAGAAGCCAATCAAGCAGAAACTTAGGAAGATGCATCCGATAGTAGCCTTAATGGTTAAATATGAATTGCAGAAGCTATTGGATGTAGAGTTTGTCATTTCCATCGACTATCCAGAATGGGTATCAAACATGGTGCCTGTAGGAAAACCTGATGGAAGGATCCATATTTGTACGGATTTCAGAGACCTCAATAAGGCAACACCAAAGGATTCATTCCCATTGTCGAACATAGATGCTCTCGTAGATGCAACTACGGGTCATGAAATGCTCTCCCTAATGGATGGTTTTTTTGGTTACAACCAAATTTGGATTAAGCCCGAAGACCAGCATAAAACCATGTTCATAATGCCATGGGGGACATTTTGTTATAAGGTTATGCCATTCGGTCTTAAAAATGTTGGTGCCACATATCAGTGGGCTATGACATATATCTTTCATGACTATATGCATAAGATCTTGGAAGATTACATCGATGACTTATTGGCGAAGTCATTGCTACATTTAGAGCATGCTGAGGTCCTGAGAAAGGTCTTCGATCACCTGATAGAGCATAATGTCAGGTTGAATCCTAAGAAGTGCGTATTTGGTGTAACTTCAGGAAAGCTCTTGGGATTCATCATTTCAAAGTGAGGCATCAAAGTTGATCCAGTAAAGGTCAAGGTAATTTTAGAAATGCATCCTCCCATGAATATCAAGGAATTAAGAAGCCTACAAGGTAAAGTAGCATCCATAAAGTGATTTATCACATAGTTATCGGATAAATGTCGACCCATGAATCGAATGCTACACAAGGGGGTCCCATTCAATTGGGATGAGGACTATCAAGTAGCCTTTGTTGAGATTAAGCAATACCTGGCAACGTTACCAATGCTAGCTCCACCAAGACCAGATGAGCCTTTTCTACTATATATATCGACAACTGACTTTGCATTAGGGACCATGTTAGCCCAAAAGAATGTGCAAGACAAAGAGCAGGCCATATATTACATTAGCCGAACCTTGGTGAGTTACGAGATAGGATATGCATATGTGGAAAAACTATGTTTAGCAGTAGTGTTCGCTACAAAGAAATTGTGACATTATATGTTAAGTCATACGATGTATGTCATATCAAAACAAAATCCTTTGTAGTATATGATGAGTAAGACGTATCATAATACATGTACTACAAAGTGGATCATGCTATTGATAGAATTTGATTTGGAATTCATTAGCCAAAATTCCATTAAGGGATAGGTCATAGCTGATCAACTAGCTGAGGTACCTCTTGAAAATAGTAGGCCCCTCACCATTGAGCTTCTTGATGATGTAGTTTTTGCCTTATCAAAAGCACCCAAACCTAAAGAACTAGATAACAAAGCTGATATGACCTTGTTCTTCGATGGTTCGAAGTGTGAGCAAGGGGGTGGTGTAGGAATAGTGTTGTTCACACCGCAAGGTGCTCCTATGCCCTTGTCATTCAAGTTGGACTTTCCTTGCACTAACAATAATGTTGAATATGAAGCCCTAATTTTGGGCCTCCAAATAGCTATCGCCATGAATATTAAAAGGTTAAATATCTTTGGTGATTCCCTTCTCATTGTTAACCAAGTGAAGGGACTTTTTCAGTGTCGATGTCCTATCCTGAAGTCTTACAAAGATCTTGTTGATACATATTTAGCTCAGTTGGAATGGTATGACATCGAGGCAATCCCTCATTCATCAAACAGATTTGTAGACACTATGGCATCTTTGGGATCCTTAATCCCTCAGAATCCGTCTACTGATTTTACTACCATCCATGTAAAAATATTGTCACACTCTACTATGCAACATGAAGCTTTGGATAACAAAGAGTCAATCAACATGATTCAAGTAGAACCAAACCATGAGTGGTTCTACAGAGCTAGAGAATTTCTCAAGGGAGCATCTTGGGGGTCTTTGATCTCGTAGGATCCTACGGGGAGTGGTACTACCATTCACCATAAGGTTGTTTCCCAGTCTGCATTTGTGAATGTTAAACCATAGGGGGAACATGTTGTCTTGTCAATTGAGGCTGAGAGCTATCAGAACTGGATGTCATAGATATACGACTTCCTTAAGCTTGGTGTAATCCCTCAAGGATTATCATGTGTCGTGAAGCACACATTTAAATAGAAAGTGACAAAGTATGTCTTGTTAGGAGATATTTTGTATCGTCGAAGCTACGATGGAGTTCTCCTTCATTGTCTTGAGCCCCAAGAATCATCTTGGGCAATTTTGCAAGCTCACGATGGTACGTGCGGTGGCCATTTTAGTGGCATGGCTATCATCAAGTGCATCCTTCACATGGGTTATTATTGGCCCACTATGGAGAAGGATTGCAATGTGTATGTCAAGAAATGCATTAAATTCCAGCATCATGCTAATCTTGCACACCTGCCATCACAGGCCTTACAACCCATTCAAGTGGCTTGGCCATTTGCTCAGTGGGGTTTGGATCTCATCGGTAAGATCTCTCCTCCATCATCGGGCCGACATACATTCATTATTATGGCTACTGAGTATTTTACTAAGTGGGTGGAAGCAATCCCATTAACAATGACAACTAGAGCACGTATTGTTGAGTTCATACTCACCAATATCATAAGTCATTTTGGGATACCATCCAAGATAATTTTGGATAATGGAACGTCATTCAAAAACAAAACTGTGAGAGCTTTGACGTTTAAGTACAAGATCAAACACAGTTTTGTGACTCCATATTATCCATAGGCAAATGGGTAGGCTGAAGCTTCAAACAAGATAGTGGTTTCCATATTGAAAAATATGGTACAAGAACACCATAAATATTGGCACATCCAACTGCCCCTTGCATTATGGGCTTACAGGACTAGTATTCGGACACCCACTGGGGCAACTCCATTTTCACTAGTATATGGCGTTGAGGCCATTATGCCCTTAGAGTTGGAAATTCCAATATTGCGCATCGCATTGAAAGAGTTCATCGATGATGACACCACGTGACAAGCTCACCTAGATCAATTGATGCTACTTGATGAACATTGCATGAATGCCCTTGAGCATCTCCACGTTTATCAAGAGCACTTAAAATGAGCTTACAATGACAAAGTCCATCTGAGAGACTTTGAGGTTGGTGATCTTGTGCTGAAAGAGAACCAACAGAACTCAAATTTACTACCAAAAATGTGAGACAAATTTATGGCTAATTGGTTAGGTCCTTATATCATCTCTGAGAAGATTGGACCTGGGACATATCACTTAACATCGTTGGAAGGGGTTGAAGAGCCTGAACCTCTCAACATCCTTCACCTTAAAGCATTTTATACCTAAAACCATAAAAAGGCCCCAAAGGCATCTGTAAGCCCTTTGGTCATCCAATAAAAGGCTCCAAAGGCATCTGTAAGCCCTTTGGTCAAATTAAAAAGCAATAAAATCTAAAAAAATTGGGAAAATATCAAAATTCAAAAATATTTGCATCATTGCATTTCATTTGCATCATTGCATTTCATTTTATACATGCATTTCATATTGCATTGCATTAGGCATATCCATCCATCACACTTGCATTAGGATAATTTGTGTTTACAATCTTACAAATGACACCACGTTTGTATTTCAATCATGCATCTTTGCACTATCATCTATCATCCATTCACCCTTGTGAGTAATTGTGTTTTTCAACACAACCCTTCTTGTTGCTATGAAGAATATACTAAGGTTTTTCGATCATTCAACCATACCTAGTGGTCTTCTCAAGAGTTTGGTAGAAATCTTGCTTTGCTTTTGTAGATGAGGTCTAGTTTTGATAGCCCTTAGCATATCAGAATCCTATCACTAATATACAAACTAAACAATCCTAATTAGGACTAGGGAAAGATGAATGCTACGAAGTGGGACCAGGTATCCTGAAGTGAAAATTTTATTCTTGCTTATCCCCCTGTGCGGACGGTTCGAGAAATGTTGATAATTGGAAAAAGGACAAGCTTGCCCCCTACCCGAATAAATCCCTTGCTTACAAATGAAGGAGCAAAATCCCAGAATGAAATCCTCGAGTGAAATTCCAAAGTTAAATCCTCAGAAATCAAATCAAATCAAAGATCAATCCTATCAGTATCAAATCCCTTGCTCAAAAAAAAAAATATATAAAAAAAAGAAAAGTACAAAATAAATAGTGGTTTTTATCACTAAAAAGAAAAAGTACAAAATAAATAGTGATTCTTATCACTTTACATGAGCAAGTATCCCAATAAATTAAAGAAAATAAGGGGGTGAGCTTGAATCCCTAGAATTGTCAGCACTACCGTACCTTACACATGATGATATATCTGATACATTAGCATTTTAATTTTGTGCAGACCAATGTTTGAATGTGGAAGAGCTAGCTTTAGGTGTCCTGTATCGCCTAGTAGTCTAGTCCAACTGAAATCTAAACCTAGGATTGGATAGACATTTGAGGATCCCCAATCTTAGCAATGGGTTGAAAGAATCCCGCCTGACATCGGGGTATGCTTATGCCTTATCTAAATATACTCATTTGCACACACAGGGATAATGAACAGTTAGGGTCTATCCTAGCGAAAGCCTTATATTTTAGAAGTCTAGTATGGTCAGTATACAACTTTTGATAAGTCAACTAGGGTGTTTGAGTTTCATGGAAAACCTCAAAAATTCCCAAATAGCAACAAACAATTTTCAATGCAATCATCAAAAAATCAATTTCTTTTATGAGAGTTTGTTTATTAGAATTATTATAATATAGGCTAGATACCGGATGGATGTCAAAAATGATATTTAAATGGCCACTGACTATGTTATACATATTATTTTAATTTACAAAAGCTTATGAATAGAAACCATATATAATTGCATCTCACATATGGGTGCACAATTTATCAATTTTCATAAAAAGATATAGCAATTACATCTCATGATTGTTATACATTCTGTGGTGTCATCCATTAGATTGTTAAACTCATATTGCATTCATACATTATGTTTTAAGTGATTAAAGCATACATGTCCATTTCAGAAAAACATTATCAAAGAAACAAAGAAATATGCAATACATACATGGCATAGATTGGATGAGGATGTGTTGGCCTATTACTCGTTGTATATTTGTATCTGTTATGGTAATCTTAGCTTTCATAACGGTCTTCTCCTCCTCATATCTACGCCACTATGACTACCCTATTGTAAGTCGAGACTATAGATCCCCCACCTTTGCCTGTAAGGTGGCAATGGTGGTATCCCAAAGTAAGAGTTGTGTTTACAGAGAGTCTACCTGAGTCTGAAGGCTAGTAACCTGGGCCCTAAGCTATCCAACCTCGCTATTAGGTGGTGCCTCGCCCTCCTTAAGAGCATCGTCATCCTCCTCAATTAAATGTGAATCCTCTGCAGATCCCTCACCCCATCCACCCTCAGTCCTTTAATAGACTCGATGATCGTGAGGGTCTACCTTTGCTCCCTCTACGCCCTCTGCAACATTATCGACCACCCTGCCCAAGGGGCCCTCAAAGCCCCACCATACCCTGAGGGTCCACTAAGTGTCATAGTCAGGAGTGGTCCTTGCATCTGTCAAACTTGACTCTTGAAAGTCGTCATCCTCATCGTCTAGTGGATTCACCCTAGGCCATGCCAAGTCCCTCTCTAGCGTGAGGTGACGATAGATAGTAGGCAACTCTAGAATGTCCTGCCTAATCCCAAACTATTGGATAACATAAGAGAAGTAAAAGAACTCGTATCTCAAACTTGCATTCAAGGAGCCATCTGTCTTTGTGTGCCTGACACAACTAGTCATTAGCCTCCATCCAAGGAGGGCAGTCTAAGTATGGGTTCTAGTTAATCTGATCCACCTGTAGTGTTATGAATCGTTCGATGTAGTACACCAGGTCCCTTGCATGAGACCTACTCTGAAAGCCCTCCTTCTTGTGAGGCCAACATACCACGTAGCACTGGCACACCTCCTCAATGGTGCCAATCTCACGTAGTAGGCTAGTGGGACGCTCAACCTTGATGTGCTGCCCCTCAAATCTGACAACCGATGCCAAATCTACTCCTTTGTGTAATCTGGTACAACTCATTATAGAGCTATGCTAATAAGGCACTCCCCTAGGAAAATATCAAAGGATGATCCGTAGGACTCGCTAGGACCTCCATCGTCCTAGCTAGGAGTTTCCACAAGAACCTCACTCCAGATGTGTTGGGCAGGATGATCTGCACAATCAGGTGCATGAAGATGGCCACTCACTCAGTGAAAACCTATTGTTTGTACCAGTGCTCAATGTGGACCCCTTCGTGGTCCGAGTGCTACTGCATTGCCTCGTTGTGGCGATCAAAAATACGATCAAAGATTGCATCCTTTGCATCGATCTGTGAAGATGTGATGGCCTCGTCATATAACGAGAGTCGAAAGATGTGGTAAACATCCTCCAAAGTGATGGTCATATCACTTGTAGGCAAGTGAAAGGTATTGGTACGTGCATCCCAATGTCAAGATAATGCAGTCATATAGGCATGATCAGCCTTGATGGAGGGGAGGTGTTGTACATAGCCAAATCCTACAACCTTGAACCATGCTTGATCTGCCTAAGAAAGGGCACCATGCAAGTTACAAAAGATCTCTGATTCCCTCGCCCTAGTAGTAAAGGTCTGATAGAAAGCAAAATAATAAGGCAAAAATAAATAAAAATCAACCATAAACATAAAAAAACAAGCTCTAAAATGTTAAACAAAATAAAAAAATTCAAAACACCAAAAATTATGAAAAAAGCACTTTAAAAATTTAAAAAAATCAATTAAGTTTGATAAAAATAAAAAATATTGAAATTTTTTTCAAAGGTTTGTGAACCGCAGCTCAGACCCGCAGTAAGGGAGGCAGTAAAATTTTTGACTGTTAGATTTTGAATCTCGCTGCGGCTAATAGTCGCGGCTAGGAAGGTGACCTTTTCAAGGTCATTCTTCATCCCTATAGTCCCTAGAAAACATAAAATAATAATAAAAACAAAAAACAAAAAGAATAAAAGCAAAAAAATTACAACCCCTCCCCTTAAGCTAACCTAAGCTAAACCTAACTAGGGTGAGGTTCATTACCGATGGTTTAATGAGATTCATTTAATCCATTAATTAGTGAGGTTAATTTTAAAACCAGTAAAATAAATGGTCGAGGGTTTTGTGTGCTTCTACCTTAGTCGCACCGACTCCTATAGGTTGGACTACCATCGATCCAAGTGGTAGTGAGGTCGAGTTTCAGCAGCACTTCACGTTAAAATTGTTGACTCACCTCTCAAAGTGCTCAGGGTTTGCAAGCTGTCAAATTGAAAATGACATCGAAAATGATAGGAAATTTTTTAAATATTTCTTATTTTTTGTCTGACCACGACTGACACCTGCAGGTGCAAAACTAGGGTTTGCTGACCGCGGATGTCAGCCGCGGTTAGAAAATTTTGAAAACCTAACTGCTATTGCCAAGCGCGGCTAGCAAACCATAATAAATGCTAAAAATCCCACCGTGAGGAGGTAAAAAATGTTGAATTAAAAATACCCACCTGACTAGAATTATAAAAAAAATCACAAAATAACAAAAATTAGATAAAATCAAAGCCAAATGCGCCTCGTATCTAGTAATTTACCCTATACACTTGGCGGTTGCAACGACTTGCGCTCCATGCAATCCGACAAGATGAGTATATTACCATAAGGACATTTGGGGCAAATTGGTCATCGTTGAATTGATATGCTTCATTTCAATCCCTAAGAAGGCCTAGACGACCAAACTGCTCCATGAAAATGAAGCAATTATATCACTTATTGAAGAACACAAGCGTATACTGAGAGGGGGGGTGAACAGTATAAGACCGCTTTTTCCTTTCTTTCCATATCAATATCAATTAATGTCCTTAATTGCAATAACCAAATATAACAGTGTGCATTAATAACTCAGATAGCAGTAGTAAGCAAGAGCACAAGTCACCACACACAATTGAGACACAAGATTTAACGTGGTTCCCCCAATGTGGGGTACTCCACTAGATAATCTCCTTATAATATTTCACACAAAAATAAGGATCCTTATCCAATACAATGATTTCTTTGATATGCTCAAACCTAGGCAATAAAAATTTCACACATAACCTGTCCAAATATGAATAACAAGCTCACATAGAACTTGTCCAAAACTGAATAACAAGTTTACACAGAACTTGTCCAAATCTTAATAACAAGCTCACACAAAACTTGTTCAAAACTGAATAACAAGCTCACACAGAACTTGTCCAAAACTGCTCTAGCAAGCTCAAGCTCACACAAAACTTGTTCAAAACTGAATAACAAGCTCACACAGAACTTGTCCAAAACTGCTGTAGCAAGCTCACCAAGAACTTGCCCAAATATGCTCTAGCAAGCTCATCAAGAACTTACCCAAATCTGCTCCAATAAGCTCATCAAGAAATTTTTCAAATCTGCTCTAGGAAGCTCACCAAAAACTTGCCCAAATCTGCTCTAGCAAGCTCAACAAGAACTTGCTCAAATCTGTCCCAAAACTGTCCACAAAGCTGTCCACAAAGCTGCCCCAAAATTATCCACAAAGTTGTACCAAAACTATCCACAAAGGCTGTCCCAAAATTGTCCACAAAGGCCTTCTCAAAGGCTCAATCAATCATGCTCAAGTAGTACTCAAATCTCATCCACAAATCTATCAAGGTAAAGCTCAAATATGAACTCAACAATGAATGGCAATGTACTCTTCAATGGATGACAAAAATGATCCATAATGATCTCAACTCAACTCAACTCAAATCAATCTCAACTCAACTCAATTCAACTCATAGAAGCATAAAGAGAATTGTTAGAGACTCAATATGTTCTAAGCTCAATCTCTACTCAATTCAACTCAAATCAATCTCAACTCAACTCAAGTCAACTCATAGAAGCATAAATAGAATTGTTAGAGACTCAATATGTTCTAATCTCACTCTCAACTCAAATCAAAATTATGGAATAGTTTGTTTCATGGAACTTGACCAATCACCTCACACAATCACTTGACTAGGCTCAATCAACTCAACTCAACCAATCACCACAAGGGACTACTCTTTCTCACAAAAAACCTAGTCCAAGCATGTATCATCCAACTCAAATGTTTCCAACAATGCTCAACCACAAATCTCACATAACAATGATACTCATGTTTTTTTCAAGTTCTTTCACAACCAATGGGCTTCAATGACTATGCTTATAAAACAAGGTTTAAACACAACTCTCAAACCAAAAAAACTTGAAGCATTCAACCAACCACTTTCGAAAAGGAAACCACAATCAATCCTTTTCACTCCAATGATATTTCAGAAATCAACCACCATAAACAATCAATAGGAGAATGTGCCCATACCTTTTTGATGCCAAGAAGTTATCCATAAAATCTGCCACACTAAACACAACTTTCCTTTCCAATCTCAATAAGGGTTAGTGGACTTCAATAATCATAAGATAAGCATAACTCAATTTACATCTTTTTACTCCAACTTAATAAACACATCCACCAAAGTCCTTTTTAATAAAAACCCTTATCAAAATAATAATCAATAAGGCTCTCAAAAATATTTTATAACAACTCCTTATTTCTCCTAAATCTTAATTTTCAATTTCATGAATATCAAAATAAATCAACAACTCATCCACCACTGAAATAATAATCACAGCCCTTATAAAATAAATTTTAATTAAAAATTTAATTATTCCTTAACCACCTTATAACTCCTATCCTAGGGCATCAATGAAATTAATTAGAGCAAAACGTAATTACCTCCTCACAGGGATTCGAACCCCCAACTTGCACACACCACGAGCGCCTTAGCCGCGGCTAAGGTTGCCACACGAGCTAGCTGCTCGTTCGAAAGGAAAAGGCACGACGTGCCTTAACTCCTTCCTCCCTTCCACGCAAACTAAAAGCGATTCGAGCGGTTCCTTCCAATGCCTTCAAATGCAGTCAAGGAGATTCGAACCTTGACATAAAGCGCTGCCACACACCTTAACAAAAAACCAATTGCCAATGCGCCACTCTGCCCACAATGTCTTGGACTTTCGATCAACCTTGGATTTATTCGTTGTCTCCCTTTTCAAAATGATTTTTGCACGAGCTCTCTTCGGATGCTTAGCCAATGATTAACACGAGCAAAGATGAATTTCAAATGAACCTTAGGATCCCCCTTTATATAGTCTTCTCCTCATTTTCGATGATGTCGACGCATTATTTATTTTACATCTTTCTTTAGATGTCGGCGCTAACTTTAATTTTAATTTTAAAATTGAAATTTAAATTTTAAATAATTAAAATTTAAACTAAATATTTAAAATTAAATATCTCCATCACCGGGGCACCTTTTTTGATGAAACGAAAGGCCAACCTATTTTTTAAGAAAAATCCATTTCAAATCTGCCATCCATGGTTTTAAATAAAACCTTTTATTTTGCCTACCTTGGTTTTCACAAAAACCCTAATTTTATCCATGCTTTCCAAGATATCATTTGCCCATCAAAACTCAATGTGATCCATATGACATCAATGATTCATGTGACATCAATGACAACATAAAATAACTCAAATTGCCAACACTTCTTCTATGACACTTTCAATGGATCATCGAATAATATGATTCAACATTGCCTAATTGGAATTGCTATCATTTTGATTCCCTAAGAAGGCCATCAAGGCTAGACCACTCCATGGGATAGCGATGTACAATTACTCTTAATAGTTGCAATCATAGATGATTAGGCCTAATCAATTATCAAATGTTAAATCTTATTTTGTTCAAAGTCATTCATAGTGGTCAAGCGACTCGTCGCTTCATTTAATTGTCCTACCCTCATTGACTCGTCGCTTGAGGGGGTAGTCATAATATCATAATCATAATCAAAGTCAATAGATCGTAGATCTCTTGATCTTGTCAAAATTATGTTTGTCTTACGAATAATTACCAACGACTATCATAAGCTTACTATTTTCTCGGGAAAAAAGCAAATATGACAGTTAAGTTAGTAGCTCTCCTCCTTTCGAATCTATATGGTGTGGAAGCCTATAGTAGCCTTGAGCTACCCGATTGTCGCTAGAGGTTACCAAATATTTGCAAATTTAAGCCTTTCATCTAGTTGGAAACAATGATTCTAGGATGCGCGTCCTTTTGCTGGAACTTGAGTATCTAATGTTGATCAGACCAGTGATCATCATCTAACCTATGACATTGTTTTAGGAGGTCTATTTTTGCTCAGTGTTGTTCGATCTCACAACGCATCTCAAAAGGGGCATCTGTGGACACCTAAAATGCATCATGTCGAGGCGACTACTCATATGGGATATTCTAGAAGACCATATGGAAGACCTTGGACAAATACCAAGGTATAGCAGTGGTTTTAACCACTCAATTAGGTAGTTTGGCCTAATCAGTATTAACTATGATTGACACCCATGGTTAGCAGTGCTGACCGTGCCTAAAAGCCGCGGTTAGCATCAAAAATCAGTTGGACTTTGACCAGTTCAAATTTGGTTCCAAACAACCAATTGGTTGCAGATCCGAGTGGTTTGGGGGTAGAATGATCGAGAAGCTTCCTTCCAACTACTCTAACTACCCATTCTTGATCTTGGCTTCTCCATGAAGCTAGGACATAGCCCTCCAAGGTGCTATAAGAGCCCCATCCAAATGGGAGAAAAAGGGAGATGCATAGGCGAATTTGAGAAACGAAGCCCTGTCGAATTCAACACTCACCTAATTGCATTGTGACATTGCTTTCTTGCCCCTAATTGAGAGATTGAAATGGCAATTCTAGCCATGGAGGTCCTAGGAGGTTAGGAGAGCCAAGAAACACAATTACACCAATTTCACGCGCAATAAGAACAATTCAATCACAAAATCTATCAGAGGATACAAAGGTGACCCTTGACCATCAATTTGGCAAGAGGATTCAGAGATTTAACCCTTAAATTGGAGGACAAACACACTTAAGCTCCACCACAACTCTCAGTCGCGGCTAACAGTGCTCACCGCACCATAGAGCCGCGGTTAGGGTATCATCCCTAATTTCCTTTCTTTCTCACCATAGGATTTGTTAATGGCATTAGATTAAGCATAATTTAGGTTTAATTGCATTATTAGAGATTTCTAACCGATAGAATTAACTTGTTTAGTTGTCTTGCTTTCAATATTGTAACTAGGATACTAATGAATATTTTTCATGCTTCTATGCTTTCAAATTCATAATTAGACCATTATATATATACATATGTTTTTCCTTTACATGTTTCATAGCATCTTTTCATGTTTTGCATAGGTTTACTAGTTTTCTTGTATTTTCTTGATTATATGCTAGTAGTATCATCTTTTCATACAATTTCCTCAAAAAACCTCATCAAGAGAGGCATCCTTTATTACTGATGCTTCTTGTTGTTTATTGCACACAGGACTAACATGGTTTTGACATGGAAGGCAACAAATGCCTCTAATCATGGAGAAGAAGGTCATCTACACCTTGGAGCAGTTCGTGTCATTTTGAAAGGCATTTGGAATGAACCTACCCTTGAGGGGGATTTCAAACTATTATAATTGTTGTATCAAATGGGTATCCCTAAGAGGGATGAATTTGTAACTTGACTTGATTTGAAATTAATAAAATATCTTTGTATTTTGTTCTTTTCATTATTGTCAATTTGTGTATGCCTATTTGCATCGTTTTCAGTAATTTCAATATTAGGTGCAAGCCTTTTTGGATGCTACAACTTAGTCTTGTAATATGCTTGTCTTAGCTTTGCACTTAGCCTTGAGATATGCTTGGCTATATCCTATGCTTTTCTACTATCTTAGTTTACTTTCTCTATGTCAAACCATAGTGAGAACCTTGATTGTTGTCTTCTTATGTGCTTGTGTGCTTGTCTTCTTATGTGCTTGTGTGCTTATAGCTTGGATGGCCTCTATTACATATAAGTCTATTTTTTTAGCGTTGTACTTTCTCTACCTCTTGGTTTGCATAAGTCTTGACCCTGCGCATTGTGTAAGTCTCAACCCTGTGCGCTACTTATTAATATGAAAACCTTGGCTCTACGTTGCTTTGAATGCATAAACCTTAGCTCTACACTTCCTTGAATATGTAAGCCTCAACTCTGCACTACTTTGAATATGTAATCCTCACCTCTGATTTTTTACATGAACCTTTTACTTTTGTATGATCCTTTACTTTAGCCTCTTCTCTTATTATTTGAGAGCTTCTATTCCTTATCTATTCAATCTTCTTTATTGTTCTATAAAATGAATTCTTATAAAATCCTCTATAATAGCCTCTTTTCTATATGGGCTTCTATTCTTTGTATAAGAGCCTCTATGCTTTCCAATATTAAGGCCTCTATGCTTTCCAATATAAGGGCCTCTATTCTCCAATGTTCCTCTATATAGACCTCTTTCTTTGAAGGGTCTCTATTCTTCAATATTGGCCTCTTGAACCAATGTCAATATCTAAATCTTCTCAATATCTTGCAACACTTAATAAATTATAATTCAATACCTGAAGCAATATAAAGTAAGCTAGGTGCTTCTTTATCCTTCTTCAAGTATGATATATCAGTCTTCTTAATCTAATGCTTGAAGCAATATAAAGTAAGTTAGATGCTTCTTTATCCTTCTTCAAGACCTTTTTTATGTTCTACTCTCTTTATCTTAGGAAGCTTTGAATGCTTCTCAATTTGTTGCTATCTATCTCTTAGGAAGCTTTGAATGCTTCTCAATCTGTTGCTATCTATCTCTTAGGAAGCTTTGAATGCTTCTGAATCAACTGCTATATATCTCTTAGGAAGCTTTGAATGCTTCTCAATCTGTTGTTATCTATTTCTTTCAATATGCTTGTATTTATCAAGCCTCTATGTCAAGGTCAATATTTAATGACCTGGAACTTCTTTATATCAAGGTCTCTCTTCAAGACCTAAAATTTTACAACTTTCAATTAACTTTTGCTTTCTTATTACACTTAGAAGATGAAATTATTCTCTATTTGTTGTAGGAAGCTTCTCACACTTCTGATGATCAATCCTTGTTGCAAATATCTTAGGTCGCACCTAAGAACTCAAAAAATAATGTCAAGGTGATGTTGATGTCCTTGATGCCTTCTGATGTCAAGGGTTGGCTATTTCCTTGAATGATCAACTTATCTCAAAAGTTGATTCACCTCCAATATAAATGTGAGTCCTTGTATTCACTGGTTGTTTCTTCAACCGTGGAAAGACTCTAGCCTTTCTACTTACTTTGATCTTACAATATTCCCTTTAAATTAGACAAACTCTAAATCAATTTTATCAAACTGGATAAAATAAAATTTTTGTATGTAGCTAAATAAATTCAACTTATGCAAGAAACTACTCATAGTAGCTCTGATACCATTGATGGCTTTTGAAGCCTTAATGTTAATATAAAACTCACATAAACCACATGATCAAATATGATATAGCCACAATGTAGTAATATCAAGATAATTATGTAAGTAGATTAATATGAGCAAATTAATATTTAAATCAAGGCTTATAATATATCAAATAACATTTATTAATAAGCAACAATATGAATGTAATAGCCTAAATCAAACATGTACAAAGCATGTAACACGACTTACAATATTAATTGCTCAAATGTATGCAATATTTATTACTCCTCTTTCTCTTACAAATATAGCACTTGACTCTTTACACTTGATAATTGTATGATGTGAATGATTCATATGATGCTCCTCCATGGAGTAATATATAGCCATAGTAGAATGACTCTTTGGATACTTTATTATTCCTTTCCTTATGTCAAGTCTCATGACTCTTGGCTTCTCTACTTGACACTTGCATACAAATGACTTTATCTTGTATGCATACCTAGACATGACTCTTCACTTAGCACACTCTAATCTAAAGACACTTGTACACACTTACATATAAGACACTTGTGCACATAAAATTACATTACACTTGCACACTTACTCACATGACACTTGTGCATTTCCTACACATACACACTTACATAACACTTGTGCATTTCCTACACATTATTACATTACATAAAATATTACTCACACTCTAAACTAAGACTCAACCCTAGTCTAATATTTACAAGGTGTACCATGAAGGTACCATGGGGGTATATTAGCATGTACCAAATAATGTTATATACGCCAACAACATGAAGATTTATTTCTTTAGATTTAATGAAACCCCATACTTCCTACACATTTTGAAAATTAACTCCAAATATTCAACATGCTTACTTCTTTCCTTTGAAAACTTTGTCAAGTTATCAAGGTATACGAGTAATATTTCATTAGGAAAGTGTCCCCTACATTAGATAAGCTAAAATATATTTTTTGATAAGTGAATATCCCTCATTTTATGGTAGATATTATCTTATTATGATCATCGTTTTTTACCCAAATTTGATTGTATCTAGGAAAACCATAATTTTGGACCTTGCCATCTTTTATAAAATTTGATCAATTGATGATAGTATGTAGTGATCTTCCAAATAAGCCCTATTCAAGTTTTGTAAGTCGATGCACAATCATATATATTTAGTATTTTTATGTACCAGGTCTATATTTTCCACTCAAGTAGAGTATTTTGATAGGGGAGATGATTTGCACTTGCAATAATTTTAGAAACTCTTTCTTCATTATTGTCTTGATCTTTAAATTAAGAAGTATTTTATTTTGGCATAATGTCTTAGCCCCAGGCTCATGCTCAATGGTGTGCTCGATGATGCTCCTATCATAGATATTTAAACATTTATACATCCCTGCAATATCTTTGTATTTCTCGCACAAATATTTGAACAAATTTATTTCTTCTTTGATACAATATTTCCTAGTAGTAGATTTTTCCCCTTAGAGATATCAATTAGGTGATACAAGGATATCTTCACCTTGATACTTGCCTTCTCAATTCTATCATTGGGTTTAAACATGCTCTTTGGTGTATTTAATCCCTTAGGCAAGTGATTGGTTTTTAAATTGAATTACAATATCTTTAATGTTTGTCTTATATTAATTATTTTCTTCTACAATTTGGAGACTTTTTTATAAGGAATTATTTGATTTACTCATAATTATTGAACACTTGTCAATGATCTGTGATTACCTCTAGTTCTTTAGGCCTATTCCACATATCAGTGCTAGGGTTAAATTTTTTTGCCACGGTGGCTAGCTCATCTACTTTTGTCTTTAATTCCCTAAGTATTACCTCGAGCTCATGAGTGTCAAAACTATCTAACAAATTGTAGACCTTGTGCTTGTAGGATTTCAAATGTTTATTTTGGTGGTGCATGTTGAATTGAATTGGCCTATCAATAACACAAAGTCATCAATTTTTTGTTTTATTTTTTATACCATATTTTATATTTATCTTAGTCTAGTGCATAATGCTTCATATTCATCAATGTTGATAGTATGATTAAACAATAATCTACAAATAAAATTCATGTGTACCTTGGATATCAATTAGTTGAATGCCAAAACCTACTCCATTTCTTGTTTGTGCATGATCAAAATGCGTAATCCACATATTGTCTAAACCTTGAGATTGTTTAGTAATGAAAGCAAAAATTGTGGTTGGTTCTTCATATATTAAATAATTCTCAAGCTTAGTTTCTTCATATGCTTCCCTCAAACCTTTTTCCTCATGAAGGATACCAATGATAATGTCTAGTTAAAAAATAAGCCCTCCTTTGTTTGGATCTTTATTTATGAATTCAATTAGTTCATTCCAGTTTACATCCACATCATCACGTTGATGCAAAAGATACACACTTAGGGGCTCATTTCTATTCATGATAATATTTTCATCCTTGGGCACCTTCATGTGTGTGCAATCTATGGATAGGTACTTGTCTTTTTCCAACTTATTTGTCCATTATTGTATCAACATTCCAAAATAAGGAGGTAGAGCTACCGTAATAATTTCTTGGACAACTACTAGATTTAGATGTTTTGATACTATCATTATTAAATATTTTAGAACCCCTTTGAGTTTCACTCTATTTCTATCCATGAATGGGGTTCCTAGTAATCTCAATGTATAACAATCCCATCTATTCACATATAATTTTAGGTATTGTAATCACAACACTTTAATCTACAATACAAGTTCTTAGTAGATAATTTTCCATTTTTAGAGTGATATGGAATGATGAATACTTTAATATTTTGGGTTATGAATCTAACAATATGTCTATCATGTTTACCTAAATATCTAATGGTTCTTTTGCTATCAAGTTATATTATTCTATTGGACTAGGTTTTGCTTTTTGTATTGCCACCTTTGCTTTGGCATAACTCCTATTTTGATCCTTAAGAGCTCCTTGGATCAAAATCCTCTATCCCAACAAGGCTAATGCTTCTATAAAATTGATCTTAGTTGGCATCTTCTTCATCTCTTTGGCAATGTTGAATCAAAATTCAGTAATATTGATTTCACTATGTAGTGAACTTCCTGTATTGGTGTGTTGTGATTGCATGTCCCTTACTAGTTAGATAAGTATGCTTCAAATGGTTTTTGACTTCCTTTTGCAACTTCTTCTCATTTTGTTTATTAATCCATACCATACTTGCTTGAGATTTGGACCCTTTTTATCATGAACTATTGGCTATCAGGGTTGCAACTAGTGCATTTTCTCCACCCTTATTTTGTGTAGTAGGTTGATTAGACATTGTTGGCCCCTTCTCTTTCAGATGCAAGGGGGTCATCCCATTTTTAGCATTTGGTGTTTGTCTTAGGTTCAGTTTGATTTTTTGAAATTTTATTAGGGATATGTAGACTACTTAGCTATAGCCTTCCTATTACTCTGAGGTTTGACTCCTTGTTATTGATTTATACACACTATCTAATCTATGAAAGGAAAGTTATCGTCATCCTTGGAGATTTCAAAATTGACAAATACTACATTATTAGGAATAGGCAGAGCTAGGATTGATTTTTGAACTTCTTTCTACCACAATAAATGGTTTATATACCCAATAATTTACCATAGGTAGTTGATTTACAACTTGAGCCACCTACCCTAAGACCATAGCCTATTGTGCTTGATATTATTGGTTGTAAGCCTCCATTTAAGTATACCTTATGGCCATGGAATTTGTATGATTATGTCTAATGTTACAAGAAAAGCACCATATGGGATTGACATCTGAATTAAGATTGACCACATTATTTTGTACTTGATTACCTGCTTGTTTCATAGCTTGGTAGGGGTATATATCTTTTATAAGTTATGGATTTTTCACTATTGCCATCCACCATTCAATTTCTCACCATTGTTTTACCCATTTACCATGTTAGTATGATTCACCAACATTTTCATTGTATTCATCATATCATTTACCTAGACTTCTAATTTGACATTCTAGTTTTGATATGAAGAGGTAGTATTTACATTAATGTGTAGTGGTAGGGTTGGAAAAGTTGACAATTGGGCTAGAAAGTGATAGAGATGGAGGTACTTTGTTTAGGAAAGGTTATTGTATATAGAGTAGTTGCCTATAGGTAAGTGAGTGTATTTGAAGATGTTTTGGTCATTTGAGCATTTAGGATTGGCATCGTGACTAAAGGATGGTAGGTGGTTGTTTGATTTTAAGTTACATATGTTGCATAAGCCATGGATGAGGTAGGTGGTAGTTACCAACACTAATTGACAATGTTTACTCAAGTTGCTTGCTTGAAGGCTTTAAAAATAATATTGTGAATAGAACTACAAATAATCATGGCTAAATTAGTTGAAGTCCTTTGATATAGTAGGGCAAGGTCTGCTCATTTAATGGTCACATATTTGGTGATATCAATTATAGTGTTCTCATGAAATTTGTATTGTAGTTATTTATGTTCTCTTGAGGATGCCTTTACATGACATTTAACTAGAAAAGAAAAAATTAATTGTTTCCTTTATTACCAAATCTTCTTATGAGTGATTCAAGTATGGAAGCCTAATCGATGATTGAATTATTACGGAGGCTTCTATAATATATGACAATTTTATCTCTTAAGAAATATATTAGTCATTAAACCATGATATCTTCTTCTTAGATTCAATTCATTGAATTTAGAGTGTTAGTTTGTTGAGATTATCTAAAGCAATTTTACTTCCATTCACATCAAAACTAGGCAACGATTTCATTGCAATATCCCATATAGGAGTATAGATCATTAGGCTTGAAGGTCCTTGGTATGTCCTATCATGTAGGTGGTTTTGCAACCATATTAGTACTAGTGCTTGGTAGAATTAGGGAGCCTGTCCATATGGCATTTTCTTTGGGTATTGCATTTGAACTTGAGGTGGAGTTCCATATGCCTAAGATGGAGGTAGATATTGGACCATTCACTATTGTTGTTGTGGGGGTTCCTTAGGGATATTGAGGGAGCATGTGATATTGGGGTTGGAAAAATGGATTAGGATTATATGCAGGAGTTTGAAGGTTAAGTTTTGATATGGCTTGTGGATTAAGTAAGTTTGGGAGGTTTGCAAGCCATACTAAAGATTTTGTTGGTTTAAAAAATCCATAATATGCTATGGATTTTGTAGAGCTTGACTGGTTGGAGCTAATAGTTGATTCAAAGGAATGCCCTAAATTCCTTGAACCTCCATTTGACCAAGAGATAATTACCAATGACATGTAGTATTATAATTAGGTATTGATAGGATTATTTATCCTTGGATAGTGCTAATGTTTAGGTTTGACGGATTGAACTAACCTTAAGACATGGGTTAGCTTAAAGTGTTTGTTGTGTTTGTGGAGCTTGCTTGTTGGTTAGTTCTAGGTTGGGGTCGATTAATACTTGCTTGAGGATGGGTTTGAGGATACCTAATATCATTAGCAATTGATTCATCCCTAATTGTGGATTAGGTCATATTTTTAAGGTATTACTACTTTAGATACTGGTCATACTAAAAACCTATCCAATTGGGATTCCTAATTGGCTAGTAGGTTGTGATGTAACTAGTAACCCCTATGATATTTGAGGCATATCGTATAAAGGGTTTGTAATCATAGTGGGGATAGTAAGACCTAAGGAAGACCAAATTTAGGTGGCACTAGGGACAATACAATTATGTATGGGAAGATTACTAAGATAACCTACTATAGTTGACCAATAGGGTGGTGAAGTGATGGAAGAAGTATTATGACTTTGATTTGTTGGGATTGCCATTGATTATTTTTTTATGGCATTAGAATCGACTTATTAGATTTGTGTATCCACAGAAATTTTTTACTTATTTCCTTTTATATTCTTCCTTTGATAAGGAATGAGCTTAATTGATTGAAATTATTTTCTAGACTATTGTATATTGGACCTTGTGTTCATAAGCTTGTAATGCCTCATTCATCCCTGCATCCACAAAAAATATGGGTTAGAAATTAGGTTTTTTGAAATTGATGAATCACTCTTTTTAAAAAATTGGTGATTCGCTCAAATTTATATTTAAAAATTTTCTACAAGAATAATGAAGCAATTTTTTTTTCAACATCAGGCTATTTGTTGCTCAAAAAGTAGTGATCCTCTACTTTTGAACTTAAAAAATATGATTTTCAAGCTTCATGTGATTCACCTTATAAAAATAGCAAATTGTTTTTTTTTTATAAGTAGCAAATTTTATATACAGTGGGTTTTTGAAGGATCCCAAAACCTTATTTACAATAGAAGCCACGACTTAGATTTGAACCAACAAAAAACCAAAAAATATCAAGGTGTGCCCCTAGATCAAAACCCTGGGTCTTGCATCCCAGCACCAAGTTATCAACCCGAACAAGATAAACCCATCCTACTAAGAAAAAAGACAAGATCAGGGGTACCAAGGCCCCTGGGACCAAACCTGCAGAATACGCTAGCTAAAACGAATAGAAGCCAAAGACTGGAAATAAAACCCCACCCATAGTAGCTCGAGGGCTCTGGGCCTGAGTAGACCAAGCACCATTTTTGCCCGCCCTGCTACACGAGGTGAACTCCCAAGGCAACTCTAAGTGGGGGCCCCGCACCAAGGAACTAGCTCCCGTCACCGTTGGGGCCATCCCCTAGCCTACGTCAGAGCTCCTTGAAGGCATTGACAACTGTTGTAGTCACATTGGCAACCGAGATGAGTGAGTTTATCGCCATGTCGAGGAGGATCCTAGTTGAAAAGATCTAAAACTTGTTCTCAAAATTTGAGCTGATCTCGATAGTTTCTAGGGCATTAACTTTGGGCTTCTTGAGTTTGGCCGAGGACCTGCTCCCACCAGGGGTCACCCCTCTTGCAGAGTTAGCATCAGGGGTCGAAACATCGCCAGGGAATTGAGACAATGCCTTGCATTTTTGGGTAGAATTGCGCTCTCTAGGGGGAGGGGAATCTTCAGGATCACTGGGAATGTCCTCTCTGGACTTAGAAGCAGCAGGGGAGGTGACAGGGAAGGTGGCAGTCTCAGTGGGTAGGACAGAGGCTAGGGGGGAATACTCTATAGCAGGGGCTAATGGGCCAGAGCATGGCGGTAGAGGATGGCCATAAGGCCTTGGTGGGAAGGGTGGGAGTGGTTTTTTTGGGCTTTGTCAATGGCAAGGTCCAAGGAGTAAAGCAAAAACTGAGGAGTGCTCAGCAAGGTGGCATCGTGAATGTGGTTAATGAAACTCAAATGGACACTGAATAGCTTTTGGTCTGGGTCATCGCATGTAATAAATTGCATCACGAGAACTAGGGCTTCGTCAAATGGTTTGGGGAGGTCAGTTCTAAACAGAGCTGTCCTATCCTAATTTTGTTTCGAGAAGTGGGAGAGCTCCTACTCCCAATTGTGCTTATCTCGATGAATGAACTTCCCATTTTCCTTGCGATGCAGACCAATGACTTCGAACATGAACTCCCTGGTGACTTTGAAATGCAGCCCTTTCACCTAGACCTCGCCCTCATCCCAGGTGTCCAAGAAGCCCTGGGTGATATCCTCATTAGGCCCAACAAATTTGCTCAGAAAGGGGGTATACTCCTTGGTATCAGTAAAGACCCTAGTAGACTCGGACAAAGAAAGGGTCTTGGGCTCGACATAAATGGCCTTGGGAGTTGACATGGTGGATTCGCAGCTAACCCAGGGCATAAAGTGCTAGAAGGAAGTGGGGTCGACAGGGGAAGAAGCTCGCTAGGAAAATATAGGAGGGATGGGGCAAAGGAAGGTGAAGGCGATAGGTCTTAGTAGGATATAAAGGCATGGGGGAAAGTTGAAGAGGCAACAAGGGAATGCATGCCTCAAGAGTCGACATCTAGGGCGGGGGAAGACACGAGCAGAGAATGATAGGGGCAATGAGGCAGATGACAGGTTTTGCAGTGAGGGGAAAGGGTCCTAGGGATGGACTCCAAGTGGCATGCCAGTTGAGATGGCATAGAGGGCTAGTCTTGCATAGGCGATCACCACGCTTGGGATGCCAGGTTAGGTTAATACTAGGACGCAAAGTTAGCAACAAGGCACTCGACTTGAGGTGGCATGGGACCACATGCTATGCTGACTACGAGCCCAGTGGGAATGCTAAAAAAGGAAGAGGTTTGTGAGCTACCTTTGATGTGGATGCTGGGGAGGGAGACACCTGGCACTACACACAGCCTATTGGTCACCCTAAAATGATCGTGATCAAGGATGTCATTGGGAATTGCCATCATGGAGAGAAAAATAGTAAGGTCAACGCCCCACATGTAATTGCACATGACATGGAGCTAGGTCATCCAGGCACAGTGCCAGGGCAGTATAGGTGTTTGGAATAGCATTGATATTAAGGAGGTCTTGGGACATTGCTTGCACCAGCCCAATGGGAAAATCCTTGGTCCAAATGTTGAGCCCTTCCAAAGAAGATGCGATATTGGCCAAAAAATCAGCCACCATGTTCCCTTCTTTGTAGACATGGCAGATGGAATGTTCGGGGAGCCCCAAAAGGATGGTCTGAACCTCTTGGATAATATTGTAGATGCACCATGAGTTGTCCCCATTGCTGAGGGTAGCATTGATGATGTTAAGGGAGTCACCCTCGATTATCACTTTACTAGGGGCCTTCTGGAGGGCAAGGACCTTGCAGAGTAACATTGTTGCTTCCATAAAGTTATTGGTTTATGTGCCAAGGGCCTTAATGTAAGCCAAGATCATGGTCCCAAAGTGGTCCTGAATGGTCCTGCAAGCTCCTGAGGGGCCGGGGTTACCCTTGGAGGCACCGTCAAAATTAATTTTGACCCACCCGAGAGGAGGGGCAACCCACCTGGTCACAGCTCTAGGGGAGGGGGCCGAGGGGGGCCAGGGGGAGGCCTGAACTCCAATGTTGGTGAGGATAGAAGCCTCGCTTGCCTTCTAGGGAGGCCCACTCGGGGGGAGGGAGTGGGAGTTCTCAAGAGCAAATGCCACTGCCTTGGTCACCATCGACTGGGGGTTACGAGCCGGGGAAGAGAAGGCCTCTCCGGGGAAGACAGAACACCTAAAGGAAGCGGAGGGTGGGGTGGATGAAGGGATTGGGCCATTGGGAAAAGAGGGCAATGATGGAGCTAGGGGGAACCCACTGAATGGAAAACATGGTGAGGAGGTGGCCCACGTCCTCTACGATAAAGGGGCAAGTGAGGAAGAGATGGTTGGTTTATTCCCAGGAAGCACAACAAAGGAAGCATTTGTTTGGGATTTGGAATCCCCTCCTAGCTAGATTCTCAATAGTAAGGATCTTATTCTAAATGATTGCCCACATGAAGTAGCTAATCTTGGGGATCAGCTTGTTGGCTCACACCTGCTTGACCATGAAAGGGACCTCCATTGGGTCCCTTTGGAGGGCGTAAGTGGATTTGATCTAGAAGTAGCCACTACTAGTGCCATGCTAGACACATCTATCCTCCCCCCCACTGGAAGGGATGATGGTAGTCTCAAGGAGGCATTGGAGCCTGGCAACTTGAAGCAGGTGGCGGGGGTTCAATATGGGCCCCAAGTGCCTTTCCCCTGATCCTTGACCAAGTAGTCTGACACTTTAGGCCCTTTGGAGGCTGTTAGGCCCGGTTTAAGGACTTTGAGGTTGTTGTCAGCACTCAAGGCCTCATCTTGGATCCACCTATCCTCCCAGAAGTCGATCTTGGCCCCATCACCAAGGATCCATCAGGTCCCTTTCCTAATAATGTCCTTTGTGATGGTCATGGATTTCCAGAATGTCGATCCATCTTTGGGCTAGAAGTTGCTAAGGAAAGGGTGTTGATGGAGATATTTCCTGCACATAATACTGACCCATTCATCTGGGGAATTCGTGAACACCTTCCATGCTTGCTTGGCTAGAAGGGCTTTATTAATAAGGGGAACCATCCTAAGCTCAATCCCTCCCTCCTATTTGGGCTTGTAGATAAGGGGCCAGGAGACCAAGGGGATCCTCTTCTTGTCTTTACTGCCAGACCACAAAAATTGTTTTTGGATTTGTTCAATGTGGGCTGCAATTGAGACCAGGATTTTGAAGACATACATGAAGTACACGAAAATTATTTGGAGGACAACAGACGTAAGGGTGGCCCTACCCGTCTAGGAGAGGAGGTGACCCTTCGAAGAGGCCAACTTCTACTGGACCCGCTCGATCAGCCCACTTCACAGGGATTTGGAAGAAAACCTTATGAACATGGGTAGCTCGAGGTAGATGGAGGGAAGGGTGTCATGGGTGCAACCTAGAATATGTCCAATCTAGGATTTCCTAGCTAGGGGGGTGTGGATGAAATAGATTTTTCTTTTACAAAGATTGATCTTCTGCCCAGTCGCCTCTTCATACAGGATCAAGATTTGTTTGATGACCTTGGCTTGAGGGACCGATGTGGAGGTGGCAAGAATGGTGTCATCCATGAATTATTGGTGGGACACTAGGGGTAGATTAGGCATAGGCCTTATGCTAGATATGAGCCCATAGGAAGCAGCGCTCAAGAAGGTGCGACCCAAAGCCTCAGCCAGGATGATGAAAATAATTGGGGACAGGGGGGTCACCTTGACAAAGGCCTCTAGAACTGGGGAAGAATCCAGCTGGGGAGCCATTGATCAAGATAGAGAACCAAGGGGAAGACACACAGTTATTAACAAGGTTGACCTAGGAAGGGTGGAACCCAAACTTGAGGAGGACGCTAAAGAGGAACTCCCAGTTGACTCTATTGAAGGATTTATTCATGTTAAGTTTGAGCAAGAAGGACGACTTCTTGGAAAGGAGGGCAGAGTGAAGGACCTCATGGATGATGATGGCCCCATCTGTGATAAGCCTTCCTTTGATAGAGATTCCCTAGTTAGGGGCAATGATCAGGGGAAGGATGTCTTTGAGTCTGGATTCCAGGGACTTGGTCAGGATTTTATAGAGGATATTGCACAGGCCGATGGGACAAAATTCGGCTAGGGATCTGGTCGCTTGGGACTTGGAAATCAGGGCAATGAAGGTGGAATTAATGCCTCTAGGGATGGAGCTAGTGAACTGGAGGTCTCTAATGGCCGCACACACTTCTTGGCCAATGAAGTCCCAGATGGATTGGAAAAACTGGGGGGAAACCCATCCAAGCCCAGGGTAGAATCTGCTTTCATGGAAAATACGGATGCGTTGATTTCTTCATCTGAGAGGGGTTGAAGAAGCATCTCATTTGAATGGGCTAGGACCAAGGGGGGAATGTGCTCCAGTAGGGTCTCCATCACCAAGGGAGACGACTGAGACTCATCACCAAAGAGATCTTGAAAGAAACCCACGACTTCAACCCTAACATCCTCCTCTTTGGTTACCCTGCCATCATTGCAAATAAGCTCGAGAATTTTGTTTGAGCTCCTATTTCTGAGGGTCGAGGTGTGAAAAAACTTAGTATTGGCATCACCATCGGCCAGCCATAGGGCCCTCAACTTTTGCCTCCAGAAGGTTTCCTCCCTGGCTAAGACATTGTGATACTCGGCTAGGACTGAGCGCTCCTCCTCTCACGCTCCTGGGTCCTGGCACCCTTCCTAAAATCTAAGATTAAAATATTCTAGTTGTTTCTTGAGGGTTTCTTTGCTCTTGAAGATATTGTGAAACACCTCCTTATTCTAGATCTTGAGCTTGTCTTTGAGTCTCAACTTTTTGATAGATTTTCTCAGCAGGGTGCCTTGGGACTAGGCAATCCCACCAACAGGCCACCTGGGCCCTAAAATTCGAGTGGTGGAGCCACATGGACTTGAAGCGAAAGGGGCGCTTATGGGAGGGATGCTTACCAGCTTCAAGGATGAGGGGGCTATGATCAGATCCAACTTTAGAGAGGGCCAACAGGGTTGCATCAACGAATAAGAGGATGGCTTCCATGGAATGGAAAACTCTATCCAGTCTGACCTGAATGAGTTGGGCTCATGTTCTTTTGTTAGTCTAGGTGTACTTGCCTCCTTTCAGGTGAATTTCCATGGGCTCATTGGAATCAATGAACACCCAAAATTCCTCCATACTTTTAGTTGTTTTCACCAGACCCCCACTCTTGTCAGAGGGAAATATGGGACTGTTGAAGTCACCCGCAAGAATCCAGGGGAGAGGAGCAAACGTCTCCCTCATGGTGCTGATTTCATTCCATAATGCCACTCTTCCATTCGAGCTCTTAGGAGCATAAATATTGGACAGAATCTAGGACTGTCCTGACTTTAAACAGTGGATCAGGATGTTGGTGATTCTGGAGGATGACGAAATAAGTCTCCCCTTGAAGAAGCACGAGTTCCAAAGACATAGTAGCCCTCCAACTATGCTTGAGGTCGAGGTGGACAAAAAATCACTATTCCTCTAGATAGCTTTGGCGACCCTCAAGGAGGACACTTCATCAAGTCTGGTCTCTTGAAGGAGGAGAATAGTTGGCTTGTGGTCCTTGCGAAGCTGACCAAGGATCCTTTTCTTGGGGGTGCCATTGAGCCCCCTCACATTCCAGGTGATGATATTCATTTGACACCCTTGGGGAGTCTCTCGCATCCCTTCCCAGCTTGGGTGGGGGGTTTGGATCTCTGGGAATCAGCTTTTGAAAAACTCACAAAATCATCAAGGAGGGTCACCTGGGAGCCGCTAGAAATATCGTCCTCAGTGAGCTTGTTACACTAGTCGCCAAGGGTGGGATGACCTATCTTCTTTTTGCTGCCAAATTCGATGGCAAAATTCCTACTGTGGGTCTTTTTAGGGCTAAACTCTTTAGGCTCGAACTAGGAACTTCTAGGATCGACCTCTGTAGACCTCTCAGAACTACAATCTTAGGAAGGGTGGGAAGAGGGGAAAGAAGGAATGGAGGGAAGGGGATCGAGCGGGGGGTACCCAAGGGGGTAAGGGGCACCCCACCCACCAGGGGTGAAGGGGAAGGGTGAGGGTTCGAGAGCCCTGACAGCTCATAATTTAGGGAAGGGGCTTCCTCAGATCAGGCTAGGGTGGGTCGGCCTGCGAGCCTGTCTGGAAAACAGGTGTCGTGGCAACCTTGGAGGATATTTCCTATGCACACCTCAGAGGTTCTAAAATATTGACAAGAGGGAGATCAAGGCTTAGACATACCTGGGGCTGAGTGCCCGAGCGACTGGGATCCACCTAGGTTTCCTCAACAGCAGTAGATTTTATCTCTTTTTCATGCCATTCTGAGGTGTTACGATTGCTGCATGGGGGCCCACGGGAGGGGGCCCTACCTTGTCAATGAGGGGGGTTCTTGGGGTGCGATGCACCAACCTTCTTGGAAGAGGGGCATTGGTGGTGAAGGTGTCCTTGTGTGCTGCACAAGGGGCAGAAGGCATGTTTATTCTCATAGATTAGGGTTTGGCTCCAAAAGAAGGATCCTGAAGAAATAGTAACCACAGAAGGGAGTTAAAATTTGAGGTTTGCATTGACATAGAACCTGACATGGACCATGCGAGACCCTGCATTGGTAGTAGGATCGAAGGCAACCAGTTCACCAACTGCTTGCGCAATGAGCCTTAAGACGTCCTCCTGCCATAAATGAAAAGGAAGTTCAAGAAGGAGAACCCAAATCAAGATGATATTAATGCTTTGGGTGTTGGGATTAAAGTCAGCCCCATAGCACCTAAGGAAGAGGCTTTTGCACCCTAGGAACAAGGGCCCGCTAGAGAGAATCTTGCTGGAGTCGTCACTGTTGTTGAGCTTGATGAGAAAGAAACCCTTGGTTAGGGCCACGAGTTACATGTACCTTGAAATTTTCCACTTGGAGGCCTCCCAACGCCAGATGGTTTCCATGTATGGGTGCCATACTATGAATTTCCCCACTAATGAGAAGGAGGACCCTGTCACAAATGCTGAGTAGACATCATCCTGGATGGATATGTGCGTCCCTTTGCGAGAAAGCCCCGAGCCTAGAGCCCGGGGCTGGGCGCTAGCCCCATAAATGAAGTACTTACAATTTCACAAAACGAGTTTGAACAATTGATTTGAAAATATATTTGTGTATATTTTGATATTGTTAGCAAAAGTGACTAGGCTAGATTTCAAAGTGGAAATCAAGCCCTTAGTCCCATTGAGCATGCTAAAAACCTAATGAATTACATAAAGGTCTAACTTCTAACATGCCCATAATTTAATTTCAATAATTAGAAGGAAAAACATGTCTTCTTCGACCTTGAGTTTAGGCCAAATCCCCACTAGCCTTGCTTATCTAATATATACTAATACAATATATAAAAGCAATAAAAGTGAATGTGAGAAGGTAAGGGTGTGAGAAATTCAAAATAAATGCATAAAATAAAAATACAACCATAGTTGTATCAAGGAGACTGTATGATCAATCAACTCATGAATAAATCAATTAATATCAATGTGATCTAAGTGCATATGAAATAAAAAATAATAAAAGGAAAGGACACAATAGCAAAAGAGCAATGCCACAATCACTATGCATACACTCCAAAAGGCCAATGCCATAATTAAAGAGAAAATGTAATGTATAATCTTCCTATTATTCCAAAATTAGAGCAAAATTACAATATGGAGTATATAAATTAAAGATTTAATTTCTTCAATAGCCAAAAAATGTTTACAATGGAACCCCTAGCTCCTATTTATAGAAAACTATTCACCTTTGAGTTACCTAGGGTAATAAATTTATAGTCCTAGTAATATTACTAACTTTAGGGGCATCTTTGGAAAAATGATGCATCACTAAGTGTTAACTTCCTCCAAAATTTTCCCTAAACTACTTATAGGCCTTCTAACTAGCTTTTGGCACCACAAAATGATAAAAATATTGCTTTCCTAAATATTTCCTCACATTCCATTATTTTTGTCCTAGTTGCCTTGAAAATTAGTGATTCACCCATCCAAGGGGAGTGATTTGCTACTTCTACAAAACAATATTTCACTCACTTGGGTTAAATCACACCTCCTAAATGGATCGTACCTTAAGTGAACCACATTGCTCAAGTAAATTGTTGATTTGACACTTAGCTAATTTCCTCTCGTTCCTCAAAATTTTAAAGACCTGAAAAGGTGTCCTTACGGGTTCAAATTTGTGTCTCCTTATTTCTTATGCCCTCTAATTATAAGAAATTTGAAGGTAGTCTTTAGGCTACCACAACTAGGTAAATTATCTTCATCTTCTTGAAATAATAGAAATTCATTTTATTATATTAAAAAGGAAAGCAAAATGAAGGTCATCCCTTGCACTTTAGATTATTGAGGGTGTCATAAAAATTATAAGTCTAATTGAAGATAATTGAAAAATGAAGATATTAAGGAGGATGAAAACATTCATGGTAATAATAAGAAGAGAGAAAAAACCAAAAATAAAATCAAACAAGAAAAGGAAACTAGATGAATATTGACTTATGAATCCAAAAAAAAATATTACTTTTTAACAAGAAGTAGGTTTAAACACATAAATGATAACAATAAAAATGATGAAGATAATATTTATAGTATTAAACCAAGATTAATGATTTACAAAGCACAGTTAAAATCAATAAATTGGATTGATATGCTTACATGCAAGAAAGGCAGTTACTTTCTAATTGTCATAACATACTACAAAAAGGAAGTCTTATATGAGGACCAAAAATCTAGGGAGATATAGCTTAAAAAATGTGATAGAGATACCAACTCTTTTCATGCTACTACCATAATATATCTATTCTTTCATTAGATGAAAAGCATTTCAACTACAAATGGAAGAATTATTGAAGAAGCAGAGGTCATGAAGGAAGCAACCAATTATTTCAAAGACATTTCATTAGAATTTGAGTAGGATAAAGAGATTTAGTGTGAGATTTTGTAAAGTATTCCGTCAGTTATCACAAAAAACAAAATGATAGCTTGATGAGATAGATCCCAATTAGCAAGCTACAAGAAGTATATCTTTCCACCATGGCAAGGCACCTAATTTATTATATAGATTTCTTTCAAAACTTTTAGTATATGTTAAAAGATGAGATGTTGGCCATGATTGAACATATTAGGAAAAATAAGGTTATAATAAGTGAAATCAATGCCACCTTTATTGATTGCTTTTTAACCAAATTAAATCATAGGTTCCAATATCCATGATCAAGTATAAATCATATAAATTATATGAAGGCTCATTCATAGAATAATATCAATATCAATGAATATAACATTCATGAAATAACAATAACATGCATAAACAAACTTATGATATTATTGATGAATCAAATTTACAACTTGAAATTTGCTCAATACTTTCTTAATTATAATACATGGAGCTTTATCTCCATAATATAACCTTTGAATATGACTCTTCAATACTTGACTATTGCTCTCCTCACATATCCGAGAGATGCATCCTTTCTTATTCCACACATATGAAAAACCTCTCATGTCTCTTAACTTTACATATTCACTTGTGTGCTTGAAACCTACACACTTGACTCTTGACTTACCTATATGACACATTGCACACTCTCACATATTACACACTTGCACTCTTTATTACATGACACTTGGACTCTTTTCACACATTGACACATACTTTAGGGTAAATATAAATCACACTCCTTAATCTAATAACTCACACTTTAATCTAATATTTATAATAGTATAAATGTATCATGGGGGTACTTTAACATAGTACCAAATAATGTAATATTATTCAACATTTATTGCACTAGTTCCTAGGAAAGGTGAGATAATATATTTTGATAATTTTCATGTTGTAATCTATTGTATCATGATTTATAAGATACTTAAAATTATGGCAAATAGATTCAAAAACATTCTAGATTCTAACATCTCTAAGGAACAAGGTGGTTTTGTTCATGAAAAATATCCTTGATGGTGTAGTTATTGCATAAGAGGCTATAAACTCTCTTTAGTCTATGAAAAAGACAAAGTATGATTGTAAAATAGGATATGAACAAAAACATATGATAGAGTTTGTTCGAATTTTTTATATTATATTTTGGTTTTGATTAAAGTTATTGTCAATGGATTATATATTGTTACAACACACCAAAATATTTCATTTTAAACAATAAATCCCCCATTGAATAATTTGAATCATCCCACGTTCTCCACTAGGGTGCCCAATGTTTTCTTATATTTTTATTATTCTTTCCTAGGCTTTAGGAAAAATCTTCAAAGGCAAAACTAGAAGGAAAAATTAGAGGTATTCAGATTGTTAAAAAAATGGTTTTTTTTAATTCATCTCCAATTTGTTGATGACACTCATCTTTTAGGTCGTCCTTTAATTAGTAATCCTATGGAATTTAAATCAATACTATCATGCTATAAGAAGGTTGTTTGATACTTGGTGAATACAACAAAATCAAATATTTTAATCAACACTACTCTTGATTTATAATGGATTATTATATATATTTTAGAGTTTAAAATTGAAAATTTATCATCAACAAATCTAGATCTTTCGTTGTTTGATAAAAGAAAGGAGCAATATTAGGACATATTTTTGATAGAATGAAATCTTGTCTAACTGGTTGGAAATGTAAGTTCCTTACTATGGCTAGAAATATTCATCTTAAGAAGGCTATATTGGAATCCATCCCTACATAAATAATATATTTTTTAATATTACCTACAAACATTACACTTAAAATTGATAACATTCAAAGATATTTTATTTAGAAAATATGTGAAAAGATATTTAGGTTTCCTCTTTGCAAATTGGATAATCTTTGCAAAGGAAAAATGATTTGAGGGGAACCTTCCATAATATTGATAAATTTTTTGATTGGTAAATAGGGGTTTTGAAAGGAACCCGTAACCGTTTACAAAGATATGAAGGTTGGGAGAAGAGTTCCCAACTAAAAAATAGTCGAAGAAATAGGCCCTTTATGGGCTAATGGCGGTAAAAAACTTAAACTAAAAAAGAGAAGCCCACACAGGAGCAAGAGAGGAAGCCACATGGGCTGAGAAGAGAAGCCCTTGCAGGGGCAGTAGAGAAAACCTCATAGTTACACACAAATTTGAAAAAGGTTTTCCTGCATAGGAAAAAAACCTCACAGTTACACATGAATTTGAAAAGAGTTTTCCCACACAGGAGAATACCTCACATTTTTAGAAGTCCCAAAGAAATTAATGAAGTAATACAGTGCAAGGTCATCCATAAATGAAACAAAACCATCCACAACAAAAATGAGAGCACCCGCAAACCAGCATAGGACCATCTGCGAAATAGCCCAAGGCCATCCGTAAAACAACACTGGACCATCTGTAAAATTTTCCTCAAGAAAATAAAAATATATATATTTTAAAAGGTTTTCCTACCTAGGAAAAACACACTGTTTCGAAAGGCCCGAAACGTAGAATACTCCAGAGGGCCTAATACCAGAAATATCAGCACCGAGAAGATCCGCAAAGGTATTCCACACAAGGTCATCCGTAGGCCTAGTAAATAAGAAGCCTCCAAAGCAATAAGGAGACCAGGAAAAACACTATGTCACGAGGCCCTTCGTTGCAGTGAACAATCAACGTATGGTCCCCCATCGCAACCAAAGAGAGATGCAACACCTTCGGATCTTCTTGGAAATCCACATGAAAGCAGGAGATATGCCAAAAAATAGGAGATTTGCCTCCTTAAATCGCTATAGATTCACCAAAAAAATAGGATATCTTCCTGGAAACCCACAAGAAAGCAAATCTGCTTGAAAATCCACAAGAAGAGCCAAGGAGGGAGCAAGAATTTGAAAATATGACCTCTCGCCCAGAGCGGGAGGTCTCTTGCTCCTACCAAAGAGACTAATTAAAGGGCACAATATTGATATTAGCTTCAAAACTTGGATGGGAATTATTTAAAGATCAAGGAAAGGGATGGGCAAAAATATTAACCAATAAATACATAGGTTTTATAGATGCAATAAAAAGCAAGGAAGCAAATCTTTCCCACGGATTCAACAACATAGAAATTCATATCATAGAGTTTATAATTTATGAAAAAATATATTAAATGGTTAGCTAATGAGGAGGATTCTACAAGTTTTTTGTTTGATATTTGGTTGAATCCTAGTCCTCTTATTTTTTATCCAAAATGGTAACTTTTTGGCTCAACTCTATTTAGCTTGTAAAGATTTAAAGGTAGAGAATATATATTAATGTGAGCAAAAATACTAGATTTTTATTTTTTCTAGATAAAAAAGGGTTGTACTCTAGTCCCCCACCCTTGACAAATCACAACTCTCTCCTTTAAAGCTTTAAAGTTTACAAACAAATTCGATTCTCATATCAATTGAGTTGATATAGCTAGATACCTACATCATTTTCTATAAAAAGTCTAAATTCTTTATTTTCATTTTATGGATCTTCAATTTTCTGTGTGAATACAAATATTCCAAAATTCAACATTCTTCTTCTTGACATTTTCATGCAACAACCTTCACAATACCAAAACTCCACCTCTATTGTCTATGCATTGCATCTTAGTAGAGTAATATTTCCAAAACTTTGCTCTATCATAGTCCACTTTACCATATTTGGATTATTAGTTTCCTTCCTGAATCATAAGTGCAACCATAAGAAATGTAATAAATAGTTTATATTAAAACACGTTAATGTTATAAAATAAAGAAAATATTACTAATGAGAAATATTATTGTAAATCTTGATCATTATTTGATTCAGGCAATCAAAATTTTCTTTTCAACTTCAAATAATCTTACTACTTCCTCTAACCATAGAAAAGAGAATTTACCTTCACAATCTTAAATTAAAATCCCTCTATTGGTGAGCCTATCTACACATTTGTTTCCTTCCTTTAACATATATGTAGACCTAATTTATTCAAACTCTATAACAAGATCTTATATTTTCATATTATCTCTTGTATGTTCCATGGAGCCTTTACTTTCCTCAAAATTGCATTTATTACTATTAATGAATCCCCTTCCATCCATATTCTATTCCATTTTATTTGTTTGTATATTTTCAACCCTTTCAAAACTTCCCAAGCTTCAACTTCATTATTTGCCTTAAATCCACTATTGAGAGCACAATGAGATAAAATCTCTCTCATATTATTTCTAATTATTCCTCCTCGTATTGTTGGTCTTGGATTTCCTTTAGATGCTCCATCAAAATTCAATTTGACCAACTCTACTTTTGGTGGTTTCCACTTTATTTTATTTACGTTCTTTTTATTTCTCCTATACTCAACATCATAATTTCATTTGATGAATTGACTCCATCTATCAAGGCTCTACTTCAATATTAGGGATTCGGTGAGTTGATAGGGTTGGTTTAACCTCTATGTCTAAATAAATATTCTTTTTCATCACCTTTGAACTACTTTCCTTTCATTTAAATATTCTTCTATTCCTTTCCAACCATACAGTCTAAAGTATTGCATCTTTTAATATATCCTAGACTGTTTCTAAAGCCTCACTTTTAAAAGTGCTTTGCCATTGCTTTAACCATTCTTCAATTATACCATTCATCACTATGCATTTATCAAACATATTAAGAATCCATTACCATAATTTCCAGACTATTGAGCAATGCCCTAATAGATGGTCTATACTCTCCTCCTTTTACAAAGAACACATTGTGAGAAGCCATAAAAACCCCTTTTCATAAGTTTATCCTACGATAAAATTCTTCTGTGACCTACTATACAAACAAACATTTTGACCTTAGGAATGCTTGAGCTATCTCAAATATCTCTTCATATTCTTGTGGTTTTCAATTGATGCTTTACATTATATCCACTTCTTGTCGTATATTCTCCTGAGTTATTCAACTCCCAAATCAACTTATCCTCGATTCCCCTTAGAATAATCATTGTTATTATCTCTTTGCTCAATTGCATCTTAGCATTAATGTTTTGTATACTTGTAAAAAAATTATTTCCATTTGTATCTTCCTTCTTGATCCTTGTACTTAATGATTGAAACCCTATAACCATATTTATCTTGAAGTAATATCATCCATGGTTTCAAAATTGGATAGATTGAGTGGTTTTTTATCACACCAAGTATCCATCCAAATAGAAATTTTTATCTAGTTCCCACCACCCTTCTTAGACATTTAATCACTAATTCAATTAATTTTTTTGAATTGTTCCATAGTGCAAAATCATCTGGTAGTGAGAATGTAGTAAATATTAAGCTTGGGTCATTGGGTTCAACATAATAATTCTTGCCCATTGTATTCGATTCTCTTTGTACAATCTCTAAATAACATTTTCCCTAAGAGCCAAGTTTTCATCCGTAAGAACTCTTAAACCAACACCTCCCCTAGTTTTATCATCACACACCTTGCTCCATTTCACCAAAGGAACTTTCCTTTTATCATGTAATCCTAACCACAAAAATGATTGCACAATATAAATTAAACTTTTTATATCAAATTTGGCATATTTTAAAAGAATATATAATATGTCATAATGGCTTGTAAGACGGATTTAATTAGCTACACTCTTCATGCTAATGATAACCATCTACATTTCCATGCTAATAATTTATTCTAAACTTCTTTTATAATTGGATTTCATAATTATATCTTCATTCTTCCCTTAAACAAAGACATCCCTATTTAAGTTGCTTGTAAATTTGCCTTCTCCATTTGAAGTAACCTGCATATCCCTGCTTTGATTCTAGTTAGAGTGTTTAGGAAGTAAATTTTGGATTTTGCCCTATTAACTTTCTGCCCTCATTCTCTTTCACATACCTTTAATAAGTTATTCAAAGCTTTGGACTTATTTATCCTTGCCCTCTCAAAAAGGGTTGTATCTTCTACAAATTGTTGATGGGTGATGTTGTCGATATTATTACTAGCCTTAAGTCCACTTAGCAACCCATATTTATTAGCCTTCTTCAAGTTCATACTCAATAAATTTGCCATAATAATGAACATGTAACAACCCACCAAAACCAACCTAAGAGAGAGACTTAATTTTTTTTTACAAGAAAGGTTCACAGAGGGGTCCCAATTTTTATTTTTAGCATTCTCAAGGCTTCACCACATTTGCGTTCAATGTCGCTACAGACAACACTTAGTGGATAGGAGTGGCCAACATATCGTATTTCAAGGGTTTGCCTTAGTAAACCTTATCGTTTAGAAGGATATTAAAGTGGTCCCCCCAACTTTCCCATACCCTCAGTAGCATAGGGCAACATGACCCAACATAAGTGTTATCCTCTAATGCCCATAACACTTAAAGGGGAGACCAATTCCCTAACCTATCCATAAGTCTGTCTGTGTAGGTTATTTTGGTGTAAAGCCTTGGTGCTTATTTACCACACCTCCGTAGGATAACTAAGATCATTACCAGTCACTTGGTAATGAGTATGGACACCTAAATCTCACTAGTCAAGGTTCCACCACAATTGACTCGTGAATCATTCCATTAACTACATAGTTTAGGGGACACCCGATCCTCACCATTTAAGGTGTATCCATCATGAGTATCTAGCTATTGCATCACCACAACTCCTTCTAGATTTGTGAGTAACTAGCTATTGCATCACCATAACTCCTTCCAAAACTCATAACTACCTATTTATTTCATCATTGTAACTCCTCCCAAGAATGGGTTATCTTTTTGACTCAGGTTTCTTAAACAGGTTCTAGATCCATCCCTAGAGCCCCCCATAAACCCAAGATTTTTGACTCAAATAGCATGCCTCCCTTAAAAGCAACTAAACTGCTATCACAACATGTTAAATTATAATATAGTATTTAATTTTGAATATAAATAGAAATTTGCATCTCAAATAAACATAAGTTCCAATCATCATGCTATCACCAAAATTCCTCACTCTAAATTTAGCAATTAAATTGACCATATTACTTACATCTAACATAAGGCTAATATGAAAGAATGATCAAAAGTCACAATGCTAATATCTCTACTTAAAAAAAAATAGTATAAACATCTCATCATTAAGTAGATCATAGAGATAGCTTTTAAATTCCTCTTCTCTTATATCAAAAGAACACTTTTCAAATAAATATCATAATCAAAACATCTATTGTTTTTTCTCATCAACCAAGCTTTCACTATTTTACAAAAACTTCCAAGCCTTTAGTAATTCAGAAGTATCATCTAAGTATTACAAAGCAAATTCTCAATTGCATAACAACTTTTCATTCCAAGATACATTAGGGCCAATCCACCTAAGTGGCCTCTGCACCAACTTCTTCTCATGATCCTCTTCATGAATGAGTCCTCACGGTCTTTAGGAAAACTTAGGGGATCAAGACAACTCTAATGCAATACAACTAATAATGCTTTATGTATTAACGCAAACATCCATGCAAAAATATATTTTAAATAAAATAATGAGATAGAATCCCATACTTCTCTCTATAGTAATTTCCCTACCTACTCAAGTCTTAGGAAACCACTGTAATATTTAACAACCCAATACTTCCTTTACAAAACCCATACCAAGAGCTTTAACCAAAACATTCTACTAAGAACATATTAAAACTTTTATTTATTTTCCAAGATATAGAAATAATCCATTCACAATATTCAAAATACACTATTTTATTTTAACATAACTAAGCAAGGAACTTTTCCCATTTTCAAATAAATTATTTTAAATAAATATTTTTTTTTAAAAAAGAAATAAGTGATAATGTTCACTAGAAGTCATAGTAAAATATCATCACTAAAACATTCTCTTTAAACTCACACTTTAACCAACAAAGAAATCTAACACTTATTCTATACTAGAAGACTTCCACATAGCAACACAAAATAAACAAACAGTTCCGAAAAGGAAACAATGAGAGCAATACATTCTCCTCTAGGAGGCTAGAAACCCAACTAACTCAATGTAGGCAACCAAAGCAAGGCATAATATAGGTAAGCTCCCGACTACCCGAGCGCTGACTTAGCCTGATAAACCCATTAAAACTTGCTCACAAAATCTCAACAAACCAGGAACGTTTGAGCCAACCCCCTCTTGGTCTTTGGTGTTATCTTGGCAGCCAAGATTTTACATGGCAACCATTAGATTCACCACAATCAACACCAATTTGAGCTCAAAGAATATAATATAGCACTTGATTAAGTAAATTACTATTTGCTAAGGTTTAAACAACATTTTTTCTTCCTTTATACTAAATGCAATTAAAAACATAATCACTATGTTTTATATATATAAAAAGGAGGAAAAAGAAAGAGCTTTTGCTTGCATTAAAATCAAATGTCTTATCAAAATACTTTCTTAGCATATATTTTCTAAAGCTACTCACCTTAGAACAATTAAATTGACTATTCATCCCATAATTTAAATTAATACCAAATGTTAATATTAATTATTAACATTGATATTAATATTTCAAGTATTAATATCACAAACCTCATTAATACTTTATTGAATTATTAATTCAAAACTTCCAAGACATAAGGAAAACAACAATTTTTCACATTCATAATACACCATGTTACTTTATCCTTAAGTAGGTGTTTTTTAAGATAACTAACATGTTACCCCCTCCTTACTAAGGATGACTCCTTTGCAAATAGTAAGCTCATGGTCCAACAATGTATTCAAACAACAAGCAAATGCAATGCATCTATATGAAGGGTATACTTTTACCCTTGAGCTATCGATGAACAAGTCATCCATCATTTCCCAATTTTATCTCTCATTTTCGGTGCTTGTCCCCTACCAATCCATGGGTGAGAGTACCTAGGTTTGCAACCGCAAACTCATTAGTAGTACCACATTCGAAACAAAGCGTGAAGTTTAATTACCAACACAAAATGGTAACACAAAATAAGACTATGCATTAGATATCCACACACATCAATACATAAATAATTATCAAGAATTAATCCTACCAAGGACGGTTGTTATAGAATATATATGGTGATAGACGATCTCCTTGTCTAAGATCTCTCTTGGCTTTAAATGATCATGTTACTAACCCCTTGATCAATACTGAATATGATACTGTAAAGTCACAAGATTTAATCCATCTATCCCATTTCTTCCCAAATATAGACTTTTCTAATACTGCAAAAAAATGCATTTAAACCTATCATAGGCTTTCTCAAAACAAGTTCTAACATCATTGCTCTCTCTTTTCTTGAAGTTGTTGAATGCATAACTTCATGAGTTACTATGATCCCGTCCAAAATCTATTTTCCTTTCATAAATCCTTCTTGCTCTTTTGTCTTAACTAATTTTTCGTCACTTTGAAGATTATCTTATATGCCATATTACATAATATTATGGGTCTAAATGAATCAAATAATTCTACATCCTTCTTTTTTAGAATCAGGATAAGATATATTGCATTTATTTTATAAGGTATGTATGGTTTTACCCTAGAATATTGCACTGCCACCAATAAAAAAATCCTTCACTATATCACAATTATGTTGATAAAATGTTGTAGAGATCCCATCTGGAACTAGGGATTTATCCTTATCAAAAGAGAAAAGAGCAAAATGAACTTCTTCCAAAGTAATAGGCTCCATCAGTTTCCTATTGTCTTTGTTTTTTATAACTAAAAGTACTTCTTGTTGTAGTTTATCATTAATAACTTAAAACTCTTTCGATCCTATATTTTAGTAAAAAAACCTTACCTCCTTTCTAATTTCACTATGGTCTTCAATCCAAACCCCTTCTACTAATTCTGGAAGTCGATCTTCGTACTATTGGCATCCTATGAAAAAACTTTGTGTTTTTATCTCCTTTTAACCAAGTCTATCTAAATTTTAATATCCAAAATTTCTCTTCCTTACTCAAAATATTATGATATTCACTAAGCAAATCCCTTTCCTCCAAGCTTGGATTATTATGCTCACATTTTAAATTTTGAAAGTTTCTCTTTTTATTCTTCTTTCTTCTTAAAAATATTTCCAAAAGTATTCTTGTTCCATTCTTTTAATCTAGATGTCATTAATTTAATTTTTTTTGGAAGTGTAGACATCCCATTGTTTCTTAAATAATTTCATGATTGCAATATCATATCAATAAAGTGAGGATGTTATTCCCCTTCCCACATCTGCTCATATATAAAATATTAATTTTTTTTAATTCACTTGCCAATATTTTAACTCTTATTGGCCAATGATGTAAACCAATCCTTGTTAAGTGGCCTTTGCACCAACTTGTTCTCACAATCCTCTTCATGAATGAGTCCTCCCGATCTTTAGGAAAACTTAGGGGATCAAGATAACTCTAATGCAATACAACTAATCATGCTTTATGTATTAACACAAACATGTTCAAATTTGAATAATATTGTTTTCCTACGTAGCTAAGTGTGAATGTAATTGTGAGAGCATATAGGGAGTAGGTTAGACTTAGTATATGTTTAGAGTAAGCTAAGCATAGCAGATTTGATTCACGTGAATAATGGTACTCCAACTATGTTGAGCACAGATTAGTGTTTCCTCCTTATAAATTGCAATCCGGTGAAAGCAAATTAATATATTGTGAATTATAGATTCATTATGGTATTAGAGCGTAAGGAAAGAATCCTGTGGATTGCTCATCTTTGTGAGTTCAATCCACTATGTAGAGGTGCATATCTACATTGTTGGTTTGGAGGGTTAAAATAAGGAGTAATTGTTCATTACGACCACTAGAGGGAGATCATGAAATGCGTTTGGAACGTCACCAAAGACATGTTGCATTTGTTTCTGACTGACTACGCAGTACTGACGTGAGATCTGTGTTTCATCAGAGGTAATCCACATGGAGGAGAAAACTTGTTGGGGTGAATCACTTGTCGAAGAAAATCGTGTGGCTACCATTTGAATCGAATACACCCTGCGTGATATCGTGTGAAGACAACCTGAATATTCAATTGTATATTGAGAGTGTTTTGACCACGTGATAATATTGTGTTTCCTGCGTACTTTTGAATATTAAAAAGTAAATATTCAATATTTGTGAAGAGCACCACCAAGGCTTTGATGATGGCTTTTGTAGAGTAAAAGAGACGCCAAATATTGACGACGTCTGAGAAAACTCATATCGCCCTCAACAACGTGTTACCAACAACGCATGTGTTGCTAAGAACACGTTGGAAGAATATCTTACTACATGTCTCATAAAGATTATAAAGTGAAAGACATTTTTAATATGCCTTATTGATAATATGAGTGTTGCATGAGAGGAGATTGACACTACGATTATGCTGTATAAAAACATTGTTTTAAATCCGTGTGGATTTATGTTTTTTGAAGGCCCTTTGAAACGGAGTTAATCAAAGGTAAATTAATATTTTATTGAAGATGGATGTCAGGTGTGAAGAGAGGCTACATCTACAGTGTTGATGATGGATAAGTTTTTTTTTAACACATGAGAGGAGGCTGCTTTTATAGTACTGACGAGAGCATGTAGGAAGGTACACATTGGGCAACTTTAGCAACAGTCGCAACTTGAGCAGCAGTCGATCGTTGGATAAAGATGAAGATAATCATGATAAACGAAGATAGTGCCTTCATATTCAAATATTTAGAAGTCAACACTATCGTGTTGCATGTCGAAGGAGTGCTAGTGCTAGACGGTGTGCTAGAAGAATCACATTGGTGCACAGTCAAGAAGACACTGCCAGTAAGTTTGTTTAAATTTGATTGATTTACTTATATCACTCACTTTTTTACAATTACTGCTAGTCAAACAAAGGAGGAAAAGTTGTTGTTTTCTACAAGTAAGATAAATTAGTGATAACTTGTATTGTTGCACTATGCTGAGAAAGGAGGACGTTGTGTAGTGAAGACTGTAGGAGGAAAATTGAGCATCAATGGCTACCAATAACAACATGCCCATTCCTGAGTTCAATGGGATGGATTATGAGTATTGGTCTATCAAAATGAATATCTTACACATTGGCAAAGTTTTATGGGATATAGTTGAAGAAGGCTATGCAAAACCTGCAGATTGGACCACCTTGAGTGCAACTGTAAAGCTAGTAAGAAGGATACCCAAAAGAAGAATTATTTTGCCCTCTACCATCTCCAAGTAGCTTTGGAGAAAAGCATATTTCCAAGGATTGCTTCTTGTTTAACAACCCTTGAAGCATGGAAAGCCTTGCAAGATAGCTATCAAGGGAGCACTCAAGTGAAGCAAGTGAGGCTTCAAACCTTGAAGAGAGATTTTGAAAATCTCAAAATGCAAGATGATGAAAGAGTAGGTGATTATTGTGTTAGAGTAAAAGCAATTGTAAACAAAATGGAGACACTTGGAGAAGATGTCAAAACTGAAGTGGTTGTGAAGAAAGTGTTGAGAACACTTCTTCATAAATGGAACCATATTGCTATTATTATTGAAGAATCTAAAGATATTTCTACTCTAACATTTGATGCACTAATTGGTTTGATGTCCCATGAAGAGAGACTCCAAGGTTCTACATCATAAATATTTGGAGGTGATGACACAACATTTTCATCTAAGGAAAGTGAGACTCATGCCAATGCACAAGGAAGAGGACAAGGACAAGGTCAAAAGAGAGGCAAAGTAAGAGGATGAGGTAGATCAAGAGGTGGCAACCAAGGAAGAGGAAGAGGAGGTGATAAATCAAAGAAAGCTTGTTACAATTGTGGTAAGCTTGGTCACTTTGCTAAAGATTGTTGGTCTAAGACTTCTCAAGAAGGGAGAGGTCAATATGAAAACTATGGAGAAGAGGAAGGAACTTCAAATTTATTCCTCACCTATGGAAAATCAGATCAAAATCTCAATGAAACTTGAATTTTGGATACTGGTTGCTCAAATCATATGAGTGGCAAAGAAGAGCTATTTGCTACAATGGATTCCATCTACAAGTCAAAGATCAAATTGGGAGATGATAAGGCACTACAAGTTGAAGGTATGGGAGCCATGGAGGTTCCAACAAAAGAAGGCACAAAGAAGGTAAACAACATATATTACACCCCCAAACTCCAACATAATTTGCTTAGTGTTGGATAAATCATGGAAAATAACTATAGGCTTGTTTTTGAAGATGGAAAATGTGTAATTTTTGACAAAAACAATTGTAATAGAGTTGTTACACAAGTACCTATGACAAAGAATAGGTTGTTTCCTCTTAAGTTTAGGGAACAAGGAGGTGCCCAACTTGCTAATGTGGCCATAGAAAATCCAAGTGTGCTTTGGCACTTGAGATATGGTCATCTTAATTTTGTAAGCTTGAAGTTGTTGACTTCACAAGCTATGGTGTGTGGATTACCAAAAGTTGAAGAGCACAAGGAGGTGTGTGAAGGATGTGTTTTGGGAAAGAACTCAAGAATAAAGTTTCTAAGAGGACAAGCATGGAGATCGATCCATCCACTACAATTGGTACATTCGGACATTTGTGGTCCAATGAATACCAAAATCTTGGGTAACAATTCTTACTTTCTCACTTTCATTGATGATTTCTCTAGAATGTGTTGGATTTATTTTTTGAAAACTAAAGATGAATCTTTTGAATGTTTCAAGGATTTCAAAAATAATGTAGAGAATCAAAGTGAGTATGTTGTAAAAATATTAAGGACTGATAGAGGAGGGGAGTTTTGTTCAAATGTATTTCTCAAATATTGTAAATATTATGGGATCAAAAGGTAATTAACTACTGCCTACACCCCACAACAAAATGGTGTGGCTGAAAGAAAGAACCGCACTATTATAAAAATGGCTAGATCAATGCTTCAAACAAAGAAACTAAGTAACATGTATTGGGCTTATGTTGTTAGGACAAGTGTTTGCATTTTGAATAGGAGTCCCATTTATAGTTTAGATGGGATAACTCCATATGAGGGATGGTATGGCAAAAAGCCAAATGTAAAGCACTTCAAAGTTTTGGGTTGTCTTGCATATGCATGCATTCCTGATGAGACAAGAAAGAAACTTGATCCCAAAATTCAAGCATGTATTTCATTGGGTATTGTGAGTCTTCAAAGACATATAGACTCTACAATCCAAAAACACACAAAGTTGTAATTTCCAAAGATGTGATTTTTGATGAAGGGAGAGTATGGGGTCATAAAAAAAAAATTGTTGATGATGGATCTCAAGATGCAAGCTCCTCTCAAGTGCATCCCATTAATAAAATCAGCACTAGAAATCCTCCTCCAAGTCCAAAGAAGAGTTCTACTCCAAGTACAACAAGTGCTACTCCAAGTTTTTCTCCACAAAGATCAGCAAGTTCTTATCCAATGCCAATGGAAGTAGATTCACCATCAAGAGGTAAGAGAACACTTCAGTACCATCCTTCCTACCAAATGATGGACAAGAATTTTCAAAGAAGATACAATAGAAGCCAAGCTAGTGAAATGAATGAAGTCTTGAAAAGACTTGAAAATTTGTACATGTATGGTGATGAAGAATCTCAAGAGCCTAAGGGAGATATTGTAAACTATGCTTTAATGACTAGTGTAGAGCTAGAACCATATAGTTATGAAAAAGCATGTACTCATGATGTATGGCAACAAGCCATGAAAGGAAATTACCTCTATAAAAAAGAATGATACATGAGAGCTAGTGGAGCTTCCTAAGGGCAAGAAATGTGTTGGATGTAAATGGGTCTATAAGACCAAGTTCAATGGTAATGGGAGCATTTAAATACACAAGGCAAGGCTAGTAGCAAAAGGGTTTACTCAAAAGTATGGGATTGACTATGAGGAAACCTTTGCTCTGATTGCTAGACAAGAGACCATCAGACTAGTACTTTCCTTGGCTGCCCACAAAGGGTGGAAAATCCAACACATGGATGTTAAGGGTGCCTTTCTCAATGGGTACTTGAATGAAGAGGTTTTTGTGCAATAACCTCAAGGATTTTAATAATAAGGTAAGGAGAACCTTGTCTAAAATTTGAAGAAAGCATTGTATGGCCTAAAGCAAGCGCCAAGATCATGGTACTCATGCATTGATGGCTACTTTTAAAAGTCTGGATTCACTAGGAGCAAAAGTGAACCTACTCTCTACTACATTAAATAAGGTAAAGACATTCTCATTGTGTGCTTATATGTGGATGATCTAATATTCATGGGTAGTAGTGATAAAATGAATGAGGAGTTCAAACACTCCATGATGAAAGAGTTTGAAATGAAGGATCTAGTTTTGAAGCATTACTTTCTATAAATGGAGGCACATCAAACAGGAAATGAGATCTTCATATGTCAACATAAATATGCTCATGACATGATAAAATTTTTTGCTATGGAGCAATGCAAGTCTATTGCAACTCCAACAGGTCATGGGATACAATTATGCAAAGAAGATGGAGCACCAAAACTTGACAAGACCACTTACATGAGCATGGTTGGGAGTCTAATGTTCCTCACCAACACAAGGCCGGATATTCAATATGTTGTTTCTCTAGTTTCAAGGTATATGGCTGATCCATATGAACTTCATCTACAAGCAACTAAAAGAATTTTTAGATATGTAAAGGGTACATTGTATTATGGAATCCATTATCACAAATGTAATGCTGTAAAATTAGTTGGCTTTAGTGATAGTGATTGGGACAACAATATAGATGATAGGAAATCTACTTCAGGAAATTGTTTTAGTCTTGGTTCAGGACTAATTACTTGGAGTTCTAAAAAGTAAACTGTTGTACCACTATCATCTACTGAGGCTGAGTACATAGCAATCACAAATGCTAGTACCCAAGCCTTATGGTTGAGAAAAGTACTTGAAGAAACAGGTGAAAGACAAAATGATCCTACCATATTGTATTGTGACAATATGAGTGTTATACAGTTGGTACATAATCATATCCACCATAATAGGTCCAAGCACTTCGACATGAAGTATCACTTCAATAGAGACATGGTGAGAAATAGGTGGTTGAGCTAAACCATTGTAGCACTTTGGACAACATGGCAGATATCTTCACCAAAGGAGTTGCTAAAGCTCAGTATATAAAGCTGAGAGACTATCTTGTCAGTCCTCTCAACTTTAAGGGGGAGAATGTTGGAATTTGAATAATATTGTTCTCCTACGTAGCTAAGTGTGAATGTAATTGTGAGAGCATATAGGGAGTAGGTTAGACTTAGTCTATGTTTAGAGTAAGCTAAGCATAGCATATTTGATCCACGCAAATAATGGTGCTCCAACAATGTTGAGCCCAAATTAGTGTTTCCTCCTTCTTATAAATTGTAATCCGGTGAAAGCAAATCAATATATTGTGAATTATAGATTCAAAACATGCATGCAAAAATATATTTTAAAGCAAATAATGAGAGAGAATCCCATACTTCTCTCTATAGTGATTTCCCTACCTACTCAAGTCTTAGGAAACCACTGTAATATATTTAACAACCCAATGCTTCCTTTACAAAACTCATACCTAGAGCTTTAACCAAAACATTCTACTAACAACATATTAAAACTTTTATTTATTTTCCAAGATATAGAAATAATCCATTCACAATATTCAAAATATACTATTTCCTTTTAACAAAACTAAGCAATGAACTTTTCCCATGTTCAAATAAATTATTTTTAATTAATATTTTATTTTAAACAAATAAATAAGCGATAATATTCACTAGAAGTCATAGTAAAACATCATCACTAAAATATTATCTTTAAACTCCCAATATAACCAACAAAGAAATCTAACACTTATTCTATACTAGAAGACTTCCACATAGCAACACAAAATAAACAAACAGTTCCGAAAAGGAAACAATGAGAGCAATACATTCTCCTCTAGGAGGCTAGAAACCCAACTAACTCAATGTGGGCAACCAAAGCAAGGCATAATATAGGTAATATCCTGACTACTCGAGCACTGAATTAGCCCGAGCAACCCACAAAAATTACTCATAAAAGCTCAACAAACCAGGAACATTTGAGCCAATGCCATCTTGGTCTCTGGTGTTATCTTGGCAGTCAAGATTTTACATGGCAACCATAACATTCCCCACGATCAACACCAGTTTGAGCTCAAAGAATATAAGGTGGCAGTTGATTAAGTAAATTAATATTTGCTAAGGTTTAAACAATATTTTGTCTTCCTTTCTACTAAATGCATTTAAAAACATGATCACTATATTTTATATATATAAAAAGGAGGAAAAAAAATAGCTTTCGCTTGCATTAAAATCAAATATCTTATCAAAATACTTTCGTAGTATATATTTTCTAAAGCTACTCGTCTTAGAAAAATTAAATTGACTATCTTTCCCATAATTTAAATTAATACCAAATGTTAATATTAATTATTAAAATTTATAATCATGTTTCAATTATTAATATCACAAACCTCATTAATACTTTATTGAATTATTAATTCAAAACATACAAGACATAAGGAAAACAACTTTTCACATCCATAATACACCATGTTACTTTATCCTTAAGTAGGTGTTTTTTTTAAGATAACTAACATGTTACCCCCTCCTTACCAAGGATCTCCTTGTCTAAGACCTCTCTTGGCTTTAAATGATCATGTTACTAACCCCTTGATCAATACTGAATATGATATTGTAAAGTCACAAGCTTTAATCCATCTAACTTATTTCTTCCCAAATCTAGACTTTTCTAATACTGCAAAAAAATGCATTTAAACCTATCATAGGCTTTCTCATAACAAGTTCTAATATCATTGCTCTCTCTTTTCTTGAAGTTGTTGAATGCATAACTTCATGAGTTACTACGATCCCATCCAAAATCTATCTCCCTTTCATAAATCCTTCTTGCTCTTTTATCTTAACTGATTTTCCATCACTTTGAATATTATCTTATATGCCATATTACATAGGATTATGGGCCTAAATGAATCAAATAATTCTACATCCTTCTTTTTTGGAATCAGGGTAAGATATATTGCATTTATTTTATAAGGTATGTATTGTTTTACCCTAGATTATTGCACTGCCACCAATAAATAATCCTTCACTATATCACGATTGTGTAGATAAAATATTGTAGAGATCCCATATGGACCTAGGGATTTATCCTCATCAAAACAAAAAAGAGCAAAATGAGCTTCTTCCAAAGTAATAGGCTCCATCAGTTTCATATTGTCTTCGTTTGTTATAACTAAAAGTACTTCTTGTAGTAGTTTATCATTAAAAACTTCAAACTCCTCCAATCCTAGATTTTAGTAAAAAAACCTTACCTCCTTTCTAATTTCACTATGGTCTTCAATACAAACCTCTTATACTGATTATAGAAGTTGATCTTTGTACTATTGGCATCCTATGAAAGAACTTTGTGTTTTTATCTCCTTTTAACCAATTCTATCTCAATTTTAATCTGCAAAATTTCTCTTCCTTACTCAAAATATTATGATATTCAGTAAGCAACTCCCTTTCCTCCAAGCTTGGATTATTATGCTCACCTTTTTTAAATTTTGAAAGTTTCTCTTTTAATTATTCTTTCTTCTAAAAAATATTTCCAAAAGTGTTCTTGTTCCATTCTTTTAATCTAGATGTCATTAATTTAATTTGTTTTAGAAGTGTAGACATGCCACTGTTTCCTAAATAATTTCATGTTTGCAATATCATATCAATAAAGTGAGGATGGTATTCCCACATCTGCTCATATTTAAAATATTATATTTTAGAATTCACTTGCCATAACTCTTATTGGCCAATGATGTAAACCAATCCTTGTAAAGTTATTAATTTTAGCACAAATCCTTTCATCTAGTCAATGATCTAAGAGTATGCATTTGTCTAATTTTTTTGCTATTAAGTTATAGCCTCTCCTATTTTTGGTCCATGTATGGTTGTCCTCTTAAAAATCAATGCCACAGATTATTGTTTTGAATAAAATATGATAAATATCTCATACTTTGGGTTATTTTCCTAATTCCCTAAAAAGATTCATCTAGCTTGGTTATGGCATTAAAATATCCTATGATCATGAATTAGGTTTTTTGATCTTTAATTCTCATAAAGGCTTCAATTCCACTCCATACTTATAATTTTCTTGATTGAGTTGTAGGTCCATAGATATTGATAAGGATGAAACAAATATCTGTAAAGTAGTATGTGACTAATGAGGATATCCAATGCCTAGTATTATGAATGGTTGCATGGGAGGTTCTATCAAGATTCCAACATGTTAGAATTCCCCCTATTAGTCCTTCATAATCCACAACATCCCATTAATATCTTTCCCACACTACTTTTATAGCTTTGAAAACTTTTTTCTTTGTCATTTTAGTTTCTTGGATATAAAGAATATTATGCTTATTACTTAAACATAGATCCCTCATACACCTCTACTTTCATGGGGTATTAGCACCACTTATATTACATGATATGGTAATCATGTCTCATTAGGGGCTATTGGCCCCACCTGTGAATTTCCAATATTATTTTATTGTTTGATAAACAAAAGTTCAACCAACTTAGATTGTGTTCCTTTCTCTATGTTTTCTCTTGCTTCCCTAGCTCTAAATTGATAATTTGAGGATTTTCCTCTTTTTTCCTTGCCTGTATTAGGAGTAGATTTTATTATTTTTTCCTCAATATAATTTCATAATTTTGATTCATTATATTTATCCTCTCCTAGCTCTGCTATGAAATATTTTGACTTGTCCTACTCATTTTTTGGTATTTTCTTATTAATGATAGAGGTATTAACATCTAACACTATATTTTCTCTACCACTTTTCTTCTCTTGAATTATGCATGATACTTCTGTTGAGCAAGGTGCAGCGACAATATTGTCATTGTTGTCAACATAGTCAGATAGATCGGTTGATGCAGTGGATAGGAGTTCAAAGGTTATTCAGAGTATGTACAGTGATGTTAAATTCTTATGAGGATGTTTTTGATGTTTGGGTGAAGTTGTTACAGGTTTTTTGTGCAAATTTGCAAAAGTTGAAAAAATCGTCAAAAAGTTGTCAAAGCAGCAAAATAGTCAAAAAGTTGCCACGAGCACAGTTGGACAGGATGGATCAGTTTAGAACATGCCAGCATGTCAGAAAATAGTCCAGAATAGCATTGGAGATGTCAGCACATTGTTTGGAGTGATTGGTGGTGTTTCCGGTATCTTGGCGAATGATTTGGCAAGTGGTTGTATAGGCTAAAAAAGTGCAGGTTTTGTCAGAAGCACTGCGAACAAACCGTAAGGAGTTATGCAAAAAAAATTTAACTGGAGGTGGTCGTTATATTCAAGAACATGTGTTCCAAATTTCAACAAAATGGAGAAATGAGGTGAATTTTACAAGCTTTGCAAGACGCTCTTTTTTGAAAAAGTGTGTCAGTAGCAGTTTTTGTGGAAGTGGTACAGGCGAACCGTAAGGAGTTAGGCAGTGAGTTTTGGTTCGGACATAGTGAGTGTTGCAAATATTCTACATTTTAAATTTTAGAGAAAACCTAGTTACGAGGTGAGAGTTATGATTTTTGCAAAAATGTTACAGATCTCTTTCATGTCAATTTGTGCCACTTGGGCAAAATCCTTTAGTTGGCCATTTTGACTTTGAAGAGTCGTCAGAGTTTCAGTTTCAGTGTTGTTACACCTTCAAGGCATCAAATACATCATATTTTATTTTTGGTTTGAGTTGTCACGTGGCTCCGAAGTATGAGAACGAGTAAGGTGTCAATTCTTTGCATGTGACGTGTTTGACGAAATGCCTTCTCAATATAAAAAAATGGAGTTATATTATTTTAAGTAGTTTTCATTAAATAAAGATCTTTGGAGAAAGTGAAAATTGAAAATGAATGCAAGTGTGTGCATTTAAGTTAGAAATGTTTTATTGAAGAGTGTGATTTTATTTTGTGTGGGGAGAAGAGTGTGTGGAGAAAAATAAAGAGTGAAAATCCATGTTTTTGGGAAAAAAGTGAAAAATGTCACTTTAGTATTTTGGGCATAACTTTCTCATACAATATTATTTTTGGCTGAAATTGTGAGAGAAGGTCATAGACAGAGTTCTGCACAATACCCAGAAAGCGTTTAGTAATTGACAGAACGAGCTAAGAGAACGGTCAATTTTTATGTGAGAAGAGAAGATTCATATATGTCATTTTATTATCAATATCAAAATCAAGTGGGTGCTTGGTAGAGGGGTTGGTGCTCCTTTCTGTTGGTGCAGATAAATCAGGGGTTGGTGCTCCTTTTTGTTGGCGTAGATAAATCAAGGGTTGGTGCTCCTTTCTGTTGGTGTAGATAAATCAGGGGTGGTGCTCCTTCCAGTGGGTGCTGGTAAATTGATTGTAAATTTGGTACTTTGCAAAGGCTGGATTTGGATGGGAGTCCAAACAGTCATTTTGAGGATGTAGCCAAATCGGTGAACCTCGGTACATCTTGTGTTGTGTGATGTTCTCTTGTTATACTTGCTTTATTTGGTTTCAAGTTTTCATTGTTTCGGCTTTAAGAGTTGAAGATTTAAGTTTTAAAAAGAGCTTCACTGATTCACCCCACCTCTCAGTGTCATTGTGAGACTAACAACATCAAGAGAGTCTTTATAATTTGATAAGGCACGTTCTTTAGGTTTAACAGGAATGTTCATCCCTAAATCAAGATCATGCTAAATAGACGATTTCTCGTTAATATTCAGATCCTGTTATACCATATCCTCTAAAAACTATTCTAATTTTTCTTCATAGGCTAAAGCCTCAAAATTTTTGGTATTTCTTCCAATATGCTTCCTTACTGGTCTCCATTATTTATTTACTTTCATATGTTTGGACCTATTTTTTGGAAGTTGAAAACCATCTTCATCCATATCCATTTGTAATTTTCTCTTGTGGTTTTCTACATATGTTTATGTTGGACTCTTCTTAGATCATGATTTCTCAATATTTCCCACCTCATGACATATTTTAGAGGGGGGAAAATTACCCTACCGTGTATGATTCTCGACTGGATTTTTTGGGTGCCGAGTTGACCATAGGGGTATGTTGATTCCTCTACACTCAAGGGCTTGGGGGATCAAAGGGTTCACCAAGAATGATTTTAGGACTTGTTCCAAGCCTGGCATGAAATGTTTGATGTGTTTCTTTAAACAAGTACCTATGTTTAGTCTTACAAATATCCAAGCTATAAAGAATTAAATAACAATGCAAGACAAACAATGATGCAAGCAAACTAAGAACTATTGCTAGGATGATTCTTTATTTCAATGAAGACTAGACCTAATTTACAAGAAAGTAAATCTTTTTTTTTAACAAGGGTTCAAGAGAATACACAAACATAATTAGCCTAGATGCAAACTATGTGTTTTTCTTTTTCAATGCCTAGGAATAAAATGTTCTCTTAGATTAAGATGATTTTTACCTTTTATTAACAATTTTATTTTAACTTTAGAAAGGAAAATGATCACAAACCCTCAAAAAACAACCTAGCAGATCTAATAGATCACTTACTTGACTCGATGGATGATCCTAGCCAAATTCATGCCTTGTAAAATCTTGATCGCGAATTTAGGAAAAAACCTTGCAAAACAAGTTTAAACCTTAGAAACATTGATCAATGTTTGGGGGCCTGTTTAGGCCATTATGTGATTGAGCTTAGAGGCACAAAAGTCAACCCCTTGGTCCTTTTAGCTAACCATTCAAAAGTAAAAATGATTTTTGACCTTTGGAAATAAGCAAAACATGATATAACAACATGAAACAGGGAAAACAAAATTTTAGACACATATATACAATTAGACACCTAGGGTTTTGGGGATAAAATTTTTCCCCCAAGCCATTGTGATTGAATTCACACTTTATACAGATTGATAACAATTTTGAAAATGAAAGGAAGGCAATGAAACCCTTAGAGCATGAATTCGCACAAGATAACTCAAATCTAACCTAATGACGTAAAATTTAAGCTAACACCAAAAATTAATGATCTAGAACTAATAGATGCAAAGAAACAACCTGATAAGCCTATGGGGGAAGCAAGAGCAAAGGTGGAAGTCCTATCCTTCTAGAAGGTAATCTATCATCAAGGCTTCTCCACTTGCTTATCTTTGACAACAAAACTCACAAAACACACCAAAAGTAAAGCACCAAAAGCATTCCAGAAGTACCAAGTCTTAGAGATGTCAAAAGCACAAGATAAGATTAATATTAATATCATGCTCTAAAAGAGAAAAAAAAATCCTTATGTTTATAGGAGGATTGGAGGGGTTCAAAATGTAGGAAAAGAAAAAACAAAACTTAACCTTGGGTAAGAGGTGACATCATAAAGGGTTGACACAAAAATAAGGTTTTTATGATAAAAAAAAATCCTAAAATTATCAAATTCGCATCCCATTATGGATCGAGCATGAATTTGGTTAGGCTTGAAAAAAAGGCAAAAACAAAGGGGAACAAGGAGCCCAAATTTACTTTTGGTAATTTTGAATGACTTCTTAGGGATTCTAAGGAAAATGACTCATTTTGATGGGTCAATTTTCCATGTTTATATTTTACCCCCTCTTTGATTCATTTATGGCCTAAGAAATGTGTCAAAGAAATATGTAGATACCTATGAGCGAAGAACAAAAAACAAACAAAGAAAAGGATGGCAGGTTTAGAAGAAAGGATGGTGTAAAAATGGTGTCATTTCAAATACTTTGAAATCTTGCACACAAAATGAGACATTAATGACATTAATGCCTCCCAGGTCAGGGTGCCCCATCGAGTTTCAAAAGGAATGCGCAATTCCTAAAGAAACTCGAAATTGCAAACATAGAAGAAAATAGAGTGGCAAGCAAGAAAAAAAAAGAAAAGGAAAAAAAGGGATAAAAAGGCAAAAGGGGTGAAAATGCAAATCATTTTCACTGCACAAAGAAGAAAAAAAGAAAGGGCTCTGGAGAAAAAGGAAAAAATATGCCACATTGATCAACCATTACGAGAGTGAGGCTCATGTGGGGATAAATCGAGCATGGGTAAGCACCCAAAACCAAATCCTAGAAGCTCATTTTTCAAAGTTTATTTTTTATCAAATTTTTAGAGTTTTGGGAGGAAAATCACCACGTGGGATCCCAATATGAATTTGGGAGCCACTTGCCAATTTGGTAATGACCCAACAATGACTGAATTCACACCCAATCCATACAGGGCACAAATTCAGAGAAAAAAAGGAGGAAAATAAACAAAGAAATAAATGGAAGAGAAAGGAAAGAAAGGAGAGGAGAGGAAAGAAGAAAAAAAGCTTAGGTACATGCATTTAATATGTTTTGATATATATATATATATATAATTAATTGAACTGATAAAATTTCATTAATGTTTTTATTGTAGCATGAGGTTCTCGAAAATAGGGAGTGGTGGTTGAGCACATTGTACGAGGCACTACGGGAGCTCATGACGGGAGAGCAGGACACACTAGGGGTAGTGGGGCTACTACATATGGTAGAGAGACCCTAGGTGGAGGCAGATAGAGTGTTATTGATAGCATCGACGAAGAGGTGGTACCTAGAGTCATCAACATTTCGATTACCAATAGGGGAGATGATTATCACATTGGAGGATGTGTGACAGATACTACGCATCCCTATTAGGAAGAGCAATTTATAGAGCACAAGTGAAAAATACAACACTACAGATATTATCTAGGGATTGGACCCATGAGATCTAGTAAAGTGGGATTCACATAGATAAGTTATTGAAGTAATATGGAGCAGATGCCTTGACAACTGTACTTTATGGGGTAGTGGTTGGGTTCATGGTGTGGCATACTAGTAGGTTACACCTATCATGGGCACTAGCGGAGGTAGTGGCATATATGTAGGATCAATAAGCCATATTTACATGGGGCCCATATATGCTAGCCTGTTTGTATAGGATATTATACAATATCATGTATAAACGACATAAGGGGTTAGTGTGCATGACTTTGCTCTAGGTGTGGTGATCAAACCACATTGCAAGTTTAATATTTAATTTTGTAAAAAATCAATGTAATTTTAAAAAAAATTGATTTTAGACAAAAGATATTAAATTATTAAATAAAATGATTAAAAAAAAAAATTACCTTTAATTTATTTCTTGCCGCGGGTTCCTCGTGGCAAAAAATATTTTTTTGTTTGCCCCGACGGGAGTCGAACTCGCGACCTCCCATCGGGCAGCGCCTTAGCGCTGGCCCCTCCGTCGGTCGGGCTAGCTGGCCCGACGGGAAGGGAGGTGGCGCGCCTTCACCTTGAAGGCTTCCCCGTTGAGCGATGGGGAAATGAGTGGGATTTATCCCACATCGCCCATGCGGGCGATTTTATGTTGCTTAAAAGCAATAGAGCACACAATGCTCTTTGATTGCCTGCGGGCAATCAGGGTCTGTCGGACCCCTTTTGCTGTCGCCCATGTGGCACGACCGGAGGGGTCCACGTGTTAGGTGGCACACGTGGCTGTCTGCCACGTGGCCACCATGTGTCCAGTCTATCGTCCAGTGGCTGTCCGCCACGTGTCCAGTTTGATCCCTCATCAAGTGGATGTCCGCCACGTGTCCAATCCGGTATCTCATCCAGTGGTTGTCTGCCATGTGTCCAATCTGGTCCCTCATCCAGTGGTTGTCCACCACATGTCCAATCCGGTCCAGGTGTCCTGTCCAAGTGGTGCTTGCCACGTGTCCTGTCCAGTGGCTATGCCATGTGTTCGATCTCGTCCAGGTGGCACTTGCCACGTGTCCTATCCAGTGGTTGTGCCATGTTTTTGATCTAGTTGCTAAGTCAGTGCCTCGAGATCTGTGCCCAAGCACGTGTGGGTCCCAGCTATGATTGTCCTCGAGATTTGTGCGCAAGAGTTGGTTCGTAGTTGTAGGGTCTCTGATCCGATCACCGAATATCGGAGGGCGCTCCTGCCATCTCAGATCCTTATCGTCGAATCTGTGTCATCGATCGTCGGGGATCGAAGGTGTCAGATCCCTTGATAGGGATGTCCCCTGTCAGTGTTGGTCAGACCCGAGGGCACTCCTGCCCTCAGGTTTGGGTCTGGTTTCTGCCTAGGAGGGCGTGCCTGCCCTCTCGATTGTGTGTCAGATCCACGGGGGTAGCACTAGTGGCTATCGATAATCGAAGGGCCTCCTGCCCTCGGGATCTGGGCCCTGTGCTGCGGGCTTTGGCCTCTTGTCAAGCCCAATAGGTCAGACAGTAGAATGCTGTCAGATCTATCGGGATCTACGGGCCTACTCCCATGGCCACCCGATGACGTGGGCTTGCGGGCCCTCTCTCGTGGTCACCTTGTGACATTGGTCTGCGGGCCCTCTCTCTTGGTCGCCCGATGATATAGGCTTGCGGGCCCTGCTGCCTGGAAGCTGCCTCGGGATCCATGCAGGTCCTGAGGGCCAGTAGGGCCCTCGAAGACCGTGCCAGGTCTAGGTCGGGTGGAACAAGCGAAGCTCGTATTAGGCCACCCGACTGCGATGATACCAATGATGCAAGATAAGTCAGATCAAATAATAATCAAATTAATCTAACTAAACATTAGGTTTAAGACAAATGTTTATATAATACAATGAATAGTAAACCTAACTAATTCCCCACTAACCAAGCTAACAAATGCGTTAGGCTAGGTAGAGAGTTAGGTTTAGGATTGACTACCCTAGGATATTTAGGCTAGTTACCATTAGATATTTAGGACAGTAAATATCTATATGGTAGAAACTAAAACAGTAAATGTAGTAATAAATCCTAAGTAGTGTAATGCAATACACTAGCTTATTTTACCTAGTGGAGTAATTGGTAAGTATCCCAAGTAATGGAATATTACTCTAACAGTATGCACTTTGAAGACCATTGCCTAACCTACTAGATCAACCAATAGTATATAGATGGGATCGACACCTCAAGGAGTTCTAGAGGACATGTGTTGGTATCCTACCACTAGGGAGGTAAGTGATAAATGAGATGAGGGACCATATGATCATATGGTAGCCATAGCATCAAAATCCTAGCTGGGATGAGGATGGGAAGGAGTTAGCTTAGGTTACAAGGGTCCGATGGGTCACCATGAAGAGGTATGAGCTAGAGTTGTATTAGTTTGACCAGGTGTAGACAATTTGACATCCTCCAAGAGATACCAGAGCTAGGGAACTACTAGTATAGGTGGATAATGAGAGACCCATCATGGGTTGGAGGGGATATTGATGTGATTAGGTTTGTTAAGGAGGACTTGGATGATTTGATTTACATCGATCCAAGTACAAATGACATGGAGGTTGCTCTCGAATATCGAAGATGATATAGGGGCATCATGCCCCTGAGGATCTCCCCACCAATGCTAATGCAATGGTGCTATATCATGGATTTATGAGCGTAGTTGGTGCTTTGAGAGACAACTCAACGAACAACAAAGAAACAATAGAGAGGATGAGAGCCACCTAGGCAGGCATGGGTACAAGTCCATGTAGATATGATGACCTAGAGGATGACCATCATTCTTCCTAACAGAAGGAGATGGAGGACATCTAATGGCGTCCCCATAGTAGAGGTCAGATCGAGCATACCTATAGGAGAGGCCTTGACATCGATGACAGTGGGACCTAGTGAGACAACAATCACACACATGGATGATATCATGATAAATGAACATGCCCCCACCAGAACCACCTCTAATAGGTAGGGTTGAGGGTACATGCTCATACAACTAGGGCTAGGATCAGGGTGACATGCCAATTTTTATTGTAGCATGCATCCATGGGATGGTCTAGTGTGCCAAGCTCTCTATTGTGGCACACTAAATGGTTGACATGCACTCTATACTTTGTAAGTAATATACACGTTGTTTTATTTATGTGTGTTAAAAATATGTGTGAATTATATGTGTGTTTTTATTTATTTTGTTATGCATGAGTGGATGAAGGAATAAATACAAACAAGATGAAATGTAATGCATGATAAAAACTTAACTAACAAACAAAATAGGAAAGAAAAGAAAAGAAAGTGAGATTGAAGAAAGAGAAAAAAGTGACAAACAAAATAAGAACAGAACAAAAGAAAATAAAAAATAAGAAAATGATCAACAAAAGACAACAAAGGGTACTTATAATATGTTGTTTGTATGGGATTAGTGTGACCAAACGAACATAAGCTAAGCAAAAAAAGAGAAAAGAGATGGAGCAAAACCCTGTAAGGATGTATGCTCACAAATGGCCTAATGGGGACTGCCCCTCGCTGGTGACCATGAAGCTATCCCGTAAGGGTGTAATGCTCACTAGAAAAGATCAAGTGTGAAGTGATATCTCCTATGTGTGTACTCGCTAATGGCTATGGTTGGAGAGATACACACTAGGATTTATGCTCACAAATAACCAAATGGAGGCTTCTCCTCGCTTGGAGGCCATGAAGCTCTCGTACAGGGTGTGATGTTTGATTGATTTTCTAAAAGGAGTGTAACACAATAGGGGTGTGGTGTGTGCAAAAATATGTGTGAGCAAAACAAAGCACAACAAAAAAATATGCATGTGCGCATGTTCTAGATAGAAATAAGATTGAAGAAGAAGAGAAGCAAAAAGTAAACAAGATTGTGTATGTGTCCTTTTTGAAATTTCAATAGCTAAGGGATGTGCATAAGATAGTAAATGGTCGTATAAACACCATATATGATGAGGAAACTAAATTAGAAAAACACTAACTCAATATTATTTCCAAGTTGTGCTTAAATAGCACTATTTACAACCATAATATTCCAAAAATGGAAGATGCTAACCATAAACTATGACTAAGCAACTCAAAATCAAATTGTTAACTTTCACTAAGCTAACAAATCCAATCCAAAGACTATGTCGTCCAAATGTGTTGACATTTACAAATTGGAATTGGATATTATTAAATCAAACCTAGACTTAGGACTTAATTAAATAAGTAAAAGCTAACACCTAGTCTAGAACATAATTTATAACTTAGACTTAGGACTTAGACTTTAGTAAATGATAAAATAAACTAAGCCTAATAAACAGAAGCCTGGGTCTAAGGATGTCCACATCATCCCTCTCCACCATAGAAGCATTGGACTCCAATGCTTTTACAATAGGGGTGAGAGGGTGAGATATTGCATGTTGAAAATAAAGTTGACTGAGATGTTGAACAAGGTCATTGAGGCCACGAGTTGCAGTCGATGTTGGAGTAAAATGTTGTACATCTTCATCACCAATCTATGTAAGATCTCGATGAGGTACGGATGAAGCACCAATAGTCTGTTGCGAAGCCGATGAATTCTATTGTAGAATAGGAACAGATGAAGATGAAAATGAAGAAGGCCACTCTAAAATAGGAGGAAGAAGAGCAGGAGTAGCAAAAGGAGGTGCAAATGAAGAACTCACCTCCATGGGAGGAGGTAATGCAACAGAAGATGATGAAGACGCCACCTTGGGAGGAGGCGATGCAATAAAAGTAAGTGTGTCATGAGGCCTATTGAAGACTAATGTTATCTTCTTTGGGAGATAAGAGCAAGGCATAAATATGGTCCATGGTTGGGTATGAAGAAAAAATTACCTATTATTATGATGTAAAGTGTAGGTTTGACTATATGCATCATAAATAGCCCTTTTATCAAACTGATAGGGTTAGCCAAGAATAAGATCACAATAGTCCATGGGAGTCACGTCACAAGTGACTCTATCCACATAATGAGACCCAAAAGCAAATGACACAATGTAAGTCTTTGTGATATATAAGTTAGAATCCACATCCTTCCATCCCAATGGATATGGGTGGAAATGTGGTTCCATAGGCAATTTGAGCCTATCGACAACAAATTGTGCAATCAAGTTTGTTTGCAATCCATTATCGATAATACAATCCACAAAGAAGTCATGAGTGAGGTGGGATTTTGTGACAAACAAATGGTCACGACCACCTTTTTGATTCAATAGTGTAACATTGTTCAGTTTACCTCTTAATTCAACATATTATCTCCCTTCTCCCATAACCTCAATGGGACCCTTTTGGGGTTCCTCCATTGTAGGTTGTGCAAGTAAGTTCTTATGCTTCCTAAAACACTCAGATTCTAAGTGTCCATGTCTCTTACAATGATTACAATATTTATTTGCATTATAATAAGTAGGAGAAGAGGAGGAAGAAGAAGAAGGAGAAGAATTTGAAGGCATCTTGGCCTTTGAAGACTATTGTTGATTTGAAGAGTGAGAAGCTCCCTATGACCGAGTGATAAACTTATCTTAGGCTAATTGTGCATGGTTGAAGACCGCATATATTGTTTCCAAAGGAGTATATTTGAGCTCCCTATATAAGTGCTCTTGAAGGCCACTGATAAATTTTACAATCAATTCATCTGCAAGATCTTTCACATGAAGCAAAATATGTAACCTGTTGAAATAAGAGACATAATCCTCCACAAACATATTGTAAGCTTGGCATAATCTACACCATTTGACTCTTAATTCTTCGGCATAATCAGAAGGAGAAAATAAATTCTTCAATGCTTGGATCAATTATTCCCAAATGGTAATGGGATTTTGATTTGTTTGTCTATCCATGATGACTAGTTTTGCTAACTCACTCAATTAGAGTTTAGCAAAAGGAACTTGATCATTGATAGGAAATTTTGTATATGCAAACCAGGTTTTCATATCCATGATCCAACTATTTAACATCGGGGTTTTGAGACCCATCATACAACTTGAATTCACATTTTGTATGGGCCTTAGCATCTTTAGTGGCTTTTACATCAGGAGCATAACGAACTGAAATGTCATCCACTTTGTTGACCAAATGCCCAATAGTTTTTGCCAAGGAAAAAATTTGGTCAACTAAATTAGATGCCATTTGTGATCTAGTGTAAGCTAGATCTATTATGAAAGAATAACCTCTCTTAGACTATGACAAGAATTCTCAAACTATTGCCTTCTACAAGAGGAGTTATAAAATTTGTAAAAACTTAACTTCTCTATTTTACAAATTTGTGCCTTATTCCCAAGCAAAAAGATAGAATGGTGTTGTTATAAATCTTGGGAACTAAAAAATAAATAAAGCAATTAATTAATTTAACCAAAATTTGGTTAAATAAATAAAGCAAATTTAGAGGCACAAAATCAATTAATTATAAAAAATTAATTAATTAAAATTTAACCAAAATTTAGTTTTTGGCTGCTAAGCCAATGACCGTAGGCAGAATCAACAGGCGAAAACTGAGTCAACAACCTAGTGGGAAGAATTCAGTAAAGTCAATGGCATTAACGGAGCATGCACAATAGCACTTTGGTCACAACATAGCCAGCCCCAATGGTTGGTTGAATACTCTTAGATGGATAGCGCCTTATAAACCATGAATGGTTCCCCACACAATCGATGTGGAAAAATTCACCTACATAAACAAATAACTAATAACAACAAAAAAACTTTGTTATTAATGGGACATATTTCGAAAGGCAGCCAATCTTGTAAGGTAATCAGGACATTAGCAAACAGACAGCAAGGTGAAATCAAGAACGTTAACTGTGCTAGCCAAAAAATATTGACTGAAAGCTTTCCTACGGGAAAGTCTTTTTCAACTATTGTTATATCCCCCATATCCCAATTATGGTACAAATGAACAAGCAAAAATACCTGCAATATCATTGAAAAATGTTGTAACACATTGATAAATATTGAAACACGCTAAACAAATGTAGGGTGCACATCCACAGATCGCTGGAACCACCAGGAAATTATCTCTGTACACTAAAAATCAGTTGGAAACAAAGCACAACGATGGAAAATACCAAGGTAACCCATCGTTGTCAGAGAGGAAGTCACTATAATGAAAATTATTGTTGGTAATGTTGCAGGAAGTCAACCGAAGGTCGCAACTTTGGTAGGGCATATGCAAAGTCTTTCTATGATTGCAAATTGGCAATGGCACTGAAAAGTGGTCAAAACAGCAACGTAGGATTGACATCGACACTGATAAATTTAGACGACTACCAAAATTAGAAAGTTGATCAAGCCTCGAGAAGAAGAATATTGTTGTTGGTGTTGTCGTTACGATGACCCAAGGCTATCGACGATGCAAGTAGGGGCCAAGAATGGGTCGACAGTTCCATTCAGTGGACCAGTTGGCTATGATCAACACCAATCAATAAATCTTCAATCGATGGTTGTGTCGGTTGATGTTGGTGGCTAATAGTCGATGTTATATCAATAGGTGACGCGATGGTAACCGGTGGTAGGGCGTCGATTGAACTAGTTCGAAAAAAGCAATTGGTGTTCGGTAGGGCTTATCGATCAATGCTCAAAAATAGGGAAGGCCTGACTTGACATCAACTAATATCGACAGTGGCTAAGGTTGAAAATTCGAGGGTGACCGATAGATGGCTGGCGGCAATTGGGGTGATTGCATGAAAATTGGGTGAATCGCTCTCGATTGCCTTAATAAGGTAAATTAAAATAAGAACTTATAAAATTTAAATAATAATAATAATATTATTAAAATATTAATATTAATATTTAATTTTAAACCTTATTATAACCTTATGCAACCTTAAATTTGCTCAAAACTTGGAGTAAACACATCCAATTTGCACCAAATTTTGTGCATGAATGCAAATTGACTAGATAAAGCTAATAAAGGGCCAAATTTGAACCTAAATTAGGAATTTGGAGGGGATTTTGCAAGGAATTTATGCACCTTATCCTCTGTAAACTAAAACTTCCTAGACAAACTAGGAGCCTAACTATCACAAGCCTGATCATAAGCTCTGATACCAGTGATGAGGAAATTGAATTGGAAAAACACTAACTCATTCTTGTTTTCAAGTTATGTATAAATAACACTATTTACAACCATAATCTTCCAAAAGTAAAATATGCTAACCATAATTTATGATTAAGCAACTCAAAAGCAAATTGTTAAATTTCACTAAGCTAACAAATCCAATCCAAAGACTATGTCGTCCAAATGTGCTAACATTTACAAATTGGAATTGGATATTATTAAATCAAACCTAGACTTAGGACTTAATACTTAATTAAATAAGTAAAAGCTAACACCTAGTCTAGAACATAATTTCTAACTTAGACTTAGGACTTAGAATTTAGTAAATAATAAAATAAACTAAGCCTAATAAACAAAAACCTAGGTCTAAGGATGTCCATGCAGTATCTATCCAATCCCTGAGGATCCCTTAACAATTGAAAGATCAAAAAGGAAAAGTGTGATCAAAACAAGATGCACAGATAGAAGAATGAACGTATATCCTTAGTCTTGGAGAAAAGAAGAAAATATTGATAATTTGCAAAGGACAAAGGACATACACGAGATGAAGAACTATATCCCTTGATTTGGAGAGATTTAAAGTTATTGAAACTTTTAAGGTCAAGAAACATATAAAAGAAAAGAAAAGAAAAACAAAGAAAAGAGGGACGACAACAAAATGCAATGATGAAGATGTGTCCTAGGTTGGGGGTTCACTAAGCATCAATGACCTAGTATGAGTGTAATGCATACGAGTTAGAACCTAACTACGTTTAATCATGTGCCTCGTTGAGAAGTCTCCAAAAATCTATATGCTCAAGCAGCCAATGCAAGTATGATCAAACAACAAAGTAACTATATGATAAGCAAATATACAAAGTGAAACAAAATGTCAAGCAATTCATGCAAATTATGATAGGCAATCATGCCATATGAGCAAGCAAACCAAATTTAGGATGGATAAGGATAATATGAAATCATGTATAATATCATTTTAAGTGCATTCTTTTCATTGGTTCTTTAAGTTATTTACCATCTAATGACACCAAACGGTAGGCTCTTGAGTCAAACTTGGTTGTTATTACAAAGGGACCTAGCGAATTGGGCTAAAACTTACCTTTAAAATCTATACGAGCATTAGTGTTCTTCTGATTTTCTTTGAGATCAAGGTCCCCAACCTCAAACGAATGAGTGCAAAATTTCTTAGAGTAAGATCACTTGATCCAATTTAAATAGGCTCAAAGAGGCTCTAAGACATGGATGCACTTCTCATCAAATAAATCCAACTGATTTAAATAATCTAGATGAAATTTAGCACACATTATAATTGTGCCATATTTCTTAGCTATCAAAATGGCGACACAAGGGACTAACTCCTCAAAGAAAAGGCTATTATGAAGGAAATCTTCATGAGCCACGTCATAAAGAGTATTCCTCTTAGCACTTTCTTCAAGAGTTTCTAAACAAAATTTGACACACATCCTAAATGTACCTTCATTCTTAGCGATAATAATGATGACTCCAATTGCTCAAGGTCTATAGGATATAGGAACGAGGTCCACTTGAGAACTAGAAGACTCAACATGGGTGAAACAAGGGACTGATCCATCAAAGAAGAAGCTATTTTGGAGGATATCTTCATGATCCATATCACAAAGAGTATCCCATTCGACATACTCCTCTAGGATCGCAACTAATTGAGGGTGCACCAAAGTTATCACATTGCAAAACAAAATGTTAGAGGGAGAAAGTGGTCCCTCATTCTCATTACTCCATTCCAAGCCATGATGATCCATAAATTTAACATAAGTAACAACTTGATCATCATCAATTGGTAAGGGTTGGTTTTTGTTGGGGATGTAACCTATGCCACATCTCCTAGGCCAAAGCTCAACTTCCAAATATTCTTGAATACATTTTTGTTGTGGCCCCAAACCCTTACCTACATATCCCATACTATAGATGATCTACTTAGGAAGTGGGTAATCATTAAATAGATAACAATGGGTAAAGGTTCGCTCTATCAAAAAGGGGTTGCTACCATGGATATTTTCTTTGTGGGACGTAGCCACGTAGACTAAGATACACATACGAATGTGTACTACTTCACCATATTTATGAGGTAAACCCATAGTTTAGGGTGAAGGTGGTAGCTTGGCTAGATCTAGAAGTGGAATGTCATTGAGTAAATTATCTTGATCATGTGATGAGATTGTGATGGATGGTTTCTCATTTATTTTGAAATTCTCAAACTCCTTGGTGATCCAAGAATTTCTATGAAGAGAAACATATGGATAAAAATTGATGCTAGATTGAGCTTGCTCAACCATTGACAAATATTAGAATGGATGAGGGTCGCCCAGAATGGTGATAAGCTAATTTTCAAACTCATATTTCAAACATTGATGAAGAGTAGAAGGGATACCACTCATTTCATGAATCCAAGGTCACCCAAGAAGAAGATTAAAATTTGTGGGACAATATACCACATAAAACAAAGTGTCTAAGATCTTGGGTTCTACCCTAAGGGGAAGGGATAAAATTCCATAGGCCTCTTGATACTCGTTGTTGAAATTTGTTATGATAAAATCAATTTTGGTTAAATCTTCCTCCTTAAATCCAAAATTTTGAAAGAAATTATAAGTGCATATTTTGAGGGAGGAACCATTGTCCACTAAGATCCTCTTTATGAACTTTTTTCCAATTATCCAGTGTTGTAAAGATGACAATCTCCTTGCAAATTTGAGGAAGGAAGTTCACCAACATAAAAATATGTGATTTTTCCCAAGAGAACCAACAACATTGACTACGTTATTAGGGGAAGATCCTGCAGGACAAATTGTTGACTTAGAAGCTTCAACAAGGCTTCCCTGTGAATAGGAGAAGTATCTAAAAGTTCTAAGACGAATATCTTGGTAGGTGTGCTACTTAATTATTGTTGGATGTTAAAGGAGACTTTTGGTTGTGGCTTCAACACTAAGGTTGGTTTTTCTATACTTGTGATCCTTTTTTGGGTACTCTTAAGCACTAAGGGTGGTCTAGATGGTTGGTTGGATGTAGAACTTGTCTCATGTTGATATTGTTGAGTCGGTTGAGCTTGAGCTTATTGCATTGTATTAGTTGCTATCTTACCAACCATTTTGTTGCAGGGATATGGAACATTATGATGACACTTGATTAGTTGTTTGTTGCCCATGATTAGGTAGGGGATTTTGGAAGATTCCCATATCTTGATTAGTTTTTGGTGTTTGTTGAGTAGGAGGTTAATTATTTGGAGGTTTGTGGTTAGGAGTAGGCTAGGAGTCATCCATAACAAGATGATCCTTGTCTATTAAGTCCTAAACCATGTGTTTCAACCTCTTACATGAGTTTATCATGTGCCCCTCCACTCTATGATACTCACAATGCTAACCAAGCTTATACCAATATGTTGTTGTATTAGGTTACTTTATGGGAGGCAGCTTGATCACCGTAGATTCTAAAAGTTGCTTAAGGACCATGAAATAGGTTGGTTGAGTTTAGTAAAATTCCTTGGTGGGGGTTTTTGAGGTTTGCTAAGTACCAAATTTTGCAAGGTACTAGTTGCATTAACATTGTTGGTTTGCTTGTTATCCATTACCCCATCACCAACTACATGCTTGTTCTTATATTGGGTTTTCGTGGTCCTTTCATCTTCTCTCCTTAACTTTATTTGACCTCTTTGAATGAGAGCCTTCTCTACTCTTATTTCCAAATCTATCACTTGTTCGAAAGAGGTAATTGTTGTTTCCAATTCATATGAAATCAACTCCTGTAAATTTCCAATAAAGATCTCGAGCATATCTCAAGGAGGTAAGGTGTACCTTGATCATCCAACTAAACTTCTCCATCGAGACAATTTTTTTGAAAAACTTTCATCTCTACCTTGCTTTAGGAGATACAAATCTTAAATGGTTACTCTTTTCTCCACATAAGCTCCAAATTGTTGAACAAACAACTCAGCTATCTCCTCAAAGTTCCTCAAAGAATGATGGGAAAGTTGATAATACCATTTTAATGTCATACCATCAAGACTCTTAGGAAACGTTTTTAGCAACAACATATCATAATATATAATATCATGGTGTGTTGTTCTAAACATCCTTAAATTTTCTATTGGGTCCTTTGTTCCCTTATAAATAGGTAAAATTGAATTGAAAAATGCTTGGAATAGGGCCTAGCAGCTACCGTGGTATTTAGGGGTTGATTGCACATTTCCTTATAGTTGTAGGTGAAAATTGGTGCTTGAAGTGAATCCTTTCTTAATGCTAGTTGTGTCACTATACTTGTCAAAATTTGCATATCAATATTGTTGTGCAATGCCCCTAGATTCCCAAAGGGCAGGTTATAGGTAGGTTGTTGAAAAGTAACTTGGTTAATGTTGGAGGCATTAACACTATTATGGTAAGGGTTATGGAATGGGATGTTTTGTGTAGTATCTTGTTGTGGGATGTAGTTCACATTTGGTGGAACAGAAGAAGGAATGTTGATATTAGAAGAATGAAAAAAATTGTAAATTATGGTGGAATGCACTACTAGTTGGAGGAGGTTGCTAAATTCCTCCAACATTGGTGGTTATTGTAGTATCATATGTAGGTTTATGAAATGGATTAACATGTTGTTTGGATTAAAACAAAGGGTTGAAATGAATGTTGAGGGGCGAATTGGTTTGATGATGAGACATTCCAACTTCTTTGAAGTGGGTGTCTTCATTCATGACCTTATCTAAGGTTTGCTTGTTTTGCCTATAAAAAATCAAGAAATTATTATATGATTTGAAGGGGAATTGACCGTGAGGTCCTTTAATAGGATCAAAGTACTCATAAGTCTTTATGTCCTCTTCATCTTCCTCTAGATTGGGATTCTCTCTATCAACCTGATCATCCTCATGGCATAAAGGTTTTTCTTCATATTCTATCATATTGCTTGCTCCTAAGGTTTGGGGTCTTAGGATTAAGAGAAAAATAAAGAAGAAATAAAAACTAATGCAAAAATAAAAAGGACACAAAAAAGTTGATTAGATTTTTGTTTAATTTTCCTAATCTATGAAAACAAATTAAATGATCTTACTTACATTTTAAAACCCAAAATGAAAAGGTCAAAATAAAAAAGCTTCCTAGATTGGCCACTAAGGACGTGTTTCATGTCAAGTTCACCAAAGATGTAGAGGGGGAAAACTGCCCTACCATGTATGATTCTCGGTTGGATTTACTGGGAGTCGAGGTGACTATGGGGGTATGTTGATTCCTCTACACTTGGGAGCTTGTGGAATCGAAGGGTTCACCACGAATAGTTTTAGGACTCACTCCAAGTCCAAGATGGAATATTTGATGTGCTTCTTTGAACAAGCACATATGTTTTGTCTTACTAAGATCTAAGCTATAAAGAATTAAAGAACAATGCAAGACAAATAATGATCCAAGTAAACAAATAACTATTCTTAGGATGATTCTTTATTTCAATGAAGACTAAACCTAATTTACAAGAAAGTAAATCTTTTTTTTTAACAAGGGTTCAAGATAATGCACGAACGTAATTAGCCTAGATGTAAACTACGTGATTTTCTTCTTTCAATGCCTAGGAATAAAATGTTCACTTAGACTAAGATTAATTTTACCTTTTCTTTATTATTTTCTTTTAACTTTAGAAAGTAAAATGATCACAAACACTCAACAAACAACCTAATAGATATAACAGACCACTTACTTGACCCGATGGCTAATCTTAGCCAAATTTATGCCCTATAAAATCCTGACCACTAATTCAAGAAAAAACTTACAAACTAACTTCAAACCTTAGAAAAATTGATCAGTTTTGGGGGGCCTGCTTAGGCTACTATGTGACTAAACTTGGAGGTGCAGAAGTCAAGCCCCCTTGGTCCTTTTAGATGACCGTTCAAAAGTAAAAATGATTGTTGACCTTTAGGAACAAGCAAAACAAGATATGATAACATGAAATAATGAAAATAGAGTGCTAATAGAATGAATGTAGTGGAAACACATATATGCAATTAGACACCTAGGGTTTTGAGGACAAAAAAATTCCCCCAAACCACTATGACCAAATTCATGCCCTATATAGATCGAATGCGAATTCAAAAAATAAAGGAAGGTGGCAAAACCAAGGGTTTTATTGAATTCATGCCCTATAAGGAGCGAGAGACAAATTTACACAAGACAACTCAAATCTAACCCAACAATGTAAAATGCAAGTTAACACCAAAAATTGATGATCTATAACCAATAGATGCAAAGAAACAACCTGATAATCCTATGGGGGAAGCAAGAGCAAAGGTCAAATTCCTCTTCTTCCTTTTAGAAGGCAATTTGTTGTCAAGGCTTCTCCACTTGTTTATCTTTGAAAACAAAAATCACAAAATACACCAAAAGTAAAGAACCAAAAGCATTCCAGAAACTGGGTCGCACGACTCTTTAGAATAGAGATCTAGCGGCGGTCGAATGAACACAGAGGAGAAAGGGGACTATCAAAGTATGGGACCAATGAGAGGAAAGAAGAGGCTTTAATACAATACTTGGGCTGCAAGATGTTCCTTTCGTCTGTGTCCCCGGTTGTTCGCGATAGCCATAACAACAACCAACCAACCTCACTGCTTTAATATAACTTGGGGAGGAGGAAGATGCTTCTTTTGGACTGATCGCATTCCTGAGATCTAGAGATTTCAAAAGCATAAGATGAAAATTAAGATCAAGATCATGCCATGAAAGAGGAAAAACAATCCTTCTATTTATAGGAGGATTGGAGGGGTTCAAAAGGTGGGAAAATAAAAACAAAACTTAACCTTGGGCAAGAGCTGACATCATAAAGGGTTGACACAAAAATAGGGTTTTTATAACAAAAAAACCTAAATTTATCGAATTTGTACCTTGTAATAGACTAGGCCCAAATTCGACCAGGCTAGAAAAAAAAATAAGATCAAGTGCGAATTCAACTAGGCTAGAAATAAAAAGGCAAAAACAAATGGGAACAAGGAGCCCAAATTTGATTTTTGGTAATTTTGAAATACTTCTTAGGGATTCTAAGGAAAATGACTTATTTTGATAATTTTCCATGTCTACACATATTATACATTTAAAAGATATGTTATCATAATATATGATTTGGATCCATAATTTAACCCTATACTTAAGAATAATTAATTATGGTAAAGGTTTATTTATATTAATCATGACCAATATCTGAGCATAAACAACTAAGAATTCATCTTTTGTAGTTTTTAAAATATCAAAAAATTCTCCTAGAGTGTTGTCTATTGCCTTGAAGGTATAAATTTCCTAGAATTCAATGGGCAATCCATACATCCTAACCCAAACTGGTACGAGGGATAGATTTACATTTTCAGGTGCAAAGCCTTCATAACGGGTAAGGAAGAGTCCTATTCTTCTCGTAAACCAAGGATCTCCTTTTAGGATTCTATCTCTTTCCTCCCTAGAACAAGAAATAGCTAGGAATAAACCTTTGGTAAGAAAGGATAGATTCACTCATGGAGACTTCCAACTCCTATTAATTCATTTTCTCAAGGTCAAAGCCCTTGGCCAAGACCCATTAAATTTACCAAAAACTACCCTATATTTTAGCAACAAGGATCACTTCTTTATGAGGTCCTCACTAACCTCTACTACTAGGGATGATTTTAAGGATTTTTTTGTAAATCGGTCCATGGGAAGGAAACTATAACTCAAAATTTATTGGAATTTACCAGAATATCCTATAGCGATTATATTATTTAAAAATAAACCTATAATATTTTGCATGCAAAACTTCTAAGATAATGAAGGGAAAAAATAAACTTAACTGAAAAATTCTATACCTAGATAGAATGTCATACCTTGTTGATGCCTTATCCCTCTATTGATCCTCCCATCATCCAAACCCTAGTTGATAGATATTTACAATTTTATTTTTTGCAACTTGAAAAATTGTCATTGCCCTTATTTTAGATGGCTAACTTCATAGGGTCATATCCCCCTCAATACCACTTGGATTCCTTCATATGACCACTCATTTTAAATATTTTCAAAGTTAACACAAATTGATCCAAGAATCATCTAAATCAGACAACCCTTTGCAAAGAAATGACTCCTAAAAAATAATACATTTTTAAGAAAATTTTGCCCTAACACTCCTTGCCTTGAAGGTATCAATTTCCTAGAATTCAATGGGTAATCCATACATCCTAACCCAAACTGGTACTAGGAATAGATTTACATTTTTATGTGCAAAGCCTTCATATCAACGGGTAAGGAAGAGTCCTACTATTCCCATAAACCAAGGATCTCCTTTTAGGATTCTATCTTTTTCCTCTATGGAACAAGTAATGGCTAGGAAGAAACCTTTGGGAAGAAAGGATAGACTCACTCATGGAAACTTCCAACTTCTATCAGTACATTTTCTCAAGGTTGAATCCCTTGGTCAAGAACCATTAAATTTACCAAAAACTACCCTATATTTTAGCAACAAGGATCACTTATTTGTGAGGTCCTCACTAAACTCTACTACTAGGGATGATTTTAAGGATTTTATTGTAAATCAGTCCATGGGAAGGAAACTATAACTCAAAATTTATTGAAATTTACCAGAATATCCTATAGCGATTATATTATTTGAAAATAAACCTATAATAATTTGTATGTGAAAATTTTAAGATAATGAAGGGGAAAAATAAACTTAATTGAAAAATTCTACACCTAGATAAAATTTCCTACCTTGTTGATGCCCTATCTCTCCATTGATCCTCCCATCATCCAAACCCTAGTTGAGAGATATCTACAATTTCATTTTTTGAGACTTGAAAATTTGTCACTATCCTTATTTATATGGCTAACTTCATAGGGTCATATCCCCTTCAATACCACTCAGATTCCTTCATATGACCACTCATTTTAAATATTTTCAAAATTCACACAAATTGATCCAATAATCATTTAAATCAGACAACCCTTTGCAAAGAAATGGCTCCTAAAAGATGATACATTTTTCAATAAAAATTTACCCTAAAGCTACCCTAGTTTTGACTGACTATCTTCACATAGTCATGTCTTCCTTAAAATTGCTTAAATTCTTTCGAATCCACTCATTTTAAAACTTTTTAAATTTTGTATAAAATGGGATAAGAATCATTTTAATTTGACAACTTTATGCAAAGATATGGCTCTTAAAAGATTATTCATTTTTTTAAAATTGCCTTAGCTTTGTCGATGGTATGAGTTCACCATTGGGTGTGCAATTTATATTTTGACTTAATAACATAAATATAACCCATTTAAAAAACAATAAATAATAAAAAATACATCATCAAATTTAAATATCAAGGAGGAGCCACAATATAATATATATATTTATTTTCCCTAGGAACTAGTAGGTATATAACCCAAATATCCAAATCTTTACCATCCGACTGCCAAACTTGGCTGGGTGCTATACACGTACTCTAAGGCATATGCTTTTAGATATCCATCCCAAGTACCCTCTGGCCTTTCATATGTGAGGGAATTTTTGTATTAACGCTCCAACAATACTAGATATTGATTTCTATCGATAATTTAATTTAGGCAAAGGACTTCAATTAAGCAATATATGAGTTTCAAGATATGCTTCAAGAGTTTTATTTACCCTTTTCTTGTGAAAAAAAGATTTGGTAGAGAATCTATCAAAAAATAATGGATACTTTGTGAAGTTGGAATATATGTAAAGTGAATTGGTTTGATGATGAGATGTTCAAACTTCTTCTAAGTAGGTGTCTTCATTCATAACCTTATCTAAGGCTAACCTATTTCGCCTATAAAAATTCAAGAAATGATTATATAATTTGAAGGTGAATTGATTGTGAGGTCCTTCAATAGGATCAAATTCCTCACCAATTTCTATGCCATTTTCTTCTTCTTCTAGATTAGGATTCTCCCTATCAACCCGATAATTCTCATGGCATAAAGGATTTTCTTCAGGCTCTATCATATTTCGCTTGCTCCTAAGGTTTGGTGTCATAAGATTAAGAGAAAGAGAAAAGAGAAAATAAAAACTAATGCCAAAATCCAAATGACACAAAAAAAGTTGATTAGGTTTTTGTTTATTTTTCCTAATCTATGCAAACAAATTAAATGGTCTTGCTTACATTTTAAAACCCAAAACAAAAAGGTCAAAAGAAAAAGGCTTCCTCGATTGGCCACTAAGGACTTATTTTATGTCGAGTTCACCAAAGATGTAGAGGGGGCAAAACTGCCCTACCGTGTACGATTCTCAGTTGGATTTTCTAGGAGTTGAGGTTACCGTGGGGGTATTTTGATGCCTCTACACTTGGGAGCTTGTGGGATCGAAGGGTTCACTAGGAACAGTTTTAAGACTCACTCCAAATCCAAGATGGAATTTTTGATGTGTTTCTTTGAACAAGCACCTATGTTTGGTCTTACTAAGATCTAAGCTATAAAGAATTAAATAACAATGCAAGATAAATAATGATACAAGTGAACAAAGAGATATTATTAGGATGATTCTTTATTTCAATGAAGACTAAACCTAATTTACAAGAAAGTGATTTTTTTTTTTTTTTTTAACAAGGGTTCAAGAGAATGCACGAACATAATTAGCCTAGATGCAAACTATTTGTTTTTCTTCTTTCAATACCTAGGAATAAAATGTTCACTTAGACTAAGATAAATTTTATCTTTTCTTAATAATTTTCTTTTAACTTTAGAAAGTAAAATGGTCACAAATGCTCAACAAACAGCCTAACAGATCCAACAAACCACTTACTTGACCCGATGGCTAATCTTAGCCAAATTTACACCCTGTAAAATCTTAAGTGTTAGTTGCTTAGTTACAGGTTTTGAAGATACATGTAAGTGTGATTTGCAATAATGGAGTTAATATGAAGGATCTACATTAACTCATTGTAAAATATAAATATCTAAAATTTAGGTTCATCAAACTTAATATTGATGGCACTTCAAAAGGCAACCCTAGAAAAGCTAGTGGAGGTGGTATTTTTCATAATAATGAAGGTAAATTTATCTTCACCTACTTAAACTCATGGAACTTTAATAAACAACTATGCAAAGGCTAAGGGACGTCTTCTATGAACTAATATAGCCATGGAAAAATGATGGATACATATTTTTATTGAAGGGGAATCATAGTTTATTATTAATGCTTTCAAAAAATGATGCAAGGATTGGATCAACAATATCATTATTCTAGATGTCCAACAATTATTGATAGAGATGCCTTCCTAAAAATGTTAATATATCTATAGACAAAGTAATAAGGTGGTAAATAATTTAACCAATCATGAGATTGATATTCATTTGGAAAAAATCAAAATTTTATAAGGGTAGGCAACTAGCCAAGGAAAATCTTATCTCTTAATGAAAATGAAAATGATATCAAGATTTTGATAGAGGAATGATCGCTTTGCGAAGGATTAGGCCTTTTTTTTGAAAAATATCTCATCTTTTAGGAGCCATATCTTCACGAAGGGTTATCCGATTCAACTGATTCTTGGACCAATTTGTGTGGAATTTGAATAGCTTTAAAATAAGTGGTCATATGAAGGAATACAAGCAATATTAAGGAAGGTATAATCCTATGAATTCAACCATCCGAAACAATGGTAGTGATAAAATTTCAAGTCATGAAAAACAAAATTGTAAATATTTGTCAACTAGGGTTTAGATGATGGGAAGAGTAAGGAAGGGTTAGGACTTTAGTGCGACAAGACATTCTATTTGGACATAGAATTTTTTAGCTAAGTTTTTTTCCCTTCTTTATCTTAGAAATTTTGCATGCAAATTATTATAATTTTTTTATCAAATATTATATTTGCTATAGGACATTTTGATAAATTTTAATAGATTTTGAGTTTTAGTTTTCGTTAAATAGATTGATTTATAGTTAAATCCTTAGAATCATCTCTAGTGGTAGAGGTTAGTGAGTGCACCTCAAAGAGATCCTTGTTGCTCTAACATAGGGTGGTTTTTGGTAAATTTAATGGGTATTGGCCAGGGGCTTCAGCCTTGAGAAAATGGATCAATAGGAGTTGGAAGTCTTTGAGAGTGATTCTATCCTTTTTTTCCAAAGTTTTATTCCTAGAATTTTTTTTTTTTTAAGGAAAAAAGAAAAGAAATTCTAAAATGGGGACCTTGGCTTATGGGAAGAGCAGGACTCTTCCTTACCCGTTGGTATGAAGGCTTTTCACCTGTCCCTAGTACGAGTATGGATTAGGAGTTTTGGGTTACCCATTGAATTTTGATAAATAGATACCTTCAAGACAATAGGCAACACTCTAGGAGAATTCCTTGAGATTTCATATACTACGAAAGATAGATTCTTGGCTATATATGCTCAAATATTGGTCATGATTGATATAAGTAAAGCTTTACTAGAATAAATCATTCTTAAGTATGGGGATAAGATGTGGATCTAAACCATAGATTATGAAAACATATATTTTAGATGTATAAGATGTCATGATGTGGGGCATATTGATAGATCATGCCCTGAGAAGAGCCCAACAAAATCATATGTAGAAAACCACAAGAGAAACTTACAAATGGACATGGATGAAGATGGTTTTTAACTTCCAAAAAATAGATCTAGAAAAATGATAGAAAATAAATAGTGGAGACCAATAATGAAGGATATTGGAAGAAATAGCAACTCTTTTGAGGCTTTAGCCTATGAAGAAAAAGTAGATCAAAACTTAGAGGACACAATACAATAAGTTCAACATATTACAAGGAACTGGCTATTCGGTATGATCTTGATTTAGGGAAAAACATTTTTGATGAACTTAAGGAATGCATCTCAATCAATTTTTGAAGACTCTCTTGAAGTACCATACACCATTCAGGAAAAAAAATTGGTAAAGAAAATGTAGTTTTAGAAGGTAATACCTCTACCATTAATAATGATATACTAGAAAATGAGGAGGACAAGTCAAAAGCTTATATAGCGAAGCCAAGAGAGGATAAATATGATGAAAAATATAATTGTGAAAGAATATTTAGGAATATAATAATAAGACCTACTCTTGATATAGGCAAGACAAAAAGAGGAAAACCCTCAAATTATCAAGCAAGATCTAGGGAAGCAAGAGCAAACATGGAGAAAGGAACACAAACTAAGTTGGTTGAACTTATTTTTACCAAATAATAAAATGATATTGGTGATACATAGGTGGGACCAATAACCCCTAATGATACATGGTTATCATATCATGGAATATAAGGGGTGCTAATACCTCATCAAAGCAAAGGTGTATCATGGACCTTTGTTTAAGTAATGATCTTGATATTCTTTGTATCTAGGAAACTAAAATGACAAAAAAAAATCAATTACTATGAAAGCAGTATGGACAAGATGTGAATGGGATGCTATGAATTTTGAAGGAGTGGTAGGAGGAATTCTAACTTGTTGGAATCCTTCTAGAACCTCCTGTGTAACCATTCATAAAACTAGGCATTGGTTAGCCTCTTTAGTCACTTGCTACTTTGCAGATATTCATTTCATCTTATCAATGTCTATGGACCTACAACTCAATCAGGTAGATTAGAATTTTAGAGTGAGATTGAAGGATTTATGATAAGAAAATACCAAGAAACCCGATTTATGATCATAGAAGATTTTAATACCATAACCAAACTCGATGAAAATTTTGAAGGAATTAGGAAATTAACCCGAAGTATGAGAGATTTCTCAATTTTATTCAAAATAATAATCTATGGGAGGTTGAGTTTGAAGAAGATAACTATACATGGACCAACATCAGGAGAGACCAGAACCTAATAGCAAAAAAATAAGATAGATGCATACTCTTAGATCATTGGCTAGATGAAGGAACTTGTGCTAAAATAAATACCTTAACAATGATTGGTTCATATTACTATCCAATAAGAGTTAAAATGGTGGTAAGAGAATTAAAAAATATCATATTTTTAATACGAGAAAATTTGGGAAGACCATCCTCAATTTGTTGATATGATAGTATAAACGTGGAATTCTTCAGGAAATGGTGGGTTGTATGCTCTTCCAAAACAAATTAAATCTATGACATCTAGATTAAAATAATGGAACAAGAACACTTTTGGAAATATTTTTGAGAAGAAAGAACTAAAAGATAAACTTTCAAAATTCCAAAAAGGTGATCATAATAATCCAAGCTACGAGGAAAGGGAATCGCTTAGTGAATATCATAATATTTTGAGTAAGGAAGAGAAATTCTAGAGATTAAAATAAAGATTGACTTGGTTAAAAGGAGATAAAAATACAAAGTTTTTTCATAGGATGCCTATAGTACAAAGATCGACATCCAAAATTTGTAGAATTAATTCAATAAAAGGGATTTGGATTGAAGATCAGAGTCAAATTAGAAATGAAGTAAAGTTTTTTATCAAAATATTCTAGGATCAAAGGAGATTGAAGTTCTTAATGATAAACTTCTTCAATATGTACCTTCAGTTATAATGAATGAAGACAATAGGAAACTAATGGAGCCTATTACTCTAGAAGAAGTTCATTTAGCTTTTTTCTCTTTTAATAAGGATAAATCCCCAGGTCCATATGGGCTCTCTGTAGCTTTTTACCAACATAATTGGGATATAGTGAAGGATTCTTTATTGGTGGTAGTGGAACAATCTAGGGTAAAACAATACATACCTTATAAATAAATACAATATATCTTACCCTAATTCCAAAAAATAAGGACGTTGAATTGTTTGATTCTTTTAGACCCATAAATTTATGTAATATGCAATTTGATATTATCTCCAAAGTGATGGCAAAATGATTAAGGCCATTGTTAGACACAATTATTTCAAAAAAGTAAGGAGGATTTATGAAAGGGAGGCAAATTCTAGATGGGATCATAGTAGCTCATAAAGTTATACATTCAACAACTTCACGAAAAGAGAAAGCAATGATCTTAAAACTCGATATGAGTAAAGCCTGTGATAGGGTTAAATGAGATTTTCTTTTTGTAGTTTTAGAAAAGTCTAGATTTGGAAAGAAATGAGTTAGATGGATTAAAGCTTGTGTCTCTACATTTTCTTATTCAATGTTGGTCAATGGGTTAGTAACATCATCTTTTAAAGCCAAAATAGGCCTTAGATAAGGAGATCCTTTATCTTCTTATTTGTTCATTATTATGGCAGAGGTTTTGAGTAGGAATTTAAATAAGGCTTACAAGGATGAGCTTATAAGTGGATTTAAGGTTAGTAATAACATCGACAACATCACCCATCAACAATTTGTAGATGATACAATCCTTTTATGAAGGACAAGGATAAATGAGGCCGAAGCTTTGAATAATATTTTAAAGGAATACAAAAGAGCATCAGGGAAAAAATTTAATAGGACAAAATCCAAATTTACTTCCTTAACACTCCAACTAATATCAAAGCAAGAATTTACAGGTTACTTCAAATGGAGGAGGCAAATTTTTTAGCAAGTTATCTAGGGATGCCTTTATTTGAAGGGAGAATGAGGATAGAATTATGGAATCCAACTATTAGTAAAGTTCATAATAAACTACCAACTTGGAAAGGTATATGGTTACTATTAACAGGAAGAATGTAGTTAATTAAGAAAAACTTACAGACCATTCCAACATATTATATGTCATTGTATATTATGCCTAAATTAGTTGAAAAAAGTTTAATCTATATTATGCGATCTTTTTTATGTTCAAGTTTACATGATAAAAGAAAATTTTCTTTGATGAAACGGAGCAAGGCGTGTGATGATAAAATTAGGGGAGGTCTTGGTTTAAGAGTTCTTAAGGATGCAAACTTAGATCTTAGGGGGAAAGGAATTTGGAGACTGTACAAAGAGAGTCAAAGACAGCGGGCAAGAATTCTTCTAAGTATGTTGAGCCTAATGACCCAGGTTTAATATTTACTACATTCTCTCTACCAAATGGTTCTGCTATTTGGAAATGTTTAAAAAAATCTATTTATCTAATAATTAAATGTTTAAGATGGGTGGTCGGTGTTGGAGAATATTACATTATTTGGTACATGCTAATGTACCTCCTTGGTACAACCTTGTAAATATTAGATTAGGCTTGTGTCCTAGATTAGTGTGTGAGTAAATATTTTATGTAATGTAATAATGTACAGGAAGTGCATGAGTGATATGCAAATAAGTGTGCAAGTGTAATGTGTGTAAATATGCACAACTGTATCATATGTAAGTGTGCACATATATTCTTAGATTATGAAATGTTATGTGAAGAGTCATGCCCAAGTGTGCATACAATATAGAGCCATGTGTATGCAAGTATCAAGTAGATAAGCCAATAGTCATGAGACTTGGAATAAGGAAAGGAAGAGTCAAGTAACCAAAGAGTCATCCTATAATGACTATATATTACTCCATAGAGAGGCATAGAGATATCACCTACATAGCTTACATACCCTTCATAGCCTACATAGTGAGTACTGTGATTATCTTTGTATGTGAGTTTTGTGATACATTTGTAACATAAAGAGGAATAATACATATTGCATACATTTGAGCAACTAATACTATAAGTCTTGTTATATTGCATGATTCAAGCTATTACATTCATATTTGATGAATGTTATTTGATATATTATTAGACTTGATATTGACATATTAGTTGTTTTATATTATCTTTGTTACATTATTATTTTGATCATATTATATTGCGACTATCATATATTTGATTTTGTGAGTTTACATTAATAGTAAAGCTTCGAAAGCCATCAGTGTGGATTGGAGAAAAAATTTCTATTTGGATGGATACTTGGTGTGATAAAAATCCACTCAATTTAGATCTAATTTTGAAATCTTGGATGAGATTGCTTCAAGATAAATATGGTGATAGGGTTTCAAATATTTTGTACAAGGATCGGGAAGGAAGATACAAATGAAAATAAGATTTTTTTACAAGTATACAAGACATTGATGCTAGGAGGAAATTGAGTAGAAAGATAACAATTGTTATTATTCCAAGGGGAGCCAAGGATAAATTGATTTGGGAGTTGAATATTTCAGTAGAATACACAACAAGAAGTGGATATAATGTTAAGCACCAACAAAATAGTAATATCACTAGAATATGGAGAGATATTTGGGATAGTCCAAGCATTTTTAAAGTCAAAATGTTTGTTTGGCTAGTAGGTCATAGAAGAATTCTTTCCTAGGATAACATATGAAAAGTGGTTTTCATGGCCCTTTCAATGTGTTCTTTGTAAAAAGGAGGAGAAGACTATAGACCATCTCTTGGGGCATTGCTTAATAGTTTGAAAACTATGGCAAAAAATTCTTAATATGTTTGGTAAATGCATGGTGATGAATAGCATAATTGAAGAATGGTTAAAGCAATGATAAAGCACTTATAAAAGCGAGGCTTTACAGACAATATGGGATATATCAAAAGATACAATACTTTGTACTATTTGGCTATAAAGTAATAGAAGAATATTTGAAGGAAAGGAAACTAGTTTAGAGTTAATTAAAATGAAGATATGTTTAGCCATAAAGTCTAAACCAACCATATCAACTCACCTAGTCCCTAATCTGGAAGTAGAGAGCCTTGATAGATGGAGTCAAGTCATTAAATAGAATTATGATGTTGGGTACAAGAGAAGCAAAAAGAAGACAAAGAATATAAAGTGGAAACCACCAAATATGGAGTTGGTTAAATTGAATTTTTATGGAGCATTTAAAGGAAATCCAAGACCAATAGGAGGAGGAGGAATAATTAGAAATATTAGGAGATATTTTGCCTCGTTACGTTTTCAATAGTGGATTTTAAGAAAAATAATGAAGCTGAAGCTTGGGCGGCTTTAGAAAGGTTAAAGATATGCAAAAAAAAAAATGGAACAAAGTATGGATGGAAGGTGATTCTTTCATAGTAATAAATGCAGTTTTGAGGAAAGCAAAGGCTCCTTGGAACATGCAAGAGATAATTGTAGAAATTCAAGATCTTGCTAAAGAGTTTGAAGAAATCAGGTTTACACATACATTAAGGGAAGGAAACAAATGTGCAAATAGGCTAGCCAATAGAGGGGTTTTGATTGAGGATCGTGAAGTTAAATTCTCCTTTCCATGGTTAGAGGAAGTAGTAAGTTTAGTTGAAGCTGACAAGAAAATGTTGACTGCTTGAATCAAATAATTATTAAGATTTACTTTAATGTTTTCAATTTGTATTATCTGTTTAATTTTATAACATTAATGTATTTCCATATAAACTATTTATTATAATTTTTGTGGTTGCACTTGTGTTTTAGGAAGGAAACTAGAAATCCAGATTTGGTAAAGAGGACTATGATAGTGTAATGTTTTGAAAATATTACTCTACTAAGATGCAATGCATAAATAGTAGAGGTGAAGTTTTGGTATTGTGAAGGTTGTTATAGAAAAATGTCAAGAAGGATGTTGAATTCTAGAATATTTGTATTCATACAAAAAATTGAAAAGATCTAGAAAATGAAAATCAAGAATTTAGACATTTTATGTAAAATGATGTAGGTTTTTAGCTATAACATCTCAATTGAGATGAAAAGTGTATCTATTTGTAAACTCTCAAGCTTTAAAGAAGAGAGTTGTAATTTTTCAAGGGTGGGGGACCCGAGTACAACCCCTTATTATCCAACCAAAAACATATTATTTTGATAGAGGAAATTTAGTAGTTTGAGAGAGATGAAAAACATTTCTGATAAAAGAGTAATCTACATATGGTCTAGTTGACTTGAATCTAGATATAATGATTTTGAGTTTTGATGGGAGTGGCCCCCAATGGAAGGCACATACAACTTATTAAAATTTATTTTCTAATATCTGGTGTATAAATATGCCCTCTCTAAAAGAAAAGTTGTGGATAAATTAATTGACTTTATGTTGAATTTGTTTTAATAAAGGATATAAATATATCACATATATAGGTACTTAAAATGATCTAAAAATGATTGATGAATGTAATATCTTCAAAATGTTCATATATATATACAGGAAAATAAATGGGATGGAAAATCAATTACCCAATAGCAATGTTGATCTTACCCTTCACAAAATTCACATGCTAGAAAGGAATAGGCAAATAAATATTCTATCTCTAAATGAAAACTATATGAAAAGATTGACAAAGAAGAATTTGTGGTCTAAGAAGAAGTAAGAAGGAGTTAGATAAAATCTCCTATAGAATTGCAAGCAAGATATAATTTATATAAATTATGCTTAGATGTTGTCTACTTCATGTAATTGCAGATATCATGCTTCACATTTAGTGGGAGTGGCCTCTTGTAGAAGCCACATACAACTTGTTAGAAAAAACATTGAAAAAAATAATGATGTCATATTCTTCATAGCCATGTTATAGTGCAATACATTCAACTTGTTAACATATTAAGACAACTCATTATTCGGCTTAAAATACTAGGTTTAAATCTAAACAAACTAAAAGGTGTACAATGTATATATAAAATAGTGAACCAAATTCTTCATTATGATAGTTACAAGGTAGAAAATATACCACAAGTTGAATATGTATCATAAAAACAGAAGGTATGGACATGGTTACACAATATAACTAGCACTAGTACTTAAGAGGTAACACAAATTATTCATAGGGTAGACTTGTAAAAGTTGTATCAATTTAAAACTTCACAATTACTTGTCTTCATCATTTCTTGATTTTATACTTATAAAAACCACAATTGAGTGAGGATGCATTGGTCAAACACTTAATAATACATGATGAATTCATAACATGTTTTTCAAACTACCCCAAAATATAGATACTCCTCCATGACCCTAAAGAGAATTCATGACATATTTTTCAATTTACCCCAAAAGATACATACTCCTTTATAACCACAAAGAAACTCAATCTTAGTATTGTGACAGTCGTAGCAGGGGTTACTCCATTCTCTTTCTTTTCAAACCATGGGAGAGATGCAAGTGGAAGTCCACCTCAATACTTACAAGAAAGACACCTTGATCATCAACAACCTTCTATAAGTAAAATATTATAGGGTCAAGGTATTCTAACAAAAAATATTACTTCAAGGTCATTTATTGGAGTTTAAGCTTTGTAAGATCCTTACTAATATTGCCTTAACAAAATCTTGGAAGAGAGATCAAGATCACTAAGCATGACATGTTTATTTCCCTATAGTACCATGTTCTACTTTAGATATTTGTAAAATATCCATAACACATTCATATTGTACCATACGAATACGATCTTTATTAAAAAAACTAGAGGAAAAATTCATAAATCAATCATTTAATGTTATCATATAATAGCTAGCCATCCCAATATTTTGACATAGGTATAAATAAATATTAGCCCTACAAGCAAATGGATGCCTATTTATCATTATCTACAAATTAATATTATTTATTCATACCATGGATTGAAAATATTTTCTTAGTTTACCTTTATCCACTAGCATTGATATCACCTCCTGAGTAATATTTAAACACCTATTCAATAATCTCCATCTCCACCTGCTTTACCAACACAAGTAAGAAAGTATTGTTCAACCTAGATAAAACGACCTTCTTTATTTGCATTCATCTTAGATTGTCACCCTTCCTTGCCATCACAAATACACATGACCTTCAATATGAAAGCCTTTTATCACATCATGGTCCCCATTGAATCGCTCTTCACCACTTTCACATGCCTTGACTCTTTAAACTACATCTTACTCTAATCTTCTCCAAATGCTTTCAAATACATACACAACCTTATATTTGTTGATCTAAATTGTTGTCAAATATGAATTATAACTTAAAGATAAGTAAAGTTGTATGTGAAATGTATGCAAATACCTTTTATTGGTAAATTTACCTCTATGCACTTACATAAATGCTTTTATAAAGTTGTGGCGAAGCTTAGCTTGCAAGTTGGTTACTTCACAATGTTTGTAAATACATATGAAAGCTTTGTGGTGGTCAAAATACTAAAGGGACAAACACATCATAATACTATGACAATAAACATGTCCAAGTGAAACAACAAAAAAGTGATAAAATCATCTTCTTTATTACCGTTTATATTGTATAGTCACACTTTCTTGCCATCACAAACACACATGGTGTTCAACATGAAAACCTTTTATCACATCGTGGTTCCCATTGAGTCCCTCTTCACCACATTCACATGCCTTAACTCTTACAACTCCATATTACTCCTCTAATCTTCTCTTTTTTTTAACATATACACAACCTTGTGTTTGATCTAATATGTTGTCAAACATGAACTATAAACTAACATAACTATATGGAAATGTATGCAAATACCCTTTATAGATAATTTTACCTTTATGCACTCACGTGAACTCTTATAGTGTTGTAGTGAAGCTAGCTTCCAAATTGGTTACTTCATGATGGTTGTAAATATATACGAGGGCTTTATGGTAGTCAAAATTCTAAAGGGACATATACACCATAACATTATGATAATAAACATGTGTAAGAGTCTTGGGAGACAAAGCAACGATTTGGGGTTTGACTCTTCTTTGGGAGGTCCAAGGTTCAAACCGTGACGTGTCGCGAGTGTGTATGATATTTTATCACACTACTCGAATAAAAAAATAAAAAATAAACATAAGCAAGTGAGACAACAAGAAAAATGACAAATTAACTTAATATAATAAATTTGTTTTTTTATGTTCATAAGGACCCAAGATCATAAGGAACATTGTCCAATGTTAAGGGGACTAAAACTGTTGACTTCTTTACAATGAGTGCCTAAAAATGGTAAATTAACTTAATATCATGAGTGACTATTGATTATGGATGTTTTTTTTTTTTACAATTTGTTGGAATCTTTCTTTGTTGGGAAAGCTGCGTGATGTCTGGTATTTTCTTTTAATTAGACTTTTACTAAGAATTTGTTTGAGTTTGGGTAATTTAAATATATAGTTTTTACCTTATATATTGATTGATTTCAAGATATTTTGAAATCTTTACACTTTGTAGGAAAGAATGTTGGTTTATGGCATTTCATATAACATGTAAATTGTAAATTTTAATTGGATAAGGGTAGTTGAAGATAAATAGTTGGGCATTTGAGTGTAGAGTTTTAGTCTTATCTTAACAACTTTAAAAGGTAAAGGTCATAGAGGATTTTATTTATTCGGTATATGTTTATCCAACCAAATTTGAGTGAACAAGCCCATAGTGTGGTAACAAAAATATGGTGTACAATAGTTCTAAAGTCTTGACTCGAGTTGTTTAATCTTTAAACATTTTCAATTTGTCAAAAAGGTTGCATTGATTCTAGGCATTTCAAGGAATTCTATCAGACATTTCAGATAAAAGCTTATGCCTCAAACTCAATATAAGATAAACCAAAAATGAAATCTTATGATATGGTTTTAAGGTAAATTGCCATACAATTCTTTTATTTACCCTTTATTATGAAAATGTTATGATGTTTGTATTAGAGATAAGTTGTGTTTATCTAAAAAGCTTGAGAAAGCACCATAAAATATTTCTTGTCAAATCTTATAATTCTAGATTGTAAGGAGTTACATTTGGACTATTGATATTGGACTCTCAATATTTACATTGTAAGGAAAACTAAGAAGTAGATATTGAATTTATTGATGTCTAGATGAATTCCTAACATAAGGCATTTTACTTAAGTGTTTTAAATATTTGTAGAATTTGTTTAAAAGTTAGACATATTCAATATAATCTTAAATATTATTATAAAATGTTTAAAAAAGTTAGATGTGGTTATATTGCTATAGAGTGTGTAAAAGGAATCTTTGGAGTGTTGCAGTTGGTGTCTCTGGTATAATAAAGAATTACCTGCTAGTTGAACAATAAAGAAAAGCACTGTAACTATCATCCTACATTACCTTAATTGAAATTTAGAATAAAACCCGATGAGAGATTGATAACTCAAATCATATCTTCAGGGACATTGTCAAGTGTGAAGGGAACTTAAGAAGTCAAACCATTGACCTCTTTACACCGAGTGCCTCCCATTCACTAGTTTACCAAATACAACTTAGCATCATAACTCAATTTTGTGTTTAATGCTATCTATGTACACAATAACCCAAGATCATAAAGGACATTGTCAAGTGTAAAGGGAACTCAACTTATTGATCTCTTTACAATGAGTGCTTAAAAAATAGTAAGTTAACTTAATATCATGACTTTGTTTTTAATGTTACCTATGTCCATAAGGACCCGAGATCAAAAGGGATATTGTCCAGTATTGAAGGGAATCAAACTATTCATCTATTTAAAAAACAAGTGCCTCCACTCACCAATCTACTAAAAACAACTTAACATCATGATTTTTTTTAAGGTTACACGTACACATAAAGGATATTGTCAAGTGTGGAGGGGACTTAAGAGTCAAACCATTGACCTCTTTACACGGAGTGCTTCCATTCACTAGTCTACCAAATACAACTTAGCATCATATAACTCATTTTTGTTTTTAATGCTACCTATATATACAATGACCCAAGATCCAAGATCATAAAGGACATTGTCAAGTGTCAAGGGGACTTAACTTGTTGACCTCTTTACAACGAATGCCTATTTTGACCTCTTTACAATGAATGCCTACAAATAGTAAGTTAACTTAATATCATGACTTTGTTTTTAATGTTACTTATGTCCCTATATTTTTGTTTTTAATGCTACTTATATATACAATGACCCAAGATCCAAGATCATAAAGGACATTGTCAAGTGTCAAGGGGGCTTAACTTGTTGACCTCTTTATAACAAATGCCTAAAACTACTAAGTTAACTTAATATCATAACTTTGTTTTTAATGTTACTTATGTCCATAGGGACATGAGATCATGAGATCAAAAGGGATATTGTGAAGAGACTCAAACTATTCATCTCTTTACGAGTGCCTCTAGTCACCAATCTACTAAAAACAACTTAACATCATGACTTTTTTTTTTTTAAGTTGCACACGTACATGAAGATTTGTGATCATGAAGGGCACTAAGGAAACTCTAACCTTTGACATTTTCCACTCACCACTTTACCAAGACCTTATAATCATATCAAGTTCTTGATACAAAATTATTTATAATGATTATTATTATTATTTTTTTTTGTTAATTAATTATAACACTTTTAGGTGAAACTACTACTTTATCCTAAAGTGAATATGCCCCGCCAAATTTAAATCTAAGTCTACTCTTAATAAGTGACATTATAACAATTTAACTACTATACAATTGTGGTAGCCGTTACCTCGCAAATAACTGTTTACATTTTTCTTTTCCAATCATGATTGCCGACGATATTGAGGTAAGATTTGTGTACATTTCAAATCAAAGCCAGGCAAAGTGCGACTTTATTGACACCTATATTTGTATTTTTTAAGCGCCGACGGAAATTGCAGTACATAAATAATATTATTTTATTTAAAAAAAATCCGCCACCTAAGATTCCACGCAGCCGTAGATTTAGAACCGCTACCTAAGATTCCACGCAGCCGTAGATTTAGAACTTTAGCAGGCAAGAGGAAATAACATTAAAATATTAATTTAAATTCATATTTTCGAAAGAAACCGTGTCCTGTAATTGCACTAGTCAAACTGTTTCACCATCGAGACATCTCCGCGGCGGCAAATTGTAAATACCCACGGTAATGAGGTACCTAATTGAAGTAAATCTCTAAATATATATTTTCAAAGCTTTAACACATCGTAAAAGGTAAATAACGCAAGTAAAAACAGCCAAACCCACTTGTTAAACGTTCGCATTACGATCAGTTCTACAGAAAAATATTAAATAATAGGGAACAGGTAAGCGTTACAGGTGGGTCCAAAATGCAAAACAAAGTACAGGTAAAATAATGTGTGATATGCTGGAGAAGAGATTTAGGCTTTTTTAATGTCTATGTTTGCTTTCTGGACAGTTTTCGCTTAAAATATAACGGTTACAATAAACTTTTCAGAAGAGGAAGAAGAAGCAGAATATGTTGTCGAGGTCCTGAAAGCCCTTGCTTTTATTCTGCAGGGCCTCGATTTCGAATTTCAGAGGGGCGCACGGCGGCCTTGTACTTAAAGATCATTGGTAAGATGAGCCGTACCTTCTTTTAAATATTAAATTTTACGAACCCTAGGCTCAAACTTTACAAACCCTAGCCGTAAACTTTACAAGCCCTGGCTTTAAACTTTTAGTGGGGGATTCGTTGCCAAAAATGTTTTTTGGAGGTCTGGATCGGAAGAATTTTGTTAAATTTTGGGCAATTTTTTTTGGACCTGTCTTTGGAGTAGTAAAATTCTTTTCCTTTGCCTTTTCTTTTAGTGAATAGCGAGTAGAACGTGATTTCTGCCAAGTTTTTTTCTGTAATTTCGATCTTTTTATTTTTTTGTTTTATGTTCTTAAATTTTTTGTGAAGGTCTGGATTCTGTCGAAAAATGGCTGGCCGTTGCGAACCTCGCGTGTGGTGTGTTTTTGCTTTGGTCGTTTTGATGACGTTGGCGGGAGTTTGTGCGGCTTTTGCGGAGGTATGATCTTGATCTTGTCGGATAGGAATGGATCTGTTAGGATGTTGTCAAATTTGACCTGAAGATTGGCGTATTATGTAGATAACTGAGACAGAAACGGAAACAACAGCAGAGGACCAGTCCAATGGCTCGGCAAAGTTGGCGTGGCGCAAGGCCAAGGTAGGTCGTAGGATATCCGGGATTTATGTTTTGTATACGTATTGCAGAACGAAAGTGTCTGGAGCTATTTGTATTGTAGAATATTTTTGGATTTTGTGTTGTATCTTGCATTTTATGTTTTGAATTTTGGTGTATTTGGCATTGATAGCATAAAAAATAGTCTTCCATTTCGTTGTTTGCACGCTTGATGTATGCTTGGTTCAGGCAGTCATCGATTTCCTTCTGTATCTCTTAATTGTGACAGAAAATGTAAACATTTATTTAATGGGTGGAGGTTTGCCTCAAATTTTAACTTGTCCCTTTTCCAATTATGCAATACAGCCTTTATGACACTCAGATTAACTTGCCCGTTTTCAAACTATGCAATACAACCTTTATATGACACTCAGAAGGCAGTATGAGCCGAGTGAAAGTCATAGACGAGCCCAAGATCCTTTCATGTGCATAGAGGAGTTAATATTTAAATTATATTCCATAAAGTTTTGGGACGTGGATGGCTTTTTTGGATGGCCGGACACGATGGGACGGTGGTGGGATGTGTTTTCCGGACAGCAGGTCGTGCCTTAGGGACAGCTCCCAAATCCAAGTAGGAGTCCCCATGGAACATAGCGGGGATGTAATGAAGGCTTCTAATTAGACATATAATTTTATTATATAATCTCTGCTGTTTCTCTTTAGTTTTTGTCATAGTTGTCACTTGTAAGGACACTCAGCGATAGGAGTGGGATGTGATCCTTCTACACATATGCGACCCAGGATTGGGACCTCACCCCTTACACATATGTGATGCGGTGATTACATTCACATCACACATGCACTTGTGCATACATGGGCGTGTGTACCTTCACACATTTATTTTTCTAAGCAAGTTAAAAAGATAATCATATTTCAAAAACAAAAAAGTTTTATTAATAGTGAGAATGTCCTAGTATAGTTATTAATTTTATTTCATGTTTCGTAAGTTATTTAAATTTAGAAATATCATAATTTGTCTACCTCTGTAGCAAATGGGAATAGTGTGGGAATTCTACTGTAAAGGTGCTGTATGTATTTCGTATTTTGCGTATCTCTCAGGATGTTTCAGAATCAATATTGTATGACAGTATATTCAAATTATCTATGGTCTTTCCTTTGGATGTTGAATTGATAACTGTGTTGAACACTTGACAGTTGGTGTTAGACCCTTTGAAGAAGGGCATTGGGAAGGGGAATTCCGATATAAATGGTGAATCAGATTCTCACGGACTGGGTCTTTTTGATGCATTTTTTGCAAGCTTATCTATGATCATTGTCAGTGAGGTACACTTCTGATTTTTAACTTCTGGCTATGAAATTTGATTTCATTTGGTCCATTCCATTGAAACTATTTTTGCTTTTTTTTTAATTTAATATTTTCAATTAACATTCTACCTCGATATTATTATTTCTCCAGATTGGGGATGAGACATTCATCATTGCAGCGCTCATGGCAATGCGTCATCCCAAGTCCATTGTCTTGTCTGGGGCTCTTAGTGCCCTTTTTGTGATGACTGTAAGTAAGATGATTATTGTGTATTATGTTAATTCTAACTATTGGTGTAATTTTTTCATGAATGATTTTACTTATAGATACCATTTACGTTTTGATATTCCAATATCAGTATAAAGCAGTATTTTTCAATTAGGACAAGCTGTAAAGAAAATATTGACTTGATTTAATTTAATGCTGGAATTCAAAGGTGTTATCAACTGGACTAGGGAGGATAGTTCCAAATTTGATCTCAAGAAAGCACACAAATAGTGCTGCTACAGGTAATTTCCTGTAAAGTATAAGATCTATTGCACTTTTTTACTTGAGTTTTGGTTTTTTATTACATCAGAAAAGTGATAGAGTTTTACCAGCATATTAATTTTAAATGTTGTAACATTGAACATGTTATCAGTCTCTAAACATCTCACATATGATGCATTGAATTACTGTCAACAATGCTTTGTCTCTCTGTCCACCCGTATGTGTTTGATGCTGGGTTTCAAGTGGTCTTCCATTATAAATTTTGTTTTAATAGCCAGTGGCCGATTGACCTCAACTCTTCATTTATTTGTAGCATTAATTTTTCTTTCATTTGCTAATTATAGTTCCCATGCTTTGCAGTTTTGATCACTTTGCTCTTCAATTCAGTGTTAGTTATTTGAAATAAATTGAGTGATTAAGAAAGTGTTTTTGAATGACAAAGAATGAAGGTCTTTTCATTTCCAAGATGAAACAACAAATTTCCTAAAGGTGGTCTTTTCCGTAGAGGCTTGGCATGATAGAATTGTGTTATTGGAAAATTGCTTCTTTTATCCATTTTCTCATAAAATATAGAGTGATTAACTGGAGGGCTCTCATTACGTTTCAGGTTTAGAAGATGTACTTTTAGCAAAAGGTTGTATCTACTGAGATAGGGGGGGTGGGGGCTTGTTTCTGCATGTGTGGATGTTCATGGAATTTGAACTGTTTTGTCATCTTATATTATGATTGTTAACGACGGATCTGTTTTGGCAGTTTTATATGCTTTTTTTGGTTTGCGTTTGCTTTACATAGCCTGGAGGTCAAACTCAAAGAATTCACAAAAGAATTCACAAAAAAAAGAGATGGAGGAGGTATGCTAATTTGCTTGATGTATCTTCACTGGATCTTGAACTGTTGATGTCATTTAATTATTGGATCATTTCCTTATTTTGATATCGTATATACATGAGTTGGAGTCTTAATGGTGCTTTAGGTCTGGTCAACGTGTTTTATATGTTGACTTACACTAGTTTGCCTAGCTATTTAAGCAACCTGTGCACATTTCAATCCTTCTTAATCTTTGTGAATGCATTTTTTTTTCCAATAATGGCTATATGGGATTGAAATGGGCTTCACTTGTATTACACCATGACCACACAATGGCATTTCAACAGCTTGGCTATTATGCATGTATTGCTTGTAAATTTTCCAAATTCTAGATAACTGCTGTCCTATGTTATTTTAGAATAAATCAGATCTGAAAAGAATTTATTCAAACATGCAACAGTCACACAGATGGCTGAAAAACAAACAGCGGCGGAAATCAAATATATTTCTGAACCTGAAATATTACAAATAAAGGAGGCTACAGCTACAGCAGGACACCCTGCTCTCTTGCTGCCTTTTTGGCCAGCAATTTCACTGTTCTTCTCCTCCTAAGCTTGCAGTTTTCCTTCAGCAATCTGTTCTCCTTCTTTTCTTTCTGTGTATAAAACAATTTTGACCTTCTCCCGTTATCCTTGAAAAAGGTAACCATAATCTCTATAATCCTAAAGATTAGATCTCATCTCATCTTGAGATGTATGGTTAAAAATAAAAATTCACTGAAGTGAATTTCAAAATAGAATCACTTAAGTGAATTACAAAGTAGAATCACGTAAGTGAACTTAAAATTAGAAAATCACTTAAGTGAATTTCAAAATAGAATTCGAAATGTTTCGAACCACTTCTAGCACGTTCATACTGAAGCCTGTGCAAAAAGTTCTTGTCCGAGCTACATTTCTCAACATTGCTTGTCAAGGTTTGAACCAGAGTCATACTCCCTGTAAGTTAAGGAATTTAACCGGTTGGACTAATAAATACCATTTGATTCAATGTTAAGGTTGACCCAAGAGATTTGAACCTTGGTTAAGGGTGAAAAACTCTTCATTTTCTACCAATTGCCCTAAATCTCATGGGTTGTGAATATATAGTTTTAGTCTTCTATGTTGCTAATATTTTTGGTAATCTCTTAGGTTGAAGAAAAGCTTGAAACTGGTCCAGGAAAGACACCATTTAGGCGCTTTTTTTCAAGGTTTTGTACGCCGATTTTTTTGGAGGTATTACTTGTTAAAGAATATGTTTGGAATTTTCAGATTTTTACTATCGCATTGTGATGACTTTTGGATAAATTCATGCATAGTTTTCTCACTGATATCAGCTTTCAATATCCTTGTTGAAATCTGATAACTTTTTGAGCATATGAGCTGCTTCCAACTAGATAGATTTACTTCTTTTCACTTATGAGATTCATTTTCCTCTTTTATAACCTCTCGTAAATAGTGATTTAATGTGTGTGATGCAGGCATTTATCTTGACTTTTTTAGCTGAGTGGGGTGATCGCAGCCAAATAGCAACAATTGCAGTAAGTTCTATCTATAGAATGTTGTTGTTCATCTTTCATATGGATAGACTCCACCTTTTGTCTTTTGTGGGGTCTTTGAAGTACAACCAACACAACTAGATGTTGATATTAATCAAATATTGTTGTTTGATTTAGCTTTATCACAGGATTCAACATGATCACTTGTTCCTCCATTTCCCCAATGATATTAGTCATATCATTGTTGATGATATTGGCTTCTTATGTCATATGCTGATCTTTGGTATCTTTCTAGTTCCAATATGATATCCTAGGATTACTGTTGTATAGATTATTTTGATGAGCACCCTATCCAGTGGTTGTGCATTTATTTTTATTTTTTAAAAATAAATTGGTTCAGTGGGATTGAAATGGGTCCCACCCATTTACATTGTGACCTCATTACTGCAGTATTTCAACTGACCACCTAGTGATATTACAACAAACTGTATTATCATGGCACCCATGGGAATTTAACCTTGGTGTGTTCTTTATGAGCGAAACATTTTCACAAGTCAAGATGTTTCATCTATGGGATTGGAACCTTGCTTTACGGTTTGAAATGCGTAGCTCCCAACTGCTTGCCCAATATTCCTTAGGCTATTATCTCTGTATAATTATTTCATAACGTTGTTGTTATTTTCTTGACCATTAAATTGTCTTATTTTGAATGTTGTGGGGTTTTGTTGTTTGTGCTAGTATTATTCTTATCAGTGTTTCTTAATTATTTCTTTGCCAACTACAATTAGTCTGGTCTCTAAATATTTTTTTGATGTATTTTTCTTGTGTGTGGAGATATCTTTAAATTGAATTGGGTACTTTTGGACTTATTGGATTTCATTGTTTTTTTTAGCTGGCAACCCATAAGAATGCAGTTGGAGTTGCTATTGGTGCAACAATCGGCCACACAGTATGCACTTCTCTTGCAGTTATTGGGGGAAGTATGTTGGCTGCAAAAATTTCACAAGGAACTGTTGCTACAATAGGAGGATTGCTTTTTCTTTGCTTTTCATTAAGCTCTTACTTTTACCCTCCCATGTAAATTAATCAGATATAAGGAAACTTCTTATTTTTCTTGGCCCAAAGATTCGGTAATTCTTTTGTATGCATTTTCTAAACAGAATCTATTCATTCAATTCATTTTTTTGAATGTCATTGCTTCTTGTAATACAAAACAGTCCTTGGGGCCCTGAGAAATGCCAATTGTAAGTAATATTGGCAAGAATGGAGTTACCAAGAAAAGAATGAAACAGGAGTTTCTGGCTTTTATGGATTCTTTGACATTTTTATAAAATATAACATAAAAGAAAATCACATAACATGAGTGATGATCCTGGCGTCACATATTCAAACTTTATAATAGTGTAGCAGTATGTGCAAAATCATTTTACCTCTGCTTCATGTGAATATTACACGAAAACAATTTAAATTTTTCTTCACAATGCACTTCGATTCTTCCACGTCATGTTTCTAACTATGTTATATTTCCATGATTCGTTTTGATCACTGAGAGCTGTGCCCAAGTTACCAATATAAGAGGCATCATCTTCATTGAAAGGACTTGAATTCATAGTTAAGAATAATTAAATTATCCTTCATCAATTAAGGATAATTTGGCCTTTATTTATCCTTAATTATCCTTTATCAATACTAAATAAATTTAAATATTCATCACCCACCATCCTAATTTAATTAGGGTGTTTTTGGCCTTTGAAATTGATTGTTACTTCATCACCTACACAATATCCAATAACACCGTTACCTGTGGCTTCAATCTTGCAAATTTCATCATTTGCAAGTTGTAAAGGATTGTTAGAATCATCGAAGGTTAAAGAAGTAAAAAGATGCCTATGGGATGATAACTCATAATATTGTTTTTCAAGCTTTTTACCTTTAGGGTTAAGCATTCTTGATGATAACACATTATTTCTATTTGTTAGTTGTCCACACATAATTTCTTTGTTTTAGTTGTCCAGCTTAATTCATTGGCAGGACCAAATTAGGGATGATGCTTTTAAGAAACAGTATTGATATTTCAAACAAAATGTTTTTGTTTTTGAAATATGGCAAGCTCTTATTTTGCCATTCAAAAAGGTATGCTTGTGGACTATTAGATGAATTTTTGTGTTATCCATCAGGACCATTGGATGCTTGAAGTGTAGTTCCAGATTAACAAGGATTTTATGATCAGCAAATTAATATTGAATGCAAATTGAAATACACAGGATTGAAATTTTAGATTTCACATAACTAATCATGTGGAGGCCTGAATGTGCATCCACAATTGGCTGTGCTGCCAAGTGTAACTAGCATTGGTGTATTGGAAGTTTTTGGACAAGCTTATATTTGTTGAGTACAGCAAAGTGATCTCCATCTGTTGTAACCTTTTATTACTGTAAAAGAAGCCAGTTATGGTTATTTGTTTATTTTTTGCTGTGTCTTGTATGTATCACTTTGTGGAAAATATCAATTACAAGCGGTGAAACATGGTTGAGTTTTCTTATATCACAGTTTTCCATATCTGTATGTATCACTTGTTTGTTTGAGCTAATACCTGATTGGATGTCAGGTCCTCAAATGTGTGGTTATTCCATGGATGAGGTGATTGTTACTGAGATTAGTTTTAACACTAGTAATGGGTGATAAATGTATATTCTTAGTCAGAACTTTTTCTACAGTTTAAAAAAAATATTTTTTCAAATTTTTTTTTTTTTTTTTCCCAAGTGTCAAGAATTTAACTTGAGAACTAAATCAAATCTTGAGTTTTTTTTATTATTTGGTAGAGATCAAGAACAAAACCGTTAAGGCCTGGTTGTGGTTGTGTTTTATATGTGTATGTAGAAAGTGCAGAGCTGTGTTAATCAAATTGAAAGTTGTATTTTAAAGGAACTAGACATTGTTTGATAACAATGTGGGTAATTATGTTTTTCTATTATGTTTTACAACCCAGCTCAAACAAGAAACTAGGAGATATGATGCAGGAGCATCCAACGAATATTGTCGAGGCCATAACTTCTCAACCGTAGCTTCGATTGATGTGAAATTTGATAGGGAGCTAGTTGGGAGAGTTATAAACAAATGACTCCGTAGAGTCTTATTTGTCAAAAAAAAACCAGTTTTCGGGGCCAAATTCCATCATCTAGTGTCTCGAAATTAGGTTTTAAAATTACTTACCTATTTTTTTATGCTTTTTGAGTTGTTCGGAGGTTAATATCTCCTAATGTATTTAGAGTTAGGAATTGAAACTTTATTTTGGCTTGTCTATTGTAAGAGAGATGCGCATCCCAATTTTGGGCCCCATTCGACTCATTTTCAGTTTTAGGGTTTTTTTTGGCTATATAGCCATAGAATGAGGGTTTGTGAGGGGATCTTTCTAAGTTTTTGAATGAGAATTAGTTTGAGAAAGTTTGGCTCTCCATCAAGTGATATCAGAGCTTAGGGTTCTTGAGTGTGTGATCAGATCGTCGAAAGTGAGGCAGTTTGCACCAGGATCTGTGGAAGGGTTGTGAGAAGAGAGTGAGGAAGAATGCCTCCACGAAGAAGCCGTGGTGGTGGGAGAAATGTGGTACCTGAAGGAGATTTCAGAGCTTTGCAGAGGCAAGTGTAAGCCCTGCAAGAGGAGTTGCGAAGAGGGGTTGAGCCAAGAAGAGAAGACCGTAGTGAAGATGAAGCTTGGGAGGTTGATCCATCACCTGAAGAAGAAGCAATGGATCTTGCAGAAGCTAGATTATTTAGGGCCATATCTCTGATCGGGAAGAGGCCAAAGTTTGATGTCTCCACGTATTCTGAGTATCTCAATCCAGAGGAGTTGATTGATTGGATCAATGATATAGAGGAGTATTTTGAGTATGAGGAGGTTGTAGATCCAGATCGGATCAAGTTTGCAAAAACGAAGTTGAAAGGCCATGCTAGCATATGGTGGAAAGAAGTGCAACTAGAAAAAAATAGAAGAGGAAAGGAAAAGATAACCAGATGGGATCGAATGGTAGAGAAGTTGAAGAGGCAGTTTATTCCCTGCAGATTATGAATTGGATCTGTTGAGGAAAATGCGAGTTTGAGACAATCAAACAAATCTGTCAAAGAATATACAGAGGAGTTTTACAAGATCTCAATCGAAACTGGCCATTCAGAGGCTAATAAGGAGAAAGTAGCTCGTTACATAAATGGGTTAAGAATGAATATCCAAGAAGTTTGGTCAGAATGACCACCATTGAGGATGCATATCAGTTTGCCTTGAAGGTTGAAGAGAAGCTGAACATAAGATTTGAAAGCAAACAAAGAGGAAGAGGTCGTGGTGGAAGAACAGGTGGAAGAACCAGTGGAGAAAAATATGAAGATCGAAAGAAGACTGGTGAAACAAGTAATAACCAGGATCAGAAAGATGATAACACCTACTGCCCCCGTGATCAGAACAATGGTTACCAAAGAGGAAGAGGTAGATCTGGACGTGGGTATGGAAGAGGAGGATTTCGTGGAACCTGTTTCCATTGTGGGGAAGAGGGACATCGAACATATGAGTGTCCCCAACACCAAGGGAGGACGAATAAGAGACCTGAGGGTCATGCCAGAGCTGCTGTAGCAGATGAAGGTGTTGAATTAGAACATTCTGAAGAAGCAGAAGGAGGAGAAGTGTTGATGACAAGAAAAACATTGATGAGAGGGAAAGATGTGGATCAGAGGAAAAACTTATTTCGCACAAGATGCAAATGTGCAGGTAAGGTCTGTAATGTTATCATAGATAATGGTAGCACATAATTTAGTTTCAGGAGAAATGGTTGCTAAGTTGAAATTGGAGAAGAGGAAGCACCCGCATCCATATCGTATTGCGTGGTTGCAGAAAGATCATAAAGTATTAGTCAGTGAGTAGTGTTTAGTTAAATTTCATATTGGAAATTATCAAGATGAGGTTTTGTGTGATGTTTTGCCTATGGATGCTTGCCATTTGTTGTTGGGGAGGCCATGGCAATTTGACAGACGTGCGGTGCATGATGGGCATGCAAATACTTACTCTCTAACGAAAGATGGAGTGCGTCACAAGTTGAAGCCATTGAAGGAAGTGGATGAAAAGGTATGCAGTAGTGCTAGAATCTGTTTGGTAGATGGTAGAAAATTTCTGGATGGCTTGAAGAGGGATTCAATGTGTTATGCATTAATTCCTACTGTTAATAAAGAACAATGTATGGATATTCCAGTAGAGGTTGAAAGTCTGTTAGAAGAGTTTCCTGATATTGTGTCAGATAATGTGCCTGAGGGTTTGCCACCAGTGAGAAAGATTAGCCATCAAATTGATTTGATTCCAAGAGCTAGTTTACCCAATAAGGTAGCCTATAGAATGTCTCCCGTGGAGAGCGAAGAGTTGAACATACATGTTCAAGAGTTGTTGAGGAAGGGGTTGATTAGAGAGAGTTTGAGTCCCTATGCAGTACCTGCAGTACTAGCACCGAAGAAAGATGGAGAATGGAGAATGTGTACTGATTCCAGAGCCATAAATAAGATTACCATTAAGTATAGATTTCCATTACCTAGAATGGATGATATAATGGACTGTTTGAGTGGAGCTAAATACTTCACAAAGATTGATTTAAAGAGTGGGTATCATCAGATTCGCATTAGAGAGGGTGATGAGTGGAAGACAACCTTCAAAACCAAAGAGGGCTTGTATGAGTGGTTGGTTATGCCATTTGAGTTAATCAATGCACCTAGTACATTCATGAGGCTGATGAATGAGGTGTTGAGAGAATTCTTAGAGAAGTTTGTTATTGTTTATCTGGATGATATTCTGATTTTTAGTAAGACATTGGAAGAGCATTTGATGCAAGTTCGGATAGTTTTTGAAAAGTTGAGGGAGGAGCAGTTGCTGATTAATTTGAAGAAGTGTAGTTTTGTGAAGGAGTTGGTATATCTGGGATTTGTCATCTTAGATGAGGGTCTAAAAATGGATCTAGATAAGGTGAAGGCTATCATTGAGTGGCCTACTCCAAGGAACATAACGGAGGTAAGATCATTCCATGGTCTTGTAAGTTTTTATAGAAAGTTCATTAGAAACTTTAGCAGTATTTGTGCACCCTTGACAGAAACCATGAGAGGGGATAAGGAGTTTAAGTGGACTGCAAAGGCAGGTGCAAGTTTTGAGATGTTGAAAAAGAAGGTGACAGAACAACCCATTTTGGTACTTTCGGATTTTAATAAAGTATTTCAGGTTGATTATGATGCTAGTGGCAGTGCCATTGGAGTTGTGTTGAGTCAGGAAGGTAAACCTGTTGCATATTTTAGTGAGAAGTTAAATGATGCTAGGAGAAATATTCTGTTTATGATCAAGAATTTTATGCTATAGTTCAGGCTCTTAAGAAATGGAGACACTATTTGTTAGCAAGAGTTTGTTTTATATACTGATCATCAAGCTTTGTAGTATATTAATAGTCAGGGAAAACTGAATCAGAGACATTCGAAGTGGGTTGAATTCTTACAGAGTTATACCTTTGTTTTGAAGCATAGGAGTGGGAAGTCTAATAGAGTTGCAGATGCCTTGAGTAGAAGGCAAAATTTGTTGATAGAGATGAAAGTGGAAGTTGTTGGGTTTGAAGAACTCAAGAGTTTGTATCCAGAGGATCCGGATTTTGCAGAGGCTTGGAAGACATGTTTGTCTCCTACTACTTTGGATAGAACTAAGTGGTTGGATTTTATAATCCAAGATGGGATGCTATTCGGAAGGAACCAATTGTGCATTCCTAGAAGTTCAATGAGGGAGAATCCGATAAAGGAGAAGCATAGTGGAGGACTACCTAGACATTTTGGTCGAGATAAGATCATTGCCCTTGTTAGTGAAAACTACTATTGGCTACGATTGCGACGAGGATGTGAAGAAATTTGTGCGGGGTTGCGAGTGTGTCGGATGGCTAAGGGAGTGAGACAGAATACATGATTGTATCAGCCATTATCTGTACCAGAGAGACCATGGGAGGACATCAGTATGGATTTTTTTCTTGGCCTACCAAGGACACAACGAGGGGAATGACTCCATTTTTGTTGTGGTTGACAGGTTTTCAAATATGGCTCATTTTATTCCATGTTAGAAAACGAGTGATGCAGTTCATGTTGCAGGCTTGTTTTTCAAGGAGGTGGTACGCCTTCATGGTCTACCCAAGAGTATAGTATCTGTCAGAGAGACCAAATTTGTGGGTTATTTCTGGAGGATTTTGTGGAAGAAGCTGAAAACGGATTTGAAATTCAGTTTTGCATACCACCCACAGACTGATGGACAAACAAAGGTGGTGAATAGAAGTTTGGGTAATCTTCTAAGATGCCTGGTAGGAGATAAGCCCAAGGGATGGGATTTGATTTTGCCACAGACAAATTTTGCCTACAACAATTCTATCAACAGAAGTATTGGTAAATCACCATTCCAGATTGTGTATGGGAACAACCCAATGAATGTTTCTGAGTTGAGAACGATGGGTAAAGGAGAAAAGAGCAGTGCTGAGGCTGAAGATTTTGCAGAGCACATAAAGAGTTTACATGAAGAGGTACAACAACATATCAGTAAGATGAATACTCAGTACAAGGCCAAAATAGATCAGAAGAGGCGTTTCAAGGAGTTCCAAGTGGGAGATGAGGTCATGATTCACTTGAGAAAGGAAAGGTTTCCTAGCAAAACCTACAACAAGTTGAAGATGAAGAGGTTTGGACCATGCAGGATCATAGGTAAAAGAGATTCAGAAAATGCCTACGAAGTGGAACTGCCAAGTGAGCTGCATATATCACTTGTTTTTAATATTTCAGACTTGGCAGAATACCATGAAAGAGGCATGAGTGAGACAACAAGTACATATTTGTGGAGTATTCCAGCATCTACTCCAACCGCAGATGAGATAGAGGAAATACTAGACACTCAAGAAGGCAAAAGTACTAGGAACAGGCAGTATTCCAAATATTTGGTCAAGTGGAAGGGCAGACCTGTACAAGATGCAACTTGGTTGTCCAAAACAGAGGTTGACCGCCTGGGTTTTCCTCTAACAGTACAAAAGTGAAGGTCACTTCTCAATCCACCCCGGGTGTCTGATGTAGGAGCATCCAACGAATATTGCCGGGGCCATAACTTCTCAACCGTAGCTTCGATTGATGTGAAATTTGACAGGGAGATAGTTGGGAGAGTTCTAAACAAATATGACTCCCTATAGTCTTATTTGTCCAAAAAAACCAGTTTTCGGGGCCAAATTCCATCATCTAGTGCCCCAAAATTAGGTTTTAAAATTACTTACCTAGTTTTTTATGCTTTTTGAGTTGTTCGGAGGTTAATATCTCCTAATGTATTTAGAGTTAGGACTGAAACTTTATTTTTGGCTTGTCTATTGTAAGAGGGATGCACACCCCAATTTTGGGCCCCATCCGACTCATTTTCAGTTTTAGGGTTTTTTGGCTATATAGCCAGAGAATGAGGGTTTGTGAGGGAATCTTTCTAAGTTTTTGAATGAGAATTAGTTTGAGAAAGTTTGGCTCTCCATCAAGATACCTACAAGTCTTTGATGTTTAATTCAATTTTTTTTATTGTTTTATTTTAAAGTTTTAGTTGATAAAAGCAATGTGGACATTAAAAGGAAGGACAATATGTGACTTTGTTTTGTAAGGTGATTTTTTGCGTTGATTTAATTCAATGATTTTTTAACCCTTATTAAGCATCCATTTTAATTTTAAATTTAACTTGTCATCCATGTGAATATAGTATGTTTGTTTATTTGGAGTTATTGCTTGAATTTATATGAGTTTTTTTCTGGTAATTTTAAATTTAACTTGTCATCCATGTGAATATAGTATGTTTGTTTATTTGGAGTTATTGCTTGAATATATATGAGTTTTTTTCTGGTATACTGTCTGTAACATTGTCGAGTATTTTAATATCCTTGCTTGATATATTAAGATTGAGATTACTTAATATAGCCCATTACCTAACACATGGATAGTTTTTCATGTTTACTACAAAAATCTCCCTTTTAATAAATTGAAAATTTAACTCTCTTCAACTTTTAATTGGGGGGAGGGCGGTGTGAGAATGACTCAAGGAATTGTCGAGTGGGATTTTGACCCATTACCTCTTTTTTTTGTGAAGGGAGAACTTATTATATCATACATAAAGTTTTTTTTTTTGAAAAAATTGAAAAAAGCTTGCATTAAAACAAATTACAGTTACAAGAGGGAGAATGGGCATCCCAACCAAGAGCAAAGAGACCAGAAGAACAAAGGGCGCGAAAACGCGACAAGTCGCGAAATCGCGACACCAAACCTAACAACCGCCGCGCCACGACAACCGGTCGCGAAAACGCGACATGTCGCGACATCGCGACAAAACAGCGCCGAGGCCACACCACTCAAAAAATGTCGCGAAATCGCGACAACACAGCACCAAAGCACCCAAACGCCAAAAACGTCGCGAAATCGCGACGAGAAAGCCGAAGGCACCTGCTCACCAAAATTGTCGCGAAATCGCGACGAGTTCTCCCTTAAACAGCAACCTTGAGAAAGTGTCGCGATATCGCGACGACTTTTCCTTAAAGCCCCAGTTGGTCGGAAGTGTCGCGAAATCGCGACAAGAATTCCAATGGGCGCCCCTTCCGCAAAAGTGTCGCGAAATCGCGACATGTTCTCCCCCATGGTGCCCTTTTCTTAAACTAGTCGCGAAATCGCGACGTTTATCCTTCATGCAGTTTGTTCTCCAGAACTGTCGCGAAATCGCTACAAGTTTGCCCCTTTGCTTCCTTTCCTTAAAAATGTCGCGAAATCGCGACAAATTATCCTTTGAGAAGCTTTTCACAAAAAATGTCGCGATATCGCGACGGTTTTTCCACTTAACGCAATTTTGCTCAAAGCGTCGCGAAATCGCGACAACTTTCCTCCAACAACGGAACCGACAAAAAAGGTCGCGAAATCGCGACATGTTCTCCCCGTGGTGCCCTTTTCTCAAACTAGTCGCGAAATCGCGACGTTTATCCTTCATGAAGTTTGTTCTCCGTAATTTTCGCGAAATCGCTACGGGTTTGCCCCTTTGCGTCCTTTCCTCAAAAATGGCACGAAATCGCGACAAATTTTCCTTTGAGTAGCTTTTCACAAAAAATGTCGCGATATCGCGACGGTTTTTCCCCTTCACGCAATTTTTCTCAAAGCGTCGCGATATCGCGACGACTTTCCTCCAGCAGCAGAACCAACAAAAAAGGTCGTGAAATCGCGACACCTTCTCATCAAAGACCGCGACGACGCAACAAGTCGCGAAATCGCGACAATTTTCCTCCCAAGGCCGCGGCAACAAAAAAGGTAGCGAAATCGCGACAATTGTCCAGGAAAGGTCGCGACAGAGCAGCATGTCGCGAAATCGCGACAGCTTTCCAAACAAGGTCGCGACGGCGCAATATGTCGCGATATCGCGACAAAAACTAACCTTAGCCATTTTTGAGCTCATGGATGCAGTGATCGTTCCAGACCACTCCGAATCTCTTCATCTATCATAGGCATATCACTGTGCAGCTGAACACCTACCTCTTTCTCAACACCCATCTTCGCAAGGAAGTCAGCTACCGTGTTCAAATTTCTACTCACATACACAGGGATAACATCATCTAACTCCCTCCATAACTCCTTGATTTGGGATATCAAAATCCGCAGTCTCCAGGCTTTTAATGAGAAATTCTGCAAGCAATCAAGAGCGCCGATCAGGACTTGAGAATCTGATTCAAGAATTATCCTCCGATAACCCTGCTAATGCACCTCGTATAGACGCCGACTTAATGGCAAAGGCTTCGGCTTCATTGTTCGTGGCTCGCCCAATCCCCGCAATTCCCAGGAAAGAACCGCACTCGAGTGATCCCGACATACAACACCAATTCCTGCGCTGCCCGGGTTGCCTTTTGCAGCCCCATCAGTATTGATCTTGATCCAGCCAACAGGGGGAGGTTTCCAGCATGCTCTGCCTTGCCTCTCATGTCCCTCAACCCCCTCTTCAAGATGCCCAAGAGCAGCCTGATTCTCTTCATCAACATAAATAGCAACAGTTTCTGTGACTTTGCTCCAGATGACCTGCCAAACGCCGTCAATCGAGGAGAAAGTGTCTCTAAAGATCCGGGCGTTTCTCTCCAACCAAACTTGCCACCAAATGAAGAGAAAGCCTAACTGCCATCCAGTTCGGAGAGCTATGGAATTGAACCTACCCCTTTTCCATTTTTCCCAAATATTGGTACGATTGAAAACACCATTAGCCTGGAGTTTAAATTGAGAGAACCAACGTTCCCAAATCTAATGAGTAAAAGGGCACTCAAAAAACAAATGATCTACAGTTTCCTCATGTTGGAGGCATAAAGCACATTGAGAGGGGCCATTGAAACCCCTACGTCTGAGATTGTCAAAGGTGAGAAGTCCATTATGCATAAGTTGCCAAGCAAAGAAATTCACTTTCGGCCAACCCTTTGAATGCCAAATCCTTCTCCAATGCTGAACCGGAAAAGAGTGTGGGGGAGGCTCAGGGAGGATCTCTTCATATCCAGCCTTAACTGAGTAGACCCCAAGGCTTCCATAGCCCCAGGCTAATTCATCTTCCTCATCCCTCCCCGTGAGGAACCTTTCTGACAAGATTTTTTGCAGGATGGGCGCCAACTCCGGAGAGACAGTAATTGGCCACTCCTCCCACCGCTTAAACTTTTTAAATTTATACCCCCCAATTGACTGGTGTGTAGATAATTATCAATATGGATCCAGCCCTGGGCTTCTAAGGCGGTCATGATTGGTTGTAGCTCAGGGAACATGACAATAATGGGCGGATGTTGGTCCCAAGAGTCAGTCCAGAAACGAGCCTTGTCTCCTCTCCCCACTTTCCGTAATAATTGATCTTTGATAACTGGGACCCAAGCTTGAGAGTCTGCCACACTAAGGATCCAAGTACCTTCCAAGGGAAAGCGACCCACCTCATTGGGATGAACATGCCCCAAATATTTACTGGAAAGAATTCTGCTGAAGAGGGAGGTTGGCTGAGAAATCCACCTCCAATACAGTTTTCCAGCCAAGGCTCTGTTATTAAGCTTAGAACTTCTCAAGCCCAGCCCTCCTTTGTCCTTAGGCTGGGTAACTTTGTCCCACCCAACCAAAGCCCATATTTTCTTCCCTTTTGCGCCTTCCCATAAAAATCTTCTAGCCATTTTGTCCAGCTCTTTCCAGATGGTATGAGGGGCAGCCAGATTGAGAATTTATAGATCGGCAAAGCCTCGTATAATCGACTTCATGAAGGTTAATCTACCCCCGTAGCTTAGCCATTTATGGGCCCAATGATTCATTCTCGTCTTTGATGCCTCGCCAACGTATTCTTCCGTATGTCAATTTTTAACTTTTTGAAATGAAGGGGAACGCCTGTGTAAACAATTGGAAGAGAAGTCCTTGTGAAGCCCAGGATCTCAATAACACGCTCCCGTAGCCGTTGGTCAAGATTGAAAAAGACCACTTTGGACTTCCCGTCATTTAGAACCTGATTTGAAGCCCTTAGGTAGATATTCAGAGTATCTCTGATTCCTCTAGCTTCCCGAAGAGTGGCCACACCAACCAGGCCAGTATCGTCCACAAATTGCAAGTGAGTCAGAGTTTCCTCCCCAACCTTGATACCAGATAGCAGACCTTGTTGCCTTCTCCTCAGAAACAGTCTGCCCAAACCTTCAGCCAAGAGAAGGAAGAGATAGGGAGAACAAGGGTCTCCCTGGCGAAGACCACGAGTGGCACCGAAAGGATGCGAGGGAAGGCCCTTGATGAGAACAGAATAAGAGGGAGAAGAAACACAACTCATAACCCAATCAATCCATTCCTGAGAAAAGCCAAAGGCAGCCATCATTTTCGACAAGAAGCACCACTCCACCCGGTCATAAGCCTTGGACATATCCAGTTTAATGAACATTCCTTTGTTGCCCGAAGTTTGCATTGAATGGATGGCCTCCTGGGCCAAAACCACCCCATCCAAGATTTGTCTTCCCTCAACAAAGCCCCCTTGTTCAGGAGAAATGATGTTGTGAAGAAGGGGTTTAAGCCTCTCAGCCATTATCTTAGTGATGATTTTGTAAATCACATTGCATAAAGCAATAGGCCTGAAATCAGAGATATGAGTCCCCGCTTCCCCTTTTGGAATTAAAGCTATGAAGGTGTGATTGATCGCCCCGAGCATTCTTCGATTGGATCCGGATTCCTCAAGAATGACCCAAAACATCCTCCCCCAAGGTGTCCCGTAAAGCCCAAAAAATTCAATAGGAAAGCCATCTGGACCAGGAGATTTTCCAGTACTCATACCAAAGACCACATTTCTCAGTTCATCCCTTTCAATGGGTCTAAGCAGGGCCTGATTGTCTTCTTCAGAGATAATAGAAGGAATAACATTAAGAACTTCGTTCTGAGCCTCAACATCTTGCTCCATACTTTCCTTAAAAAGTTTAGAAAAGTAATCGATTGCATGGGAATGCATGCCAGGAAGAGTATCGAAGACATTTCCATGTTCATCTTTAAGAGCTTCCATATTGTTCATCTGTCTCCTAGCACAAGCTGACCGATGAAAAAATTTGGTATTTCTGTCCCCCTCTAATAACCAAGTATTTCTAGCCCTCTGGCTTCCAAAGATATCTCCTCTTGGTTGTCAATGTCCTCAACCGCTTTACGCAGTTCATCATCTTCAAATTTGAGTTGCTCAATAATTGATCCTTCCCTAAAAAGTTTCTGAACCTCCTCCCATCTAGCCACCAAGGGGGCCCTTTGGGACTGGAAATCCGACTTGTTTTCTTTCCTCCACCGTTTCAATTGAATTTTGACAAATTGAAGTCGTTTATGAAATTTGAACATTGCTGTCCCAAAAGGTGGACGGCCTTCTGTCCACCATTGAGTAATTTTCTGTCGAAGGTCCTCCTTTTGTAACCAAAAATTCTCAAATTTAAAAGGCCTATGGTGCTGCCCTCTCGAAGTCCCTCCCTCTAGCAAAATGGGAAAATGATCCGAAATAGGGCCCTCCAAAATCTGGAACTTAAAAGTCCATTTAACAAAAGCCTCCTCCGAGACCAAAAAGCGATCTAACTTGACCTTCCTGCTATGTGGCTCCTTTCTCTTATTTGTCCAAGAAAAAAAACACCAGGGCCTTGAACGTCCACTAAATGAAAGGCCCGAACTTGGGCAATCGAAGCCGGTCCCCCGGATCCAAAACAGGGGTGCCACCTTCCCCGGTCACGAACATATAATTTTGCATTAAAATCCCCCGCAATAATCCAGCCATAACACTCCCCGTATGCCCTCATGTTGTGAACACCTTCCCATTGGAGCCTCTGGCCATCTAGGTCTTGGGCCCCATAAAAGTTGGTGATTAGGACCTGCTCGTAAGTGAAGTTATTTATGAAGAGAGAAGTAAGAACACCCCTGCAAGCTATATGTTCTAAAGCAATCCAATCCAGAGGGTTCCAAAGGGTAACAATTCCACCTGAAGCTCCTTGGGCAGCCACATCCATATGACCAGCTCCCCGCCAGATTTTAGTAGCAGTTTTACTCATAATATCTAAAGACATTTTGGTCTCCTGAAGAAGCAAAAAGTCTGCTTTACGGTTTTCTAAGAGTCTTTGAACAGCAGATTGATGGGTTCTACCGTTTAAACCCCTAACATTCCAAGATTGAATAATCATTGAAAACCTTGAGAGCAATAAGAATCAATGGTCCTCACCAATCCTCCATTGATTAGCTTATCTCCTTGCGCTGTTAGTAGTTCCTTATTGGATTTTCTTCCCGCTCCTTGAGAGTTATTGTTTCTAGATCTCTTCTCCACCTGGGTAATCCCTAAAGCAGGCCTTTCTCTGTTTTTATCTGCATTTCCCATGGTGACATCTTTGATAGCCTACTGTGCTGGGGAGTGTATAACCAATGCCCCTGGATTCTCTCGATAGATTCTCAGCTGGCACAGTCACCTGTTCTACTACAGGAGTAAAAGAAGGAGAAACAAGAGGTGGAGTGTTGTCATTCACACCATTCCCATCCACTCCCTCCATAGTTTGGTCCTCCTGATCCACTAATGACTTAAAAATTTCATACCGATTGTTTGGCTTGAGTTGCACCTGCTCCTTGCCATTTTTCTTTTTGTTTCTCTTTCGTTTCACCTGTTCAAAGCCATCCCGCTGAGCATCAGGACCTGGAGAATTGCTAGAAGGTTCATTGACAGGACTGGACTTACCCTCTCTAGGGCGGTTTGACATTCCGCTCGGAACCTCCGTTTTTGTGCTCAATATGTTTGGGCAAAACCTTGCCAAATGTCCATGCTTATGGCATACTCGGCACCTGAAAGGTAGGGCCTCATAGTCTAGCTGCTGGATCCAGGGTACTCCTGCTAGCTCAAGTTCCGCCTCAGCTGGTAGAGGCTGACTAATGTCCATCTCTACACATATTCTAGCAAAGACAACAGTATTTCCCTCTATGGTATCTTTGGAGACTCCCAAAAATCTGCCTAGGGAATTACCTATTAGTTCCAACACCTGCTCACCCCAAAACTCCATCGGGAGAGCGTACAGCCGAATCCAGACCGGGACAGCCGTGGGTTCGATGCGGGGGTCGAAACCCACTCTCCAGGGTTGGACAAATAACCCTGCTGGTCCGTGGTTTCTCTTTTCTGATTCAAATGCTCTGTTTCTATCTGCTAAAGAAGAGAAACTAATGATGAAATACCCATTGCTTATAGGCCATAAAGAGTACTCACCGTGTGGCTCCCAGTTCTGGCGAACCCAGGTATGCAAAAAATTCAGTGTGGGCCGGATGCCCATGAATTTGCAGATCAAGTCGTGATTAGCTCGGTAGACGATTGTATCTTCGACCAGCATTGGTTCTATAACAATCTTAGGCCTGGAAGTGGATTGCGGGAGGCATCCATTAACGCGGTGAGCATTTGGGCCATTGCCAACATTCTTGAGTATCGTTTGAAAAGCATTCCGCTGAGCTCCATCAGTGGAAGGCGAGGGGTTATCTTTCAACTTCTCAGCATATGAAGTCTTTCTCCCAGCAGGAGAAACTGGAGGAGACCCCATCGGGCCCTCCCGGGACCACGAATGTACCTTCAGATGAATTCAAAATCAACCCCCCAAAGCCCTAGGCAAGATCTTCGGGCCATAATCCCTCGAGCAACACCAGACGCCTTCACAGAAATTTTCCCGCCAAATCGCCAGAGCCCTCCGAAAAAAAATCTCCCTATATCATACATAAAGTTACAAATCCAAGTTTTTTTTTTTTGGGAGAACTCATCATTAGCGTGATGGATCATCCAATGCGTACAAGTAAGAATTGAGAAACATTGTGTTAGTTTTGTGCCATTATATGTGTTGAAAAAATTAAGGTTATTATATCACAAAAGCCATTAATTGTTCCAACCCCACCTTGGCATGAATCATCAGCAAAATGACCATTAATGAGTTGCCCTTGCCTTCCTGGTAGGAAAATACCCTTAACCAGTCCTTGTGATGCTTTGCGGGCGAGAAGGTAACCAAAAGCTTCAGCCGCAAGCACATAGAGGGAGGGGGCAAGAGGATACCCCTGGCAAACAAATCTGAACAGGCCAATGCATTTTGTTTGGGCACCATTCAGCGTGAGAACCGTTGAAGCATGTGTAAACATCTTCACAGATTGAACAAAGCGCTTGGATTTGGTCCAAGCACTAGGACCAAATCCAAGTGTTGTAAGAATGGATAGAATAAAATGCCATTCAATTCTATCGTATGTTTTTTCAAAGTCAATTTTAATAAACAGGGCCTCTTGCTAAGATTGTTGAGCCCATTCCATGCCTTCCAAAACTGTGAGGACATTATCCAGAATATATCTATTGCGAATGAAGCCTGTTTGCTCATGTCTCACAATAAGAGAAACAGAGGCCGAAGTCGAAGAGCGAGGGCCTTAGCAATAATTTTGTAGCTGACATTCATAAAGTGATAGGCCTCTAGTTGGTGATCACCTTCAGATCGCCAGGCTTGGGGATGAATTTAATGTTGCTTCTGTTAATAATTGATCCTAAGGAGCCAGTGAACATGGCTTCCTGATAAACTCCGAGAAGGTCTGGGCCAATCAAATCCCACAGAGCGTTATAAAATTCACAAGGGAAACCGTCCAAGCCTGGCGCTTTGTCATTGACCATGTGAGATAGAGCCTCAGCAAGATCCTCTAATGAAAGAGGCTTTTCGCATGCTTCTTTTTGGGAGATCGATAATTTTTTGGGAACCACCGAGCAACACCTCCAGTGCTTGCATTCTCTTGGACGAGAGATGCTGAGCGACAAACCTGTTGATAGTGGCTAACAAACGCTTTAGAAATGTCAAGCAACTCTGTAAGCTGTTCGTCACTATCCACAATGGCTTTGAACTGAACCGCTTTCTTAGGCGGTCTGAGGTGCTGAAAGAACTCCTTGGAGACTCTGTCTCCGACTTTGAGCCAGTGCATTCGAGTACGGATTTGAGCACCTCTGACTTCATATAGTTCAGCCTTCTTAAGCTCATGCCGAAGGATTGCAATATGCTGTTGCAGAGGGACACTGAAGGGTGATGCATCAAGTCTAACCGAGGCTTTTGCAAACTATCGCTTCAGCTCCAGATTGGAGTGTTTACGCAGTTGAGCAAGCTTGACCCCAAGAGCGCAAATCAATGTGGTTGTGCGAGCAATGGCATCATTCCACCATGCAATCCAACCCGTGGTCTCGAATGTCCGTGGAACCAGGTTCCAAACCCTAACAATATGTGCAATCGATGTTGGATGCTGAAGTAAAGAAACATTCAGGAAAAACTGAGAGTGAAACGTCTTGGCTGGCAACGGGCTTGAAGAGATGTTGAATATAATGGGCACATCATCCGACACAGTAGTGCCTGGAAGAGTAGCCACCGGAGGAGCGAATTGCACAATGTTATGAAAACTGAAGCCAAAGTGATTCGTAAGCATCGCTCTATCAAATCGTTTTAAACTACGATCATCTCCATTTTGAAAATTGGACCAAGAAAACCAAAGTGAGTGCGGGAAGTCCTTGGAGGAAGAACATGCATTGGGGTCAACAAGCCCCAACTTGTTCTTCATAAAAAACCAAGCTTCTCTTTCCCCAACACACCATTGCATTGAAAGGTGTCCCACTTTATCAGAAGTTGTCTCGATCATATTGAAATCACCACAGAGCATCCAGACAACGGAGGGTAAGGACAAGGCCAACCATCGCCAAAGATCACATTGTTCAGGGGCATGATTGGAAGCATACACATTGACAATTCCAAAGAAATGTCCATCAACTTCAAAAAGGGTCCACATAGCCTGATTAGAGGGATCCATCCCCAAGTAACCAGATGGGACTGCTAGGTGGGAGCCAAAAAAGTGACAGCTCTTCCTCGACACAGAGAATGATTAGTAGAATAGAACTGGCTGCCAGGCCAAATAAAAGAACATGTGCATTGTAAATTGAAAGCAAAAATTTGAACTTCCTGTAAACAAAGAAAATCAAACCTGCCATGCTGACAAAAAAGCCTATCAATCTCACTACGGACCAAGTACTTACGGATCGGGTCCGTCAACCCTCTGACATTCAATGACAGAAATATCATGAAGAAATGTCTAGTTGTATATCATCGTCAATATCCTTAGAAGCACCTAACTCCCCAAGCGAGGAGTATGTGTTCGAGAGGAATCGATCATGATTTCCTTCCAAAAACATGCTAAATGGTCATTTGTCATTGTTGGGGCTGCGAGATCTTCTCACACGCGCCGTCTCATGGGCAGCTTGTATATTTTGCTGAAGCCCCACATTCTCCGCCAAAGTGGATGGCCCGTGGAGGGACACAATTGCTGCAACTTACATGTCCATTTTTTTTGGGTGCATGCACCGAAGGAGCCATCCTCTGACCTATCGGCTTAACCAAGGGCTTGACAGGGTGATTTTTTTTGGCAACAGTAGTTCAGGACTCCTGAGAACCATTATTCATGGTTATCTGCTCACCCTGAGCTGCTCGAGATGGCATTGCAGGCGCAGGGCTTGGAGGGCTGGCCATAACTTTGCTATTCTTGAAATGCCCCTCCATGAGGGCAATATTTAATCTTATGCATTGCCAAATGGCAGCGGTAGCAAGTGTTCGACATGTTTATATAAAAGGTGAGATGATCCCTGGCGTCCTTGGAGATCAACTTTCACACAAACCCTTCGAAATGGTGGAAAACAAAAAAAACCTCGAATTTTCTATGCAGGCAAAGCGGCCTAATGGGGAAAATAGGGTTTCCAAGAAAGGCCAAAGAGCCATCGACAGACCTGGGAGCTCAACCCACACAAACACCTCAAGGGACGCACCCTCTTCAACGGAAAACTCTCGGGTCCAGGGATAGAAAACTAGCAGGGACCCAAGAGTTTTCTATCGAAGAGGGTGCGTCCCTTGAGGTGCCTGTGTGGGTTGAGCTCCCTGGTCTGCCGACGTCTCTTTGGCCTTTCTTGGAAACCCTAGTTGCCTCGTTAGGCCGCTTTGTCTACATAGAAAATCTGAGGTTTTTTGGTGTTCGATCGAAGGGTTTGTGTGAAAGTTGATCTCTCCAAGGACCTCAGGGATCATTTTATCGTTAATATTGGGAATGTTTCATTTGTTCAGAAGCTGGTTTATATAAAATTGTTGAACACTTGCTATTGTTTCCAGTCAGTAGCGGATAAGATTAAAGACTGTCCTCTCATGGAGGGGCGTTTCAAGAATAGCAAACTTACGACCAACCCTCCAAGCCCTACGCTTGCAATGCCATCTCGGGCCGCTTAGGACGAGCAGAGAACCACGAATAATGGTTCTCCGGAGTCTCGGACTACTGTTGCCAAAAACAATCGCCCTGTCAAGCCCTTGGTTAAGTCGACAGGTCAGAGGATGGCTCCTTCGGTGCATGCACCCAAAAAAAAAATGGACATGCAAGTTGCAGCAACTGCGTCCCTCCACGAGCCATCCAATTTGGTCGAGAATGCGGGGCTTCAGTATAATATACAAGCTGCCCTTGAGACGAGGTGTGCAAGAAGATATCGCAGCCCCAACAGTGACAAACGACCATTTAGCATGTTTTTGGAAGGAAATCATGATCGATTCCTCTCGAACACATACTCGTAGGAGACAGAACATAAAACAAGGCCCTTGAGACGAGGTGTGCGAGAAGATATCAAAGCCCTAACAGTGACAAACGACCATTTAGCATGTTTTTGGAAGGAAATCATGATCGATTCCTCTCGAACACATACTCCTCGCTTGGGGAGTTAGGTGCTTCTGAGGATATTGATGGTGATATGCAGCTAGACAGTTCCTCATGATATTTATGTCATGGAATGTCAGAGGGTTGACGAACCCGATCTGTAAGTATTTGGTCCGTAGTGAGATTGATAGGTTTTTTTGTCAGCATGGCATGTTTGATTTTCTTTGTTTACAGGAAGTTAAAATATTTGCTTTCAATTTACAATGCGCATGTTCTTTTATTTGGCCTGGCAGCCAGTTCTATTCTACTAATCATTCTCTGGGTCGAGGAGGAGTTGTCACTTTTGTGGCTCCCACCTGGCAGTCCCATCTAGTTACTTGGGGGGTGGATCCCTCTAATCAGGTTGTGTGGACCCTTTTTGAAGTTGATGGACATTCCTTCACAATTTTCAATGTGTATGCTTCCAATCATGCCCCCGAACAATGTGCTCTTTGGCGATGGTTGGCCCTGTCCTTACCCTTCGTTGTCTGGTTGCTCTGTGGTGATTTCAATATGATCGAGATAGCTTCTGATAAAGTGGGTCGCCTTCCAATGCGATGGTGTGTTGGGGAAAGAGAAGCTTGGTTTTTTATGAAGAACAAGTTGGGGCTTGTTGACCCCAATGCATGTTCTTCCTCCAAGGACTTCCCGCACTCACTTTGGTTTTCTTGGTCCAATTTTCAAAGTGGAGATGATCGTATTTTAAAATGGCTTGATAGAGCGATGCTTACGGATCACTTTGGGTTCAATTTTCAGAACATTGTGCAATTCGCTCCTCCGGTGGCTGCTCTTCCTGGCACTACTGTGTCGGATCATGTGCCCATTATATTCAACATCTCTTCAAGCCCATTGCCAACCAAGATGTTTCACTCTCAGTTTTTCCTGAATGTCTCTTTCCTTCAGCATCCAACGTCGATTGCACATATTATTAGGGTTTGGAACCTGGTTCCATGGCCATCCAGGACCATGGGTTGGATTGCATGGTGGAATGATGCCATTGCTCGCACAACCACCTTGCTTCGCGCTCTTGGGGTCAAGCTTGCTCAGCTGCACAAACACTCCAATCTGGCACTGAAGCGTGAGTTTGCAAAAGCCTTGGTTAGACTTGATGCATCCCCCCTCAGTGTCCCTCTGCAACAACATGTTGCAATCCTTTGACATGAGCTTAAGAAGGTTGAACTATATGAAGCCAGAGGTGCTCAAATCCGTACCCGAATGCACTGGCTCAAAGTCAGAGATAGGGTCTCCAAGGAGTTATTTTAGTGCCTCAGACCGCCCAGGCAAGCGGTTCAGTTCAAAGCCATTGTGGATAATGGCGAACGGCTTACAGAGCTTCCTGACATTTCTAAGGTGTTTGTTAGCCACTATCAACAGGTCTTTGCCACTCAACATATCTCGTCTGAGAGAATGCAAGCACTGGAGGAGTGTTGCTCGGTGGTTCCCAACAAATTATCGACCTCCCAAAAAGAAGCCTGCAAAAAGCCTCTTTCATTAGAGGATCTTGTTGAGGCTCTATCTCACATGGCCAATGACAAAGCGCCAGGCCTGGATGGTTTCCCTTGTGAATTTTATAAAGCTCTGTGGGATTTGATTGGCCCAGACCTTCTGCGGGTTTATCAGGAAGCCATGTTCACTAGCTCCTTAGGATCAATTATTAACAGAGGCAACATAAAATTCATCCCCAAGCCTGGCGATCCTGAGGTGATCACCAACTGGAGGCCTATCACTCTGTTGAATGTTAGCTACAAAATTATTGCTAAGGCCCTCGCTCTTTGGCTTCGGCCTCTGCTTCCTCTTATTGTGAGACATGATCAAACAAGCTTCATTCGCAATCGATATATTATGGATAATGTCCTCGCAGTTTGGGAAGGCATGGAATGGGCTCGACAGTCTCAACAAGAGGCCCTATTTATTAAAATTGAATTTGAAAAAGCATATGATAGAATTGAATGGCATTTTATTCTATCCATGCTTACAACGCTTGGATTTGATCCTGGCTTTGTTCAATTTGTGAAGATGTTGTTTACACATGCTTCAACGGTTCTCACGTTGAATGGTGCACAAACAAAGTGCATTGGCCTGTTTAGATCTATTCGCCAAGGGTTTCCTCTTGCCCCCTCCCTCTATGTGCTTGTGGCTGAAGCTTTTGGTTACCTTCTCACCCGCAAAGCATCACAAGGGTTGGTTAAGGGTATTTTCCTACCAGGAAGGCAAGGGCAACTCATTAATGGTCATTTTGCTGATGATTATTTTTTAACTCTCAATGAGGATGAGGTTTCTGTCACACAGGCTCTTTCCTACCTAGATTTATTTTGCAAGGCTTCAGGTTCCAGCATTCAATGGAGGAAGACTGCGTGTTACAAGTAATCCTCCAATCCCCTTCCACCTTGGCTTGAGCACTACCAATGGAGGTGGATTCAATCGAGGGAGATGTTCAAATTTTTGGGCATCCCCTTTGCTTTTCAGAGCACCCCATCTCAGCTTTGGGATTATGTGGTGCAAAGAGTGGAGGGAAAGCTCACTTACTGGGTCACCAAGAAGTTGTCCCTTGCGGGTAAATTCCAAATTTGTTCTAAAGTTCTTGCCAGTACTCATGTTTATTACTCCTCCTGTTGGGTTCCTTCTCAAGCTTGCTATAAGAAGCTGGAAAAGCTTATGCAGGATTTTCTATGGTCTAGTTCTTCTCAGAAGCATGGCTTTCACAGAGTAGCTTGGGAATTCTGTTGCCTCCCTAAGAAGTCGAGAGGTTTGGGGTTGTTTAACTGCTATCGTCAAGGTCTGGCTCTCAACGCTAAATGGATTATCAAGGCTCTTAAAGGCGATGAAGCCTGGAAAGTTCTGATTAGGAACTGTGTGGCCATAGGGCTACCGACTGGCAAGAAATGTTGGAAGGGGTTGGATTTACCCTCCATACTTGTAGCCCTTGTTCCTTTTAAAATTTTTGGGTCCTTTGCGACTCAAAGTATTTGGCGGGCCTGGGAGTCTATCAAGCCTTGGCTCCGTTGGAAAGGTGTTGGTCGCCACCGTGGGGAAGCTGTAGCGGATTTGAATTTATGGCGGATTTGAATTTATGGTGGTCCCCTGTGGTTCAGTATCAGGGACAACCACTTGCTCAAGTTCAATGGATTCATGCTAATTTTTTTTTTAAAAAGGGCATTGTGTCCATTTCTGATTTTTGTTGCAGGTAGACTCGAGATTGGATCCCTTGGGAGCTTTTTCAACAACAACATGCTTTAAAGCCCATAGATAAAGCCACTTATGATATGGTTATCAATTGTACACCCTTTTTCCTTTGGCCAAATCTAGGTTAGGTTGTCCAGCAACCTTGGTGGAAAGAGTGGGAATGGTATAAACATGTCCCTATGTTTAATTACCTGACTAAGCAGGGTTATTGTTGGATTTTGCCCAATCTCCCAATGGTACCAAAGCTCAATGGGCGCTGGGATTTGTTCTCTTCCAAGTCCATATGGCGGGCACGATTTCATATTACATGGGCCCCATATATTGAACCCAAGCAAGCATTCTTTGCCTAGAGTTTGTTGTATCAGGGTCTGCCGCTTGGCCAGAGGCTTAGGCACTTGGTAATTGACACTCCCACTTGCCCTTTCTGTGGGGAGACAGAGTCTACCTTGCATCTTTTCTGGAATTGCAGTAGAGCAAGGATGGCCTGGGAGTGGATGGAGTCTTTTTTCGGTCGTTTTTGCATTCTCCTTTAACTTGGCTTCACAATATGTTGGGGGATACACCAAATTTTTCTCAACCTCTGTTAGAATTCTGGAACATCTTTAGAATTAGCATTCTGTTTCATACTTGGAAAGCCATAAATGAGATAGTTTTTTCAGATAAAACTCCCTCTATTATTTTCTCTCTTTCAGATAAGTTGATGGTATTTCATGATGCCTGGTTACAGATTCAGGTGCAAGCTAATAAGGTTGCAATGGAAATCAAACATCTTCAGGAGCTGATTGACTATTGGGGCAATGCTCCATGTGTTGTGAGCAGAGTCCCCTCGGAGACTGAACAACATGCCAATTCCAGATCCCTACAGCGCCGTCGCCCACCACCGGATAGGTGGGACCGGCAAGCCTCTAGGGCTCGCACACAATCGTCTAGCGGAAACACGTAGAGATTGCCACTCTCAAACACTTCTCAACAGTTTTTTGATTGGGGAGCTCGCCCACAGTTTGTCAATTTCACTGTGAGGATGGTTGGGGAACTCCCCTACGTTCTCCCTGCCAAGTTGGTTCTCCGAAGGGTGGCGATGGTGATGCCAGTAATGGATGGAGCACGGGCATTGCTAGTGATATAGTTGTGCACACAGGCTGGAGCACTCCCACTGAGGCTCCACTGAGTCCTACTCACCAGCCTACTCCTGAGATGCATGTCACGATGCCAGGGTCGGGTTGGAACAATTAATGGTTGTTGTGATATATTTTTATTATTGTAGTTAAGCCCACCTTTATGTAGTCTTCTAGCGGTGAACTTTTGAACTATGTCCTGGTTGTCTACTCAACCGGTTTGTCTTGTGCTTGGGGTGTGATGTGTCAGTCCACCCACTTTTGTATGTTTAGGCCTTGTATTTAATATAATGTTTTTTCATTCAAAAAAATTGTTTTAAAAATATAAGAAAGATGAACATATTGAAATTTGAGAGGTGGTCAAACAATATGAATAAAGCAATGAAATGCATCTAAACCATTCATGAATATCATCATGGTCTTTTAATTGGTTGTATGGGAAACTCAGAAAGAATCAAACAATATGAATAAATATAATGAATTGCATTCGAGAGTTATTGATAACTGTCAATGTTTTTTTTTATAGGTTGTATTGGATTGAAACAATATATTTTTTTTTATAGGTTGTATTGGATTGAAACAATATGTTTTTTTTTATAGGTTGTATTGGATTGAAACAAAATGTAAGGTGATATAATGTTAAACTGTACTATCACATTGAATTGAATTGAGGTATTATATTTAAGTAGACTAATATTTGGCATGTTTTTTTTTTTTTAATATTGATATGTTTTAATTGAATTGTGGTATTATATTTAAGTAGACTAATATGTTGTTGAACTCTTGTTTTTTTTTTTAAATAATAATGATATGTTTTAATGGGTTGAGCTTTAAAAAATCACATATTTATAATTTTTTCATTATTTGTTTGAATGATATGTAAAGATTTTAGTTGAGTTTAGTTGTTAATTTCTAAAACCTTATTTATTTTTAGGTCTAATTTTTGGCATATATTTTTCAGGATGTGCTTTTATACCACTAGTTTTTTTTATTTTATTTGAAAAATTATGTAACTTTATTATTCTTTTATGACAATATAATGTTATTTTCAACAACAAAAAAAAGTCAAAACTCTTTTAAATTTTGTTATCGGAGTTTGTTTTTTTTTAAATAAATAATTTGAATAACCAATGATTAATAAAGTATACATCTAATCTCAAAACTAAGTTTGAAGCAAAGGACACAGATGTATATGAAATGTTCTTTTTAGTTTATAGTATTTTTTTTAGAATGGGTTATATGGGATTGAAATGAGCTTCACTCATATTATGTTACATGGGTATTACAATATACCTTAACAATTTTTCACATATCTATTGACAAGATTTGAACTTTGGTCAAAGTATTTTCATATAAAAACTAAAGTTAATTATGAAGAACATCAAAGTTCTATTGTTTTTTTCATTTGATTAAATATTTAATGTTATAAGTGCAAATGAAAGACTTAAAGTGACTAAGTTTATTTGAAAATTTGGAAAGTAGGTTTGAGCTGTTAAATTTATTTGTTGGTTTAGCAAGGTGATGTTTTAAATTATTTTGAATTTTAAATTTTATTTTTCAAATAAACTTTTTATGTTTATATAATCAGAATAATTATTTACAAAATATTTTGAAAGTATATGATATTCTAGTTAGCTGTTACACTTTGAAGGGTAGGGTTTTTTGAATTGTTTTTAACCTTTATGCATTGGCAACACAATTTGTTAAAAAAGAAAAAATAATGTTTGAGGACCATATGTGTTCTCAATCTTTTTGGGTATTAAGTCGTATAAAATTTTATAAATTGTAAATTTTGAATGCAAAAATGTAGCTACAAGAAATTTCAAAATGAAGTCTCTTGGATGGTGCCATCTTCCTTTTACCATTGCCTTAAAATGTTGTTGCTAAAATCAAAGGTAAGTGATTTGATCTTGTTTAAATTATAACAATAAATTAATAAAATATTAAACCATAAAATTTCTTTAAATGTTGTTTCATAATGTTGTGTTCATTGGACTAGCTCAAAATAATTGTAAAAATCATGATAATTTTTTCAAGTAAGATGAAATATTAGTTGAAACTAGAATATCAACTTTTTTAATTGGTTATATGTCATTGAAATAGGCTACCCGTATTATATCATGACCACATAGCAGTATTGCAATAGCTTAGTAATTATGCATGGGGTTTTTTGAATTGTTTTTAACCTTTATGCATTGGCAACACAAATTGTTAAAAAATAAAAAAGAATGTTTAAGGACCATATGTGTTCTCAATATTTTTGGGGTATTAAGTCGTATAAAATTGTGTAAATTGTAAAATTTGAATGCAAAAAATGTAGCTACAAGAAATTTCAACATGAAGTTTCTTGGATGGTGCCATCCTCCTTTTACCATTGCCTTAAAATGTTATTGCTAAATTCAAAGGTAAGTGATTTGATCTTGTTTAAATAATAACAATGAATTAATAAAATATTAAACCATAAAATTTCTTTAAATGTTGTTTCATAATGTTGTGCTCATTGGACTAGCTCAAAATAATTGTAAAAATCATGATAATTTTTTCAAGCAAGATGAAACATTAGTTGAAACTAGAATATCGATTTTTTTAATTGGTTATATGAGATTGAAATAGGCTACCCGTATTATATCATGACCACATAGCAGTATTGCAATAGCTTAGTAAATATGCATGTATTGCTTGGCAAGATTTGAACATGGATCTCCTCTTTGAAAGTTAAGGAATATAATAGGTCGAGCTAATGCCTTTTGATAAAATAACCCTTGTTTTATGAAAAACCGAGTCATGAACTAATTTAATCTCTCATTGGGGTATTCTTTGAATGATACACCCTTTTAGCAAATAAAAAAAAGTATGCTCTTAAGAAATTAAGCAATTTTTTGACGGTTAACAATGAACAAACAAAAAGAATAAGCATAACTAACCACCATAAAGGTGAAAAGCCAAAACCAAACTAGTTATATATTTTTTAACTATTATTTGTCATTTTTCTTTATTAGGGCATAATTCATAATGAATTTTAAAAGTAAGACATAAATATCAATGCAATTGTTCAAAAACATATAAACTTCTTAATCATTAGCAACCAAGTTCAAAATTTAGTGAACTTGCAAAGGTAACGAGTGACCTTGTGATGCATGTGTATAAACATATAGATTCAATCATAGATATTGATATAAAATTTATTATATGCTTTAAATCAAGCAATGGTGTTAATGCCTCAATTTAAGGAACCACAAATACGACTTGAAATAAATGAGTGATCCACAAATTTTGCATGTATTATTTTGACACCTTTCTAAAATATTTATATTGTAACCTTGGTTGAGGTTTATGTATTAAATTTGAGTTTAACAAGATTAAAATTTGAAAGAAAATTGATACATCATATTTTTGATAGAGTTTGACATGAGGTTTGAGATGTTAAATGTAACTATATTTATAGTTTTATAAAAACAAAAAGAACAAGTAGAAAATCTAAAACTAGTTATAATGGAAATTGAAATCTATGCAAAAGTGTGTCTAACTTATGCCTACATAAGTTAACCCAATACACTATGTCATATTTGCCTACTTTTAATGTTGAACGAAGTTGTTCCACAAACTAACATATATGTTTAGATGTTATTTAGTGGGTCCTCATGTTTGACAAAATTTGAACTTTTGGCATTAAATTATCCACATCATGTGATAGCAACCATATGCATTATTTTCCATACCATTGTTGTGAAAAATTCCATATAAAATAAAAACAAAGGTCATGATAGTAATGGGTATGGACGAGGTCGTGATAACCTAATCCTATATCCCTTTTAGATTGGAGGTTATTGTAATACACTTTTTAACCACATGATTTGATGATCTAACTTGGTGCCTTTCAAAGTGGAATCTAAATTCATTTCTTAACAAGGTTACATATATTTATAAGTTTAAAACCATGAATTTAGCCTTCAAGTCTATCGTACGAAATTCACTAGAAGGCTAGGCAAGCTTGTCTAGTGTGAAAATAAAAGAGTTGTTCTTGAGCTTTTGAACCCAACTATGTGCGTACATGGAAATGAACCTATATGGTGAGCTTCCTCAATATATTTATCTTATAGAGATAAGTTTTGAATGCAAGCAACGAGTGGTACATCTGAATCAACCCAATGCATATTTCCAATGTAGGGAAGTTGGCCATATGGTCAGGGATTACCCTCACAAAAGTAATCTCACTCCTTTAACCATAGGAACAACCAAGGCCTCAAGGGATGGGGGCACAAGCCTAGTGTTAGGGAATTTTAATCGTATTACTTCAAACTTACAGGGTTTCCAAAATGAAACGAACATGTTGAATCATATATTGCAAATATACAGGCTATCAAAAGTGATCCCAATATGATGTCATTCTTTAGTGCAACTTTATGAAGAGTTAGTGAATCTTTCATAACTCCACTCAATATAAGAAGCCTAACTCTTATGGGGGATATACTATCTTACCAAAGGATAATTATTTAAATAGAAGATTAGATCAAAAGATAAATACTTTTTGAGTCTTGGTAGAGGTAGGAGCTGTGTCACAGTCGATCAATGCTACAACATAAGGTCAGACTATAGTATGTCAATCCATTGAAAGGGGTGTCTAAGGCCCTATCTTATAGGGATGCAATACTATTTGAAGAATGGATGAAAGTTTAACACAAGAGCAAGGACATTACCTCCTTAATTTGTAGGCTTGGTAAAAACATAGGGATGGAATGAAATTTATGTCATAGCAAGGAAGAATCCATAGATATCTCTTTTTGATTTATTTTAAATGGTGCAAGTGGGAATAGATTTTGCTCAAAATATCCCATTAAAGATAAACAACTGATGGTACTCTTAAAATATTTCAGGGCTTTAACCAATGAATTCCCTAAAAGAGTAGATGTTGAACGAACTTCTTCATCCTTCCTAAAAACATGGGGGTTCACCCATAATAATAGGAAGAATAGGGTTAAAAATGTGGTTTTAAAACATAAGATATTTTAACTATTTAGGAAGCTAAATGTAATAGCTAGAAACTAAATATAACAACGCAAGTTATTTGGAAGTATGGTTTTTGTGTATAGTCATCTCACTAAGAGAGGTATGATTTTTGTGTATAGTCCTCTCACTAAGAGAGGTATGGTTTTTATGTATAGTCCTCTCACTAAGAGAGGTTAGGGAACATAATTTTGTGTTTTTCTTCTTAGATGTAAGACCTCTTAATTACTAAAAGAGACGACCCATCATGTAGGGTTGTTTGGGTAGTGTTTATTTTAAAATATTTTGTAATAGGTTTCTATTCCCTCTATGCATCATACTTTAGCGAGAGTTTCAATTAGTTCCTCCCAATATCCAAGAGAGAGTTTTAATTAGTTCCTACCAATATCCATGTCAAGGAATCAGAAACATAAATCCAGTAGCCCAAACAAGATGTCCAAATAAGAACATCCATAACCAAACAGATAAATTATTCATACCTCTTGCATTGTATCCATTAAGAAGTTGTGAAGAATTTAACCAGCGCTCTTAACCATCCCACTAAACAAGTGGAAGACTCGTCTCATGAAAATATCAATTATGAGATTCGCGAGATAGTAATCTCCCTCCTATAAAATGGATTTTGGTTAGGGATGTTAACATGGTGGAATAAAACACTGATAAAAGTTGGAATCTCCATAGTCTCCCTTATCTATGAATGAATTTAATGATTGGATCACTTGAAGAACTAGACTTGGGGTTTTTACTACTTTATAAATCATACCATCTATCGATATGCGATCATGTTCCACTTGGTACAATAAGAGGTCTCCTTTTACTGGTGAGATTATTGAGCCTTCTAAATATTAAAGGATTAGAGGAGTTTATTTATTAGTAAGAATGCCATCACACTTAGGTTCGTCAATAAATCAAATGATTAAAAATTGATTGTATTATGAACATTATATTAAGTGTGAGTCATCCCAAAATCCTTCAATGTAATCGTAAATATTTTTTCCATTTTTCCTAACTCATCAATATCCTTACCAAACAATGTTTTCTTAACATAGAGACTAAGTTTATTGCTCTATTGTAGCCACTATGACTTCCCTTTTAAATTATCCCTTTAAGCATGATAGTAAAGAATTTACCTCTTGTATATTAATCCTTTGATCTTTGACCAAGATTGAGCTCATCTCCATATCTTTCTTTTGAATAGTCTACTCTTACAATGACTTTCTTTATTATAATAGAGACACTCATATTAGTCACATGCTTACCATCTAAATATCCCAACCTAAATAGTTCTAGTTAAATCTACCTTTTTCTCTTCCATTACCCTCTTCCTTAACAAAGGCCTTAGAGAGAATCCATTTTTCTTTCTTTATTTTATTCCTCATAATATTAATTTTTCTTTCTTTATGGTCAGGATTACATGATAGAAGGAAATTTCCTTTGGTAAAATGGAGCAAGATGTGAGAGGATAAAACTAGGAGAGGTCTTGATTTAAGAGTTCTTACGAATGCAAATATATCTCTAAGGGGAAAAGTAATTTGGAGATTGTACAAAGAGAGTAAAAGAAAATGAGCAAGGGTTTTTCTAAGCAAATACATTGAGCCCAATGACCCAGGCTTAATATTTACCGCATTCTCTCTAGTAGATGGTTTTGCACTATGGAATAGTTAAAAAAAATCAATTGATCTAGTGATTAAAGGTCTAAGATGGGTGGTGGGAACTGAAGATAAAAATTCTATGTCGATGGATACGTGGTGTGATAAAAAACCACTCAATCTAGATCCAATTTTGAAACCATGGATGAGATAACTTCAAGATAAATATGGCGATAGGGTTTCAAGCATTATGTATAAGAATCAAGAAGGAAGATACAAATGGAAAAAAGACTTTTTTATAAGTATGCTAGACATTGTTGCTAGGAGGTAGTTGAACATAAATATAAAAACAATAATTATTCCAAGGGGAGCCGAGGATAAGCTAGTTTGGGAGTTGAATAGCTTAGGATAATACACAAGAAGAGGATATAAAGTAAAGCACCAACAAAATAAGAATACCACAAGAATATGAAGAGATATTTGGGATAGTTCAAGCATTCCAAAAGTCAAAATGTTTGTATGGTTAGTAGGTCATAATTTTTTTTGTCTTGGGATAATCTAATGAAAAGGGGGTTTCATGGCCCTTCACAATGCGTTCTATGTAAAAATGAGGAAGAGAGTATAGACCGTCTCTTGGGACACTACTCAATAGTTTGAGAACTATAGCAATGTATTCTTAATATATTTGGTAAATGCATGGTGATGAATGGTAAAATTGAAGAATTGTTAAAGTAATGGTAGAGCACTTTTAAAAGTGAGGTGTTATAGACAATTTGGGATGCAACAAGAGATACAATACTTTAGACTGTTTGGTTGAAAATAAACATAGTGATTAATAAAGGAAATAAGAGAAGTTTAAAAATAATAAAAATGATATTTTTTTAGCCATAGATGAAGCTAAACCAACCCTATCAACTCACCCAATCCCTAATCTTGAAACAAATAGCCTTGATATATAGAGTCAAGTCATCAAATGGAATTATGATGTTAGGTATAAAAGAAATAAAAGGAAGACAAACAATATAAAATGGAAACCGCTAGAAGTGGAGTTGGTCAAAATTTAATTATGATGGAGCATCTAAAGGAAATTTAGGACCAACAGGAGGAGGAATAATTAGAAATATTAGAAGTGAGATTTGTCACATTACACTTTTAGTAGTGGATTTAAGTCGAATAATGAAGCTAAAGATTGAGAATCTTTGGAAGGATTAAATATATGCAAACAAATGAAATGGAATAGAGTATGGATGGAAGGTGATTCATTAATAGTAATAAATGTAATTTTGAGGAAAGCAAAGGCTCTAGGAACATACAAGAGATCATTATGGAAATACAAGACCTTGTTACGAAGTTTGAAGAAATTAGGTTTACACATATGTTAAATGAAGGGAAAAAATACTTAGATAAGCTAGCCAATAGAGAGGTTTTAATAGAGAATTATAAAGTAAAATTCTCTTTTCCATGGTTAGAGGAAGTAGTAAGTTTAGTTGAAGTTGACAAGAAATTTTTGAAAGGAGCAAATTCAAAATAATGTTCCAAAGGACTACAAAATATTTTAGGGGATCTATTTATAAATCAATTCATTGGATGAAACTAACAACCTAGATTTGCTAAAACAGGCTATGAATTTGTCAAGCGAGTAGAATTTTTGAATGCTAAAGGAGAAGAAGATTGCATCAAATGAACTTCATGATTGAATGGATTGTTTGAGTTGCTGGTTAGATTATGGGACAGTGTGTGTTTTGGAACTTTCAACATTTTGATAATGCTAAACTATTTATTATAGTTCTTATGTTTGCACTTATGCTTCAGGAAGGAAACTAAGAGTCCAAATATGGTAAAGCAGACTATGATAATGTAAAGTTTTGGAAGTATTACTCTATTAAGATGCAATGTGTAGATAGTAGAGGTGGAGTTTTGGTATTGTAAAGGTTGTTGTAGAAAAATATCAAGAAGAAGGATGCTAAATTCTAAAATATTTGTATTTACAAAGAAAATTGAAGAAAAAAAATGAAAATTAAGAATTCAAACTTATTACGAAAAAATATGTAGGTATCTAGGTATAGCAACTCAATTGATATGAGAATTGAATATGTTTGTAAACTCTCAAGCTCTAAATATGAGTTGTGATTTGTCAAGGGTGGGGGACCCAACTACAACCCCTTTTTCTCTAGCAAAAAAAATATGGTTCATGCAACTTGATCAACAAATTTAATATAAGCAATGACAAATAAAGAGTTTTATATCATGAGGTAAGGTTCTAATTCCATTGAGGCACCTTGCAAAACCATTAGAACACTTGAAGGAAGATATTAAATTTATAGTAATGCCTAAACATAGGATCAAGTGTAAGCATATTTCACATAACCTACCCTTGTGTTCTTTATAAAACCTTAATTCTTTAAATTCATTTCAATTTAAATAAACATAATAAAGATATTGATATTTTAACCCATATATCTAACACATTTTTACCACTTTAAAAAAAATATCTAACAAATTAGAAGGAAACAAATAAAATTAATTATAAAATAAAATAAATGATAAACACCAAATAAAAAAAATAAATGATAGACAAACCTTGAAATGGCTACCTTAAAAGGTGAACACCCTTTAAGATTATGACCTTTTGCTAATGTTACAAGTTATCATTTATGGACAATTAATTACCTTTACTCATACCATAGGTTCTTCATTTTCAATAAATTTTTAATGGGTTGTGATTAGTTTTAGTTTACAAAAGAAATTAATATTACGTGTTAAAGATTAATTAAAAGAAGTTGCAAGGAGTAATAAGGGATTTGGCCTGAAGAACGAGGGAGGGAGAGATGTCGCAGAGCGGGAAGGTCGCGTCGGGAGGGCACAGGAGTGGGAGTACCAGTGTATTGAACCAAGGGCTTAGCAAAGCGGAGGGCCACAACAAGGCGAAGGGAGGCCAGTCAGATGCTGGAGGCTCTATGGAGTCAACCGAAGATGATGTCAGCCGTGGGAAGGATCTGCCTGACAAGCGGTGGGTTGGTCAACAGAAATCGTATGCTCAGGCAACGGCTTTTAAAACCTCCAGTGGTTTATTCACTAAGGACCTATTTTCGTCCGAGGATGAGTTGGACATCCTGGAGGAAATCCTCTCAAGTTTCGTGGATTTCGAAAAGTTTACCCTAATCGGTAAGTTTATTGGGGGCCGTCCCGATATGGAGACCATTCGCAGGTGGGCGGCAAGAAAGTGGCGGACATCGGGTCACATGGAGTTGGCTGCCCTATCCCGGGGTTTTTTGCAATTAGATTGAACAATGCAGAGGACTATTGTAGAATTCTGGTCGGGGGTCATTTGTTTTTGGGACGCAAGAGTCTCTTTCTCAGGAAGTGGGGGATGGATTTCAACCCCGAAACTTAGAATATTAACATTGCCCCAATTTGGGTTAGGCTCCCGAACCTCCCCCTTTTTTGTTGGCATGAAAATGTTATCAGAGGCATTACTCGTTCCATTGGGGAGTTAGTCACCATTGACCCTCCCACCCGAGCTCGAACCAGATTTGTCCAAGCTCGCTTCTATGTTTTGGCGAATTTGGAGGCGAACCTTCCATCCTCCATCACTCTGCGGTATGGAGGGTCCTTTCTTTACAAGCAAGTCATTAACTACGAGAATAGGCCTGCCTACTGCCATCAGTGTAGTTCTCAGGGGCATCTTCAGTCTAATTGTCCTCTTCAAAAGCCGGGGAAGAAGAGAGGGGATTCCTGCAATCCCCTAGAACATGGTGAAGGGCAACTGAAACACCCTGTTGCGACAGAGCCTGTGTCGTCAGATCCTTCTGGGGAACTTCTCGAATCTTCCATCTCTGATGAGGGATTCATCCTACATTCAAGCACCACTCAGTGCGATGCAAGCTCCCAACCAGAACATCAAGCGAAAAAGGAACAATCTCCCTCCCGTACTCCAGCTTAGGTTGATTCACCAAAAATCCATAACCAGAACCCTCTCGAGGCCCAAAACCTGTTTGAAGATTACTTGCTGGGAAAGAGGGGCGAACAACCTGGCAATATTAGTCCTTGAAACACTAGGAGTCGAAAGAAAGGGGTGGATTTTGGTTGTGAAAGGAAGCAAGGGCGTCCTCTTAACAAAGAAAGGAGGGACAAGGAGATGGCAGCAGATGTTGCAAATGGCACTCAGTGACTGCTTTTTCAAGAAGATTCTGACTCCCTGGTGGGTGATTCGCTTGTCCCAAAACCTCCCATCCAGCAGGGAAAGGGAGGTAAGAAGTATCTTAAAGTGTCCAGATGAAGGTCCTCTCATGGAATGTGAGAGGCCTTAACGGAGTGGCCAAACGCAGGGTGGTGGTCGATCTCCGAAAGAAGTCCAACCCCTCCATCCTTATTTTGCAAGAGACTAAGTCTGATGCTATTACTTCTGCTAAGGCTGCTAAGGCCATTTGAGCCAAGGGCAAATTCCTTTTCAGTCCTGCAATTGGTTTCGCAGGCAGCCTCATGGTACTGTGGGATCCTGACAGTGTTGAGGGCAGGCTTTTATCAGTTTCTAGTAGGATTATCAACGTTTTGTTACATTCCAAAGTTGATAATTCCTCGTGGATTTTGACCAATGTTTACGCCTCAAACTCTGCTTCGGAGAGAGCAAAGATGTGGAAAGTTATTTCTCTGATGAGGGATAATTTTAGCAACTTTCCATGGGTTGTAGGAGGGGATTTCAACTGCCCTCTTCATCCTTCAGAAAATAAGGGAGGCGCTGAACTTCCCAGCCATAGCTTGGAGGACTTCAGAGACTTCGTATCTTCCAATAACCTGCTTGACATTGAACTCAAGGGGGCATCCTTCACTTGGAGCAACAGGAGGATTAGGAGCAATCTTATCCAGGTCAAGCTTGACCAGTTCTTCATTTCCCATGAAGCTATTCCCTTCCTCGACATTGCAACTCTCTCAGCTTTGCCAAGGATTGGGTCTGACCATAATTCCATTCTCCTAGAGGTCACTGACGGGCCTGGTTTTAAGACCCCCTTCAGATTCAAGTCCATGTGGATTTCACACAAGGATTTCAGAGAGGTGGTGTCGGCTTGGTGGCAAGTTAAGGTGGCAGGTTCAACATCCAAAAGACTGGCCCTAAAACTCAAGCTGATTAAAAAGAATTTGAAGTTGTGGAACAAGGAGGTTTTCGACAACATTTTTGAGTCTAAAAATTCCATTTCAGAAAACTTGAAGATTTTGGAGGAGAAGATGGAGGTCGAAGGGTATTTTGAAGCCCTCAAAGAGGAGGAACGAAGCCTCCTAGTGGACTACCATTCCATTCTTGCTAGGGAGGAAATGTTTTGGCATCAGAAGTCCAGAGATCTCTGGTTGAAGCATGGAGACTCTAATTCAAATTTTTTCCACGCGTCTACCATGAGGCACAGGGGGGCCAATAAAATCAGGGAGGTGGTATGCAAGGATGGTCATACGACCAGGGAGATTGAGGAAATTTGCAGTGAAGCTGTTGAGTTCTTTCAGGATCTGCTGGGTGTTCCTCCTGACAACGATCTCCAAGTCCAAAAATCCCTGCTTTCTAACTTCCCCACAAAAGTTCCCCATGAGGCGAATATTAAGCTCTTGGAACCGTTTTCCCATTCCAAGATTAAGGAAGCTCTCTTCTCCATGCAACCAGATAAGGCCCCCGGGCCCGATGGTTTTCCCCCTCGATTTTTCCAAGTTATGTGGGATGTTGTAGGGTCTGATGTCTGTGAAGCAATTCTAGAAATCCAAGCCTCTAGATCCATCCATCCGAAGCTCAACTCTACCTTTCTAGCTCTCATTCCCAAGACACCGCTCGCAAAAGCTTCTTTGACTATCGGCCCATCAACCTATGCAATGTTTTCTACAAAATTCTTACCAAGACTATTGCCAATCGTCTGAGGTCCCTCCTCCATTCCTTGGTTGGTCCTGCTCAGGGAAGCACCGTTAAGGGCAGAAACATCCTTGACGGTGTCATCACAATCCATGAGACCCTCCATTCTGCCCACTGTTCCAAAAATGCTACGCTTTTCCTTAAGCTTGACATGAATAAAGCTTTTGACAAAGTCGACAGGAGGTTTCTATGTTTTGTCCTCTGCAAGTTTGGCTTTCACCCTCATTGGATTGACCTAGCGAGCAGCTGCATGTCCACTCCTTCCTTTTCAGTTTTGATCAACGGGTCCCCTGCTGGGTTCTTCCAAAGTGCGCGAGGCCTCAGACAAGGTGATCCTCTGTCTCCTATTTTATTCATTCTTCTGGCTGAGGTTCTAAGTTGGTCCTTGAATGAAGCTCTCCGCAAAAACAAGATTTCTTGCATTTTGCCCACTTCCAGAGTTGATCTTGTCACTCATCAACAATTTGTGGATGACACGCTCATTTCCACTGGAGCGTCTGTCACCCAGGCCAAGTCTATTAAGCACATTTTGATCCGGTATGAGAAGGCTGCTAGCCAAAAAGTTAATTATATCAAGATCAAAATTTATTTTATTAATACTCCATTGAGCAGGCAAATTCGCATTGCCAGAATTCTCGAATGCACTATTGATTCCCTGCCTGCAACTTATTTGGGGTTACCTCCGCCTCGTAATGGACGTGTCGACGAAAACATGTGGAACATGATCCTGGAACGGCTTCACAAGAAACTCGAGCACCTGGAAAGGCAAACTTTTTCGCAAGTCGGGAAGGCCACCCTTACCAAAGCCTCGCCTTCAAGGAATTCCCACTTATTTCATGTTTGTTTTCATGCTTCTCGTGTCGATTCATTCCAATATTGAGAAGATACAGAGGAATTTTCTTTGGTCCGGCAGTGAAGAAAGATCCAGATTTCCTCTTGTGGCCTAGGACAAGGTTTGCCTACGAAAAGATCAAGGTGGCATGGGAATGAGAAGATCCAGACTCATGAACACGGCTTTGATTGCCAAACATGCTTGGAGGATCCTTACTAATGAACCGGCGGAGTGGGTCAAGCTGGTTAAAAGGAAGTATCTTGGTCGAAATTCTCTATTCGAAGTTGTGCCTCCGCCCAAAGCTTTTGCTTTTTGGAAAACTGTGCTTCAGGCCCGTTCGTTGATTAGCAGGGGAGCTCATTGGATCTTGGGTGATGGATCCTCTATCCTTTTCTGTAGAGATATGTGGGCTACAGATGAAGCTCTTGAATTGAAAGTGGACCTGGCTGGTCCGAGGGCCCAGATCGATCCAAAATTTCAACTCAAGGTGGCAGAATTCATTGACCGGAGTTCTCTTCTCCCTCGGTGGAAACTTTCGGTTGTTGATGGCTTTAACAATGAGTTGGCTTTTTTGTCTAGTGTCCTTCAATCTGTTTTAATTCCTTTGATCATAAGGGAGGACAAAATTATTTGGCACGGCACGCAGGATGGTTGTTTTTCTGTCAAGTCTGCCTATGACCTTCTTACGTGTGAGGTTGCCTTGGATCTCCGGTGGAAGGCGATTTGGAGGAAAGGGATTATTCCTAAGGTGAACTACTTTGCTTGGATTGCCTTTCATAATAAAGCCCTAACCATAGATAATCTGCACAAGAGAGGCTTTGCAATTCCCAACAGGTGCTATCTATGCTTAGCTGATTGTGGATCGTTGGACCACTTATTCTTACACTATCCCTTTTCCCACTCGGTCCTCAACTTTGAGTTGTCCTCCTTCCAAATCCTTTGGTGCACTCCCCGATCCCTCAAAGACGCTTTCCTCCAATGGCCCAATCCCTTCAAGAATCCCAAACTCCACTTTCTTGTTGAAGCCTCCTTCCACCATTCCATCTGGCAAATTTGGCTTGAGAGAAATGCCAGAGTCTTTGGCAAGACCCCTAAGGTGGCACCCTCTGTCGCCTAGAGAGCCTTATCTTTTGCCGTCGAGAATTCAAAAATTATTCCCAGTTCCCGTCCTCACCTTCCTGAGGAAGAAATTATTTTCAAAAGGTTGGACCCGTGCCCATCTTCCAAGGTTGGTTATGTGACTGGTCGTAGGAATGCCACTTGGATCGCACCTCCTGTGGGGTGGATCAAACTTAATTTCTATGGGGCTGCTAAAGGCAACCCGAGGCCCGTCAGATCCGAAGGTGTGGTTAGAGACCATAATGGTGAGCTGATTCTGGCTTACTGTGAAGATTTGGGCTCTCAGACGAATCATTTTGCTAAAGCCCGAGGTGTGTTAAAAGGCTTGCAGGTCCTATTGGATGATCCTAGGCCTCTAATTATTGAAGGTGACTCTCTTAACATTATCAACTACCTCCGTGGCTCCAAAGACCCGTCCTGGCGAGTCTTAAACATCATTCTCGAGGCTAGAATGCTTCTTTCTCAGCGTGCCAGGTGGGAGGCGGGGCACATCTTTAGAGAAGGTAACAGGGTGGCGGACCACTTGGCCAACAAAGGACTTGTGACCACGTGTCAGATGGTTTGGCGATCTCATTTTCCATCCGAGGTAGATAGCTTGGCCAGGGCATATTTTCCCTCATGATGTTTCATCAGTGTCAGGTGTTTTCTCCTGATGTTTTTGTGGGTCGGGTGGCGGGCCCCTCTAACCTCGCCATTCGCACTCCTTTCTTCAAAGATGGTTGTTTCCATGTTTCCAAGGTTCATGAGGATCAGGAGGATCCCGAATAGCTTCCCCTTTGCTTGGATGGTTTTTGTTTGTTTATTGTCTTGTTTATCCGGCTATAATTTTTGTTTGAATGTCTTTCGTAACCAGAATATTCAGGACTGTCTGCCTCATTTGGTGCCTTCGAGCAATTAGCAACTCCTTGTTTTTTCTTCAATCTGGTTTACTTACCCAGCCACGTGGCATGAAACATCATCTGGCAAGGCTGATTTTGTATATAAGGTTTTGGGATCCTCTATAAAAACCCACTGTTAATTTATTATAATAATTACCAAAAAAAAAAGGGATTTGGCCTCTCTTTGAGAAGTCCAAGGTTTAAACCTCATTCAGTATGAGGGAATCTTACGAGGGGACCGAGACCCCTCATAAAAACCTATGTAAACTCATTGAAAAAAAAATTAATTAAAAGACTATTAAAGATTAATTAAAACAAGTTGTAAGGAGTAATAAGGGATTTGGTCTCTCTTTGAGAGGTCCAAAGTTTAAACCCCATTCAGTACGAGGGGGTCTTACAAGGGACCAAGACCCCTCATAAAAACCTATGTAAACTCATTGAAAAAAAGGTTAATTAAAAAACTATTATAGAATTCAACGGTGAAGACTTTAGTTTTAAGTTTAAATCTTATAGATGACTAAAATATGGTTGGATAACTATATATTAAATAGACAACATCCTCTACAAGTTTTCTTTCATATAGCTTATAACCTTTATGTATATATATACTTTTTCATCAAATAAAAAAGGTTCAACCATTTAAATTTTTTGATTTCTAAAAATAAAACTTAAATTTACAAAAACTATATATAAATAAATAATTTTATAATTATCAAAATTACCATAAAACCACTATAATCAAAAATTAATTTTTTTTTAAATTCATCTAATTAATTTTATATAAACTTTTTAAAATACAATTGTTCTTAACTTAAATGTTTTTAATCATTAAGACATGTTTCAGTACAGATTTAGATAGACTTCAAATCACGTTTACTATAATTCAAATCATCATGCACCCTATCATTTTCGTGTACAACTTAATTGCTTTTAATTGCACCCTATCATTTTCGTGTACAACTTAATTGCTTTTAATTGCTTTTGGATCTAGAAGAACACTTCCGTATTAGTTTTGTTTTTTTAACTTTTATAAACTTTAGAAACCATAATGAAATTTTAATCATCAAGAAATTGAATCTCATGAAATGATAGATTATCCTTCATTAGATTACTTCCATCATGTCCAAACTTTATTAGTCATTATTTATAAAACAAATTGTGATTTTGACGCATACATTCACACACATCCTGCCTTAATTTGAATCTAAATACATCCTGCCTTAATTTGAATCTAAATATTAGTTTGAATGTGAATGGTAGTTATTCATATAACTTTTAATTTTTTTAATAACAAAAAATTTACAATGTTTTTTATGAGGGGTTTGGGTTGGGGTTTGAACCTTGAACTTTTTAAAAAGAGGTCAAAGTTAAACTTTTTAAAAAGAGGTACATTAGAGTAAGTTTATAACTCATTTTTGATGATGATGGATTTGAACCTTGAACTTTTTTTTTTTTTTTTTTGACTTTTATAAACTTTAGAAACTATAATGAATTTTAATCATCAAGAAATTGAATCTCATGAAATGATAGACTATTCTTCATTAGATTACTTCTATCATGTCCAAACTTTATTAGTTATTATTTATAAAACAAATTGTGATTTTGACGCATACATTCATAGACATCCCGCCTTAATTTGAACCTAAATCTTAATTTAAATGTGAATGGTAGTTATTTATATTTCTTTGTCTAATTTTTTTAATAACAAGGAATTTACACAAGTTTTTATGAGGGGTTTGGATTCCCTTATATTAAGTGGGGTTATATTAAGTGGGGTTTGAACCTTGAATCTCTTAAAGAGAGGTCAAATTCCTTACATTACAGTAAGTTTGTAACTTATTTTTAGTATGATGATGATGTGTGGCTTCTATTGGGGTCGTTCCCATTATGAAAACAAAACATTATATTGCTCTCGTTACATTTCTAACAATTTTATTAAAGCATATACAACTTTGTATTTCTATCAAAGATATTTTTTATTTACCCTTCTATCAAAAATATTCTTCATCTTCCTCAAATTGCTAAGTTTCCACAATCAAATTCTTTTATATCAAATGCCTTAAAATTTTAAATTCTATCAAGATGAAATTCGACATTGCAAATGGCTAAAATATTTGTTGCCCAACTTCTGTATCCAAAAATATCTTGTTTATAACAACCTCATAATTTCTTAATACTTTTTTAGGGTTTTTGTTCGTTCTCCTAATATTCCAAGATATTATTTTCATTGTTATTTTTTTATTTTATTTGTGTATTTAGCTCCACTTCTTGTTAACACTTGTGATATTTGCTTTTGTTTTCCCATGTTAATATCCCTTTGAGTTTCTTTTTCTCTTTGTTTTTACTTCTTGGGTCTTCCTCTCTTTTTTTCATTCTCAACAATACTTTCATCTTCATCAATCTCTTCAATCTTCTCACATTTCTCATAGTAAGACTTATCATCTTTAGGTTTGTCTTGTTATGAAGGATCTGAAGTGCAAGGAATAACCTCAAAAACACAATCTTCTTTATGTTACCCTGGAAACCCTAAAGTGCAAAGATGCTCTTCTGTAGCAATTACCTTCTTATTTTGCTCTAAAAACTCTAAATTTTTATGGTTTCCTCTAACCTCATTTTTCTATTATTATTCTGCTCTTGAAACCTTAAAGTGCAAGGGATAACATCTTCACCACTTTCACTTTTATTACCTGAAGAAGATTTTATACTACTTGAGGAAAATGAAGATGATCTACCTGGCCAAACTTGACCTCTTTTGTTGTCTTTATTTTAGGTTTTATCTCCACCTCTTCTTTTTCATCTTTAATTCCTTTTGAACTTACCAAATGATATTGTAAATAGGCTTTATTTGCCCCTTATTTTGGAGTGGAATATCCTTGATCTGATATAGCCTCATCTTGAAGCTAATCCCATGGTTATAATTTTTCTCTTTCTTCATAATTTTTACTTTGCAAACTTACCATATGTCCAATCTCAAAACAATTGTGGCAACAAAATGCAATATTTTCATAATCTACTTGTTGATCCCATTCTCTTGACTTAGATTTAATCTTAATGGATTATGAAGTTTTAAAATATCCATAGCAACACATATTCGGGTATGTGTAGCATGCTTTCGCTCCTTAGTTGCTGGCCCTTACTTGATAAATTCCCCTAGGGTATTTCCAATATTCTTCAAAACATCCTTATTTATAAGTTGATATGGAAGTCCAAGAAGCCTAACCCACACTGGAAGCTTCTTAAAAGTTTCTATCTCAAAAAAAAAATTCACTCCATGGTTTCAAATAAAGTGCATCTCTTCCTCTAAACCTTGGGCCACCAACCATTATTTTATTCCTAATTTATGAACTAAAAAATATGAGAAAAAAACCTTTAGGAAGAAAAGTCACAAAATAATTTGAATTCAATCCCCACTTTCACTTGATCCAATTTTGAATCTCCAAAAACCCTAGCCATGATCTATGGAACTTACATATTAACCCTCTACTTTTAAGAACCATTATATCATGCTCAATCATCTCATCCTTGATACTTACTTTTGGTGTAACATTTGCTACCTGGATCGAACTTACCATGTATTCGCTCTTCTGCTTATCTCCAAGTTGGACATCCATACTTCCAATTAGGGCATTTTAATTTCTAGCTAGGGCATCTCAACTTCCTATGAGGGATTTCAAATATGACTTTTCTTCCACAATAGCTAATAGGGCTCACTCTTGGCTTGCACTCCATCTTGGTTCACACTCCCTCTTTGCTTGCACTTGATGTTGCTCCTAGCTTGCACTCTCTCTTGCCTTACACTTACTCCCAACTTGCACTCCCTCTTGGCTCATAATTTCCTGTGTCTTCTTTTTATCGACGTTCCTTTGCTTAAGCAATTTTTTTCAAACAATGTTTCACGTACTCGTAGTAAGGGTTTGAAGCACTGATGCACTTCGAATGAACCTTTTGCTTTTGTCCTTGCTCGTACTACCTGTTAGTTTGCACTTCCTTTTGGTTCACACTCAGTATTGTCTTGCACTCTCTCCTACCTCTCATTCACTCCCAGCTTGCACTCCCTCTTGACTCACAATTTTCCTTGTATCTTCTCTTTTTTTGGTATTCTTTGGCTTCAACAATTTTTTGAAAATAATGTTCAACGCATACATGGTAAGGGTTTGAAGGATTGATGCACTCTAGATGAACCCGTTGCTCATTTGCCATGATTGAATATTAGCTTGCACTGCCTCTTGGTTCACACTCCTCTGATTTCATCTGCTCTTAGCTCGCACTCGCACTTGCAACTACACTTACTCTGATCTACGCTCACACTCACTTTTGGTTACACTTATTCGCACTCACTTTTGGTTGCATTTACTCACACTTACTTTCGGTTGCACTTACTCACACTTACTTTCGGTTGCACTCACTCCCAAATCATGCTTGTACTCATTGTTGCACTTACTTCTGTATCACACTTGCGCTTGTTGCTACACTTACTACCGATTCGTGCTCTTTGTTGCACGTCTTTGTTGCACTTACTCCCAGCTCGTGCTCATTACTGTACTTACACTTGATTGGTGCTCGCACTTGCTGCTGTGCTCTCGACTTGCGCTCCATTTCAAAAGCATTGTTTATTTGAGGAGTTTTATTATTATGTAAATATTTAAAGTAATTTTTTTTCTTTTTTACATAGGATATAAGATTACAAGGGATAGTGAACTCAAATTTATAATTTCTTTACAACAAGTGATCTTCTTCATCATTCTACCAAGACCTTATAGTTAAATTTAAAATATTACTTCAATTTTAAGTTTATTGGATTTGGAATAAGAGTTAAGATGCAAACAATTTATAAATCAAGATTCAATTTTAGGAGGTAAACCTTAAAATTTAGTCTTTTAAGTTGAACTTGATTTATTGAAACAAGTTGTCCTCATAAAAAAAAAAAATCTAAGGTTCAAGTCTTCATGATCATAAAGGTCTAAAGGTCTAACATGTATGCTTGACTTGTAAACTCGTTATAAGATAAAGTATTTGATAATCCATTAGATAATAAAAACATTTTAAAAATATATATTTAGTTAAAAAGATTAAAAAAGGTTCCAACTTTAATAGCCTATGAAAAAGGTTTAGACAATATTTATGCTTTATAAGTGCTTAACCTTAAACCAACATTACCCTTCTAATGTAAAATAAGCTCAACTTCAAGGAGATTCAACAGGTTCCATAGTAAAAAGGTAAAATATTTTTTAGGGTCCATAAGGCCATAGGTCATATGACATGATCCTCATAGAGAATGTTATTTATCCAATATATGTTTGTTGAACCAAACTTCGATCCGTCGCTTAAACATGATATACAATTTTACCCTCATTAGATTCAAACCTTGAACCTCCTATTTGGAGTTCGAAATTCTTACCATTAAATCCACTCAAGTTATACTGAAAAACAAATGAGTTTTCCTCGACTCTCTATAAACTAAAATTAGTAATAACCCATTAAAACAAAGGATTAAAAAAATATTCTAATATCTAGTTATGTTGTGGGGACATCAACTAAGTCTAATCAATACAAAGACCAAACTAAAATTAGTAATAACCCATTCAAACAAAGGATAAAAACATATATTCTAATAGCTAGTTATGTTGTGGGGGCATCAACTAAGTCTAATCAATACAAAGACTAGGCATAAGATATATGTCAACCTCATCAATAAAGTTTGAAATGATGGTCTAGTAAAGAAAAACAAAAATTTTATTGTTGTAAAAATACTATCAACCATCAATTAAATCATTCTATTTATGCAACTAATGTTGGGAAAAAATGATTATTCAAATAAGTACTCTTTTTATTATATACACATTGAAATTTATCTTTATTAGATAGTGTAAGATCACAAAACATGTAAAATTTCTTAATTGAAAATATATATATATATATATATATATATATATATATATATATTTATTTATTTATTATGGAAAACCAAGTTTAAATCTTATCAATAATATATGCATAATAGTTAAGCTATTGTAATACCACTATATAATGATGATGCAATACAAGTCCCATATAAACAAATTGAATTTTATTTTTTATTTTTTTTGGTCTATCATATAATGATATTAAATAAGTCTTCATAGTTTTTTTACATAGGGGAGTTGGTTACATCTACACTATCTTTTAGTAATTGCCAAGTTATATATATATATATATATATATATATATATATATATATATATATATATATTGTGGAAAACATCTCAAAAGGGATGCCACTTTTGGGTAAGACCCAAGGAGGCAGAGGTATCTATTCCGCCAAAAACGCCTAGGGCTCGCACTTGGCCTACCACCTTTGACACACGCAAGGAGCATGCCTGAAACAACACACAACAAGAACAAACAAACACAAACACACAAAAAATAAAACAAATAAAGCATACTCCTTGAGTGTGTCGGCAAGAAAAGGCACAAGAAAAAAAACATGAACCACACAGAACAAACACACAAACAACAGAGGAAAACACATTCAAAAATAAATAAATAAATAAATAAAATTAAAAAAAAGATAAAAATAAACAACACCAAAACATGAAAAATGCAGAAAAACCACCAATGCGGCATAACAAACACTACCATAACAAAAAGAAACAAAAAACCACAGAACACAAAACACACAGAAAAACCCCCAAAAACAACATAACAAAACAAAAACAAAACAAAAACAACAAGAAGAATAAAAAACACCACAAACGAACTCAGGAAAAATAAATACAAAAAAAACTAATCCAAAGGAGCACTCGACAAATCAAACAAAATATTGAAACACTAAGAAAAAAAACCAAAACTTAACAAATTACCAAAAATATCAAAAATTGCTTAGCAAAATAGTCAAAGCTTCCAACATTACCATAAAGAGACTGACTATAAACCTTAGGATTATGGTATCCTTATCCTTTTATTCGTATCTTGCTTCATTCCAGTTGGGACTATAGGTTGGTTACTTGGTACCACGACACTACTATTGGAATTTGTATGGTCTTTTTGAGGATTCGTTTTGTTTGTAGTTTGAACCTGCCCTTTTGTTTTGCACTTGGGTTGGTTTTCTACATTGTCCTTTTTTTTCCTTTACTGATATTTCTCAGCATCAAGGTAAGCTCTTTTAATGATTTCTCATCATGCAATCCTTCCTGTTCCATATCTTCGTCAAACTGTGTCTCCATAATAACTGTTTCCATTTAACCATCCTCATCATCTGCATGCTCATCCGTGGAGAGAATTTCAAAGGTGTTAGAAGAAATAACTGTTTTCTCTTTTGTTGTTATTTTTTTTGTGTTTTTTTGTTTAGGGATTTGAAACTCTGCCAATTCCCCATCATCTTTCTCTTTGTTAGGGACCTTATGTGGACAATCCTTGGCTAGATGACCATATTCATGACAAATTTTACACGTAAATGGAATATAATCATAATCTACTACTTGGTCCTATATTTCTTTCCCATATTGTAAAGTAATCTTCTCTGGAAGTGGTTTGTCAAAATCAATCAAAACACAAATCCTTGCATAAATCATATGCTCTAAGTGTTGGGTACAATCAGAAGTCATCATGTAAACTCCTAAAGAATTTCCAATTATTTTGAATATCTTTGGATGCCAGTATTCTATCGGAAGACCAAATAAACGGACCCAAACAAGGGCAGTTGATGACATATCTTCCTCAGCTTTGAACTTGGTATGCCAGGGCTTCATGAAGAGTCCTACCCTACCAAAAAACCATGGCTCCCCTTGAAAAATGTTCTCCCTATCTGCTTCATTTTCAAAAAAAATAAGAAAGTAAACATTAGGGTATGTAAAAATTTGAAACTTGCCTTTAGTGCTCCATTTATTGGCAGCCGCCCATTGTTTGAAGGTAGCAACAATCGATGGAAAATCACATAAATTTCTAAATTTTTATTTAGATCAAAATAATTTTAAAAATATGTTAAACATTTTTTTTTAAAGCGAAAAACACCTTGTGGGGCCGCCTTGGTCTGAGAGACCACAATCAGGGGGTTCTACATCGTCAAAGTCACCCGGGAGTCACACCCGACCCTGCCCGCACCAACATTATCAATTGGATTTTGGATACCCAATTCAAATTTTTGGTAGGGTGGAGATTTGAACTCGGAACCTCCCTTGGAGGATTGCCCTCTCCTCTCCAACTCACCTACAACACCTGGGTATATGTTAAACATTTATTAAATGAATGATTAATTAATTTAAATTCTTTAATATAAAGATTTAAATTCAACTCTTTCTAAATAATATTTTAATAATTATTAATAATATATATATATTAAGATTTGGTTATTGTGAGAAACCCTTATGACTGACGTACAAGGCTGAGCAGTCTCCTCCCAACCATGACCCCTCGTAAAGCCGAGAGCTATACTTATCAATAGAGAATTTAACACAAAACCACCAGACACCCACCCCCTCACATACTCGCCCGCCACGGTTTAAACCTTGGACCTCTCAAAGAAGAACTAAAACTCATACTATTACGACTTATTAATAATAATATTTTATTAATACCACTAATATAATAACAATGCTTCACTCTTGTCAAAAGATTCAACAAAACATAGGAAAATAACATAGGAAAGATAACTTGATTATACCTTAGTTAACATCTTATTTCAACAAAATAAAAATAATAAACTTTTTAAATAAATTATTTTTTAATAATTAAAACAAGATAATATTTTTTTTTTTTTTTTTTTATATGAGGAATCTTTTATATACAACATATCCGCAACATGTGAGGGGAGAGATTTGAACCTGGACCTCTCCATAACTAGAGAGTTTTAACTACCCAAACGGATAAAACAAGATTACTTTAAAAAAACATAAAATAAAAATCACAAAAAGTCAACTATAAAAAACAAAATAGATTTGAACATTCCAAATAAATTACACAAACTTAAAGTTTTATCCACCCTTTAAAAACAAATCATATTTTTATTTTAAGTTTTATCCATCCTTTAAAAATAAATCATATCTTTTTCCATTCTTTAATTTAAAGTTTTATCCACCCTTTAACAATAAATCATATCTTTATTTTAAATTTTATCTACCCTTTAAAAATAAATCAGATATTTTTCCATGTTTGAAGGTAAGAGACAAAGGTAAGAGACAAGGTGAGAAGTTTTATATTATAAATTAAAGATTCAAAATTTTATTGGTAATATTTTTTAGTATCAATAGTTTAATTGATTAAACATAATTATTTTTAAGAATAAAAAAAATATATATAATTTTATTTAATGTAAGACAGTTGATATTAAAGAATAAATAAATTACAAATAAATTATGTTTAAAAAAAAAAATAAGATGACCCAAAGTTGGAAAAAATCGAGAATTGAACGGACGGGAGCTCTGGCGATTTGGCGGGAATTCTTCTGAACTGTCGGAGGCCGAAGCTCTTGGATTCTGGCTCGCGGCTTCTTCCTGGATCTCTGTTGGTTTGACCTCGTTCCCCTCTGCAGGCTCGTTCGTTTCCCAGGGAGGGCCCCATGGGGTCTCCTCCAGGTTCTCTTGACGGGAAGAAGAGCTCTTATGCCGAGATTCTAAAAGAAAATTTTGCGTCTTCTTCTGATGAAGCCCAGCGGGGTGCTTACCAAGCGCTTCTCAAGAATGTTGGCAAGGGTTCTTACGCAAACAGAATTAATGGATGCCTCCCGCAATCAGCTTCCAGACCTAAGATAGTCATAGAACCAAAGATGGTTGAGGATACGATCACCTACCGTGCTAACCATGACTTGATCTGCAAATTCATGGGAATCCGACCCACTTTGCACTTTCTGCACACCTGGGTTAGACAGAACTGGGAACCTATCGGTGAGTACTCCTTATGGCCTATAAGCAACGGGTATTTCATTATTAGTTTCTCTTCTTCGGTAGATAGAAAGCAGAGCATTTGAATCCGAGAAGAGGACCCATGGCCCGGCAGGGTTATTTGTCCAACCATGGAGAGTGGGTTTCGATCCTCGCATTGAGCCCACGGCTGTTCCAGTGTGGATCCGGCTGTACGCTCTCCCGATGGAGTTTTGGGGCGAGCAGATTCTTGAGATGATTGGTAACTCTCTAGGTAGATTTATGGGAGTTTCCAAAGATACCATAGAGGGAAACACTTCTTGTCTTTGCTAGAATCTGCGTTGAAATGGATATCAATCGGCCACTACCGGTGAGGTGGGCCGGAGTTAGCGGGGACAATCCTGGATACGACGAGTTAGATTACGAAGCCCTACCTTTTAGATGCGGGGTCTGCCATAAGCATGGCCATTTGGCTAGGTTCTGTCCAGAATACCTTGAGCACAAAAGCGGAGGCCCCGCTAGGAATCTCAAATCGACCCGAGAGAGGGTAAGTTCACCCCGGTCAAAGAATCACAAAACACCCCCAAGGTTACGAAGCCCGAGAAGATGGCTTTGAACAGCAGAAACGAAGAAGAAACAAAAAGAGAAATGGCAAGGACCAAGCTTCACTCAAGCCAACCAACCGGTATGAAATCTTTAAATCCCTGGTGGATCAGGAAGACCAAGTTATGGATGGAGTGGATGGGAACATTGAGGATTTTAACATCCACTCTCATGTTTCTCCCTCTTCAACTCCTGCCCGTGAGGGTGCTTAAACCCAACGATTTTTACGACCGAGAGAACCCGGGGGCATTGGTTATCCATCCCTCGGCACGACCGGTTATTCGGGATGTCATCATGGGAAGTGCCGAAAAGAATAGAGAAAGGCCGGCCACGGGGATTACCCGAGTGGAAAAACGGTCCAAGAATAACATTTCTCAAGGTGCGAGCGGGAAGTCTAATAAGGACCTAATAGCATCGCAAGGAGACAAGTCGGTCATCGATGGATCGGTGAGAACAATTGACTCTTCTTGCTCTCAAGGTTTCCAATGATTATTCAATCTTGGAATGTTAGGGGTTTAAGCAATGAGAACCCATCAATCTCTTGTTCAAAGACTCATAAAGAAGGGTAAAACAGATTTTTTACTCCTCCAAGAGACAAAAATGTCTTTAGATCTTATGTGTAGAACAGGTTGGTAAAATATGGAGGGGAGCTGGATATATGGATGTGGCGGCTCAAGGGGCCTCGGGAGGAATTGTTACTTTTTGGAACCCCACTGGAATGGTGCGCTTTAGAACATATAGCTTGGAGGGGTGTTCTCACATCTCTTTTTAGGAATAATATCACGGCGGAGCAAGTTTTAATTACAAATTTTTATGGGGCTCAAAGCCATGATGGCCGGAGGCTTCAATGGAAAGCGATTCATAACATGAGGTCCTCAAGACAAGCTTTTGAGTTGGATCATTCCTTGGAGATTTTAATGCCAAATTATACGTTCGGGATCGGGAAGGTGGTTCCCCTGTTTTGGATGCGGGGGATCGGCTTACGATTGCCCGAGTTCAAGCTTTTCACTTAGTTGATGTCCAAGGTCCTGGAACTTTTTTCACTTGGACTAACAAACGGAGGGATCCACACATTGTTGTAAGGTAAAGTTGGATCGCTTTACGGTCTCGAGAGGAGGCTTTTGTTAAGTGGAATGTGCAATTACTGATTTTGGACGGTCCTGTTTACGATCACTCTCCCATCATCTTTGAAGGGTGGGACTACGACAGAGCAGTTCCATAAACCGTTTAGATTTGAGAATTTACGGCTTCAGAAGGAGGACCTTCATGAGGTAATTCCGCAATGGTGGGAAGAAGGTCGCCCACCTTTTGGGACAACAATGTTTAAATTTCACAAACAACTTCTTTTTGTCAAATTTAAATTGAAACAGTGGAGGCACGCCAATAATTCGGATTTCAAGCTGCAAAGAGCCCCCTTGTTGGCCCGCTGGGATGAGGTGCAGAAACAATTTAGGGAAGGTTTAATTTACGAACAACTTAAAGCCGAAGATGATGCCTTGCGCAAAGCTGTTGAGGACATTGATAACCAAGAGGAAATTTCTTGGAGACGGCGGGCTAGAAATTCTTGGCTTTTGGAAGGAGATAGAAATACAAAATTTTTTCATCGTTCGGCATGTGCTAGAAGACAGGATGAATAATATGGCGATTTTAAAAGATGAGAATGGTCACTCCTTTGATACTCTTCCAGGTATGCACTCCCACTCTGTGGATTACTTCTCCAAGATTTTTGCGAGAAAACGGGGACCAAGATGTGGGGGCTCAAAATGAAGTTCTTGATGTTATTCCCCCTATTATCACTCCAGCAGAAAATCAGGCTCTCCTCAGACCTATTGATCGTGATGAACTAAAAACTGTGGTCTTTGGAATGAGCACAGGCAAATCTCCCGGTCCAGATGGTTTTCCTATTGAGTTTTTTGGGCCTTTTGGGACACCTTGGAGGAAGATGTTTTGGTCTGTAATTGAGGAGTCCGGATCTAATAAGAGAATGCTCAAGGCTCTAAATCATACCTTTATCACGTTAATTCCAAAGGGGGAGGAAGGAGTTCATATCTATGACTTCAGACCTATTGCTTTATGTAATGTAATTTATAAAATTATCACAAAAATTATAGGTGAACGTCTTAAACCTCTCCTTCATTACATCATTTCTTCGAGCAGGGGGGATTTGTTGAGGGTAGACGGATCTTGGATGGAGTGATTCTTGCTCGGGAGGCTATTCATTCAATGCAAAACTACGGTGACAAAGGAATGTTCATCAAAGCTGGATATGTCTAAGGCTTACGATCGGGTTGAGTGGGGTTTCTTGTCAAGGATGTTGGCTGCCTTTGGCTTTTCCCGGGAATGGATTGAGTCGGGTTATGAGTTGTGTTTCGACGCCTTCATATTCGGTTCTCATCAAGGGGATTCCCTCGCCTCCCTTTGGAGCCTCTCGTGGCCTCAGAGCAAGGGGACCCTTGCTCGCCCTATCTATTCCTTATCTTAGGTGAAGGATTAGGCCGACTCTTCTTGAGAAGAAGACTTCAAGGCACGATAACGAGTATTAAGGTTGGGGATGAAGTCTTGACTCATTTACAATTTGTGGATGACAACTGGCTTGGTTGGAGTGGCTAGTCTCGGGGAAGCTAGGGGAATCGAGAGACTCTCTTCTGTTTACCTTAGGGCCTCCAATCAAGTTATCAATGACAACAAATCTAAAGTTGTCTTTTTCAATCTTGCCCAACGGATGCGGGACAAAATCTTAGAGATTTTGGGCTTCTCTAGATCATCTCTTCCTTTACTCTATACGGGGGTTCCTTTGCACTTCAAGAAATTGAAAAATGACATTTGGAAAGATCTTACGGATGGCATCAAAGATAGAATGAACCACTTGGTCTCACAAATGGTTAAGCTACGGTGGCCGTTTAACTTTCTTACGGTCGATTATTCGAGGCCATGCCTATCTATAAATTTTCTATCTTGGCTGCTCCTCTTTCTATTTGGAAAGAGTTGGACAAACTGGCTAGGCGATTCTTATGGGAAGGAGCAAAAGGTGGGAAGAAATGGGCCTTGGTTGGCTGGGACAAAGTTACTCGGCCCAAAGAAAAAGGAGGGTTGGGTTTGAGAAGCTCTATTCTCAACAATAAAGCCCTGGCAGGTAAATTGTATTGGAGATGGATCTCCCAGCCATCATCTTTATTCAGCGAGAATCTTGACCGACAAATATTTGGGTAACATCCACCCCCATGAAATTTGTCGTTTCCCTCTGGATGGTAATGGTTCCCTAGTTTGGCAAGCTCTCAAGTTGGGCTCTCAAGTAATTAAAAATCAATTGTTATGGAAAGTGGGAAGGGGGGAGAAAGCACGTTTATGGACTGATTCATGGGACCAGTTTCCATCCATCATTGCGGAGTTTCTGAATCGCTTCCAATTAAAGCTGCCATAGAATCCAAGGGCTGGGTCACTATTGAGAACTATTTCTTCACTAGTCAATTGGGTGAGTATAAATTCAAGAAATTTAAGCGACTTGAGGAGTGGCCTGTCACTATCCCTCCGGAGCTGGCAACCACTCTGACCAACATTTTGTCTGCAAGATTTCTCACGGGCAGAGATGAAGAAGACGAGTTAGCTTGGGGTCATGGGAATCTTGGAATTTACACTTTTGAAGGCTGGTTATGATCGGCTTCTCCCCGAGCCTCCCCGCATTTATTTCCGGTTCATGAGTGGAAGAAAATACGGCATTCCAAGTCTTGGCCGAAAGTGAACTTCTTTGTATGGCAGTTTATGCATAATGGCATCCTCACCTACGATAATCTCAGAAGCAGAGGAATTATTGGTCCTTCTCAGTGTATTTTGTGTCGTAAGCATGAAGAGACTGCTGACCATTTGATGTTCGAATGTTCCTTCACAGGTCAGATCTGGAATCGATGGTTCTCTCTTTTTAATCTCCAGGGTAATGGTGCTCTGACTCGGAATAATATCTGGCAAAAATGGAAGAAAGTTAGATTTAAATCAAAAGCCCTTCGATTGGGGTGGGAGCTTGGTCTCTTCTTCATCTGGTGGCAAGTGTGGCTGGAAAGGAACGCTCGAATTTTCAGAGAAACCTTCTCCTCTCTTGATGGAATTTGGCAGGTTATACGGAGCAAAGTCACCGAGACGGTTGCCTTACATCTTGAAGAAGATATTACGGTTGAGTTGGGCCCACGAGGAAGAGAGATTTTCTGCTCACGTTAGAGAAAACATGGTTAGTTGGAAACCCCCCCCGGTTGGCTGGATCAAAATTAACACGGACGGAGCTGCTAAGGGCAATCCGGGCAACGCTGGAATCGGTGTTGTGTGCCGTGATCATACTGGATCTGTTCTTTATTGGGAACTCCAAGGTATGGGAAGAGCCACCAATAACGAAGCCGAAGCTTTTGCCATCAAAGTTGCTTCTTTACGAGGCTGTCTCTCGGGGATACGAGAAAGATAATCCTTGAGGCCGATTCTCAAATTTTGGTTGGCGCTCTTGATTGTATGAGAAATTTTGCTTTGAAAGCGTGGAGGATTCAGATCTTAGTCTCTCAAATCAAGGTCCTTTGGAGGGAACTTGAGGATGTGATCCCTATCCATGTGAATCGGGATTCAAATTCGGCGGCCGATTTCCTTGCCAAGTTGGGTGCGGAAAAGGAGGTTGGAGTTATGTGCCTGATAACATGCTCGTGGAAAATTTTGTGATTAGACAAGGTCTTGCAAAATTTCCGAGCAAATGATTAATTCTGTCTTGGGAGTTTTTCGTCGTGTTTTCGTGACCTCTGTGTGTTATCGCGACCCTCGGTGGCAACCTGTCGCGATATCGCGACGGGTTTTGTCGCCACGGCCTTTGGAGACTTCCTGTCGCGATATCGCGACACTTTTGGCGCATTGGTGGCATTTGGAATTTGCGTAGCGATATCGCGACAATTCTGAGGACTGTTTGCTTTGTGATGTTCCCGTCGCGATATCGCGACATCTTTTGTGGTCGGGAGCAGCTGGACTTGGTGGTCGCGATTTTGCGGCATGTCGCGATTTTGCGACATGTCGCGATTTTGCGACATGTCGCGAAATCGTGACACTTTTGGTGCAAAAGTGGCAACTGGAAAATTCGTCGCGATATCGCGACAATTCTGAGGACTGACAGCTTGGTGATGTTTCTGTCGCGATTTCGCGACATCTTTCGTGGTCGGGGGCTGTTGGCTTTGGCCGTCGCGATTTTGCGACATGTCGCGATTTCGCGACATGTCGCCAAATCGCGACACTTCTGGAGCATTGGTGGTATTTGGTTGATTCGTCGCGATATCGCGACAATTACGTGGACTGACCGCTTTGTGTTGGTTCGGTCGCGATATCGCGACATTTTTTGCGGTTGGGGGCTGCTGGCTTTAGCTGTCGCGAATTCGCGACATGTCGCGTTTTCGCGGCCAGTTGTGCGGTTGTGACCTCGGCCGGCTTGTCTGTCGCGACATCGCGACATGTCGCGATTTCGCGCCTTGTTTGTCTCTTGTGCTTAGTGTTGGTTTGTGTTGCCCTCTCTCTCTCTGCTGAGGTCTTGTGTCTCTGGGTTCTTGGTTGGGATGTTCTTGCTCCCTCTTGTACCTGCTCTTTGTTTTAATTCAAGATTTTCAATTTTTTTCAAAAAAAAAAATAAGACAATTATTTAATAATTAATTATTAAGTGGTATTAGTTCAACTAGTTAAATATCTTAACATTCAAAAAGGAGACCAAGATTCGAATCTTGCCAAGCTATATACATGGATGATATCAAAGCTTTGTTATAATACCACTATGTGGCGATGATGTAATATGCGTTAGACCTGTTTCAATCAAAAAAATAATTAATTTTTTATTTTTTGGTTCGTAAGTATTAGTCTCACATCATTCTAAGATACTTCAAATTTCACATTTCAAATGAAATTTGAATGGGTTTACTGAATAATTTGAAATTTCAAATACGAAGTTTAAGGTTCAAATATTATGAAGATGGGGTTGTACACCCTACTTTAGTATGCTTTGATAAAATCCCAATTTCGTGGTGACAACGAGACTATATTGAAAGGTCTGAGTGAGACTACATTAGTCACGTGTGAATGGATGTTAAAAACTAATTTCAAAATAGTGTGGTTGCAACCAACTCACTTATGTTAAAAAAAAAAAAAATTACTACTTTTTTTCCTTTTGAACTTATGGATGAAAACTGCATCATAATGGTCCGTAGCTTATTAAAAATTGCTTTTCTTTATGGGCCTAATGGCAAACATTTAGATCTTAAAAAAAGGTCAAAGTTCAAATTCAAAATAAAATAAAAAATTTACACTATACTTCAATAATAAACATGGTTGAATAAATATATACTAGCTTAGATATAAAGGATATATATCTAAAAACGAGTTATCAATCTCGAGGCGCCTATCTCATTTCTTGGGGTGTGATCTCCAAGATAGGCACCTCGGAATTGATAACTCTCGACGTTTTTAGATATATATTCTTTATATCTAAACTAGTTTAAATGTTTTTGTTAATGTCGGCTTTTTTAATTTAAAAAAAAAAAAAGTTGTTTACGGTGTAACATGTATAACCTCTTTGCCTCCCACCCCTGTCTGTCATTGTAAGAACGCCTCTCGATGTAATTAAATAAATAACATCCCTTATAAATATAAAAAACTACTTCTTTTTTTTGTATTGATCATAGTTTACAAATATTTACAAATATCAGCGCTCATTCGAGCAAACACAAGAAGAATTGACCTCACGACAACATAAATGATAATAACTAAGCAAATGCCATTACGCCAAATGTCATTCTACAACTACTGCCCTTTTACTTCTTAATACTTAAATATTAAAAACTACTTTACCTTTCACCTTTTCAAAAATACTTTTCTAATATTCTCATCAACCACACCCTTCCCTTTCCTTCCTGTACCTTTATGGCATCCACGTCATACCCATGAATAAACAACTTTCCATAGCCTGAAAGGGACCAAAGGAAAAAACAATTACATGATGAAACCATCTAGACCACTATTCCCACATGCATAACCATCCACCCATTCTCTCAAATTCGAGAAGCCAACGACTACCACCATCCCCCATTCCTCACATGCACCCAATAATCTAATCATCTACCTTTATGGGTTCGGGAATATGATTATAGGTCTACGATAACCTAAAATTTAGTTTTTATCGAGAGGTTTAAGGTTTAAAGGGCGTGGGCGAGTGTATGGTGTATGTTTGGCCCCTATTCATAAGTTTAGTTCACATCTTTATTAGAGATCATGGTTGAAATGAGAATGAGAATGTCGAGCCCCCAAGGCCGGTCATAAGAGTTTATCACATTAACCTCAATAAAAAATGTTTATAAGTTTTCACGGAAAAAAACTTAGATTCAAACTAAGAGATAGGTATAAATAATTGTACTGTGTATAGGACACCGTAGTAGGTAGGGCTTTTAACTCTTTAAAAAACCCAGATTTCAAATAAGATATAGTTTGTATGCCCACAAGGACTAGGTGGATTGGCAAAGGCTTGATTGGTGAAGTGCTTGTCAAGAAGAGACCTCGGTGTAAACCTTGGGGGCACGCTGCCAGCTTTAACAAGGTAGTAATCCGTACTGAATCCTCTGAGTACACGCCAAACCAACGATGAAACTATAGATAGCTTCCTTCTCACGCTGGGTCAACAACAACGAGATAAATAGACTGTTGGAAGCAGTCCTATGGTTTGAACGCTAAGACTTAACAATTACTAAAAAAATAATGGATGTAACGAACTCCCATATGTAACTAAAAAAAATGTAGTGTATACTATGTAGGAGTCTGCTTATATATAAAATAATTATTATTATTACTTTATATTTTCATTCAAACATAAATAAATAACCTCATCACGTTACAACCCCAACGTGGCCTACCGCACACATTTCCCCTCATACACAAAACCCCAAAGGATAACGATGGGAACGCGATGGACACGTGGCAGTCGCCCTGTCCCCTCGAAGGAATCTTTTTTACCTTTACAAAAAGCAGCCTTTTGAAAGAAAAACGAGAAAATTTAAATATGTGTGCGCGTTGAACGAAACAAACGGTCGCGGCGATTTCACGGCGCCGGGTTCAATTTCCCGACAGGTCGGCACGTACGAACGCGGCCGGAGGTTGACCGAGCAGAGTGACGTGAAGATGACGTGTACGCCGATTTTAGCCGCTGACGGAATCGCGTCGCATAAAATCCGGTCGGAAAGCAGGTCGGCGTTCCGTTGACCTGGGTTAAACGCGGGTCAAGGGAACCGGGTTCCGGAGGCTAAGGCGGAGTCGGCCAACGCATGTGCGCCCGGTGGGGCCCACGAGGCGGTCAGATTTGGCGGGAGCGATGACCGTCGCTTCACGCGGGACGGCACACCCGGATTTCAAAAATTTTAAAATTGTTTTGCTTCTTTTAAAGCGGTTTAGGAGTGCGCCAAACAAAAAATAAATAAATAAATAAATATATATATTATTTATAGGAGGAAGGTATGTATGTATTTTGGTTGCGATGATATACGACGTGGGTGGTGGTTGAAAAGGTTGGCAAGATGTGTAGGTGCTATATTTGGACAGGCCGTTTAATAATTTTGTGCAAGTGGTGAGGAGGTTTAAACAAGTTTGGGTCGGTGTTGGACCATCTCACAAGGCACAAGACATGTGAGGTGTGGGTTCCATGAAATGTGGCCTCCGCACAAGACGTGAGGTGTAGGGACCATGAAATGTGGCCTCCTAGGTAGGGAGTGAAAGCAAGAGCATAAACTCCACTAAGGTTTGGAGGTTTTGGTGGTGCTGAAAATGGACGGTATTTATTGTGAAGAGGTTAAGGTTTAAGTTTTTTGGTTTAATAGTTGAGACATATGGATGATGTAGCTAGTACCAAGGTTTAAATTTCGATGATATCAAATAGTTTATATAGCTCAATGTGACTGAGTTTAAAAAGGAAAGGACAACCCTGTCAAAACCATGTTTAAAAACAAAGTTTAAAGAAAAATACTATCAAATAAATACTTTTTTATGGTGTGATAATATCAAATGTTCTCGACGGCTAGGTGGATTGGTAAGTGCTTGTTTGGCCAGGCACTTACCAAGCAGACACCCAGGTTTAAACCTGGATGCTTGTTTGCAAAGGTAGTAGTCTGATTTGAATCTTTTGAGTGTGCCCTAGATTGACGATAATGGTACAAATTCTAAATGACCAGTGGTCCCCTTTCACACCGGGTCAACAATAACGAGGTGAAATAGGTTTGGTGAGAGCAGTCCATGTGGTTTGAGCCCTACATTTGTCAGTTACTAAAAATAGTGTGGTTTTGACCAACTCTCATATGTAACCAAAAAAAACAAAAAATATATATCAAATAAATACTTCTTATGGCGTAAGGATAAATATGTAACATTTTCTATGTTCATTAGGTGTGAGAGGTTTAAATTATGTTCTACTATGAGCATGGCTTATATCAAAATTGTTGGAGTTTATTATATTATTTGGTACTTTTAAATATTTTATAAATATTGTGATATGAAAAAACTATTGTAAATGTTTGAGTTTGTTATTTAGTAATCATTAGAGGTTTGTTATTATTATAAGTCAATAATTTTTTTAATGAGAAATAAGAAGAGTCATGTCTTTTGGATGTTTGAGGAGATGAAATTTTTTGTTAAAGTTAAAATGCCAAGAGTTTTTGTAAAGGCTATTTGTATAGAGGTCATGTAATGGGTATTGTGTGAGTATTGTAATATTATGAGGTGAGGTTATTTGTAGAGAGGTCATGTAAGGGGTAGTGTGAGAGAAGTTTATGTGAGTATTCTAATATTGTGTGGTGTTAAAGTACATTACTTTGTACTATAGGATATTGTAATACTTGCTATTTGAAAGTGGATATATTGTGAGTTCTTGTGTTGAAGTGGATATTAAATTAAGAATTGTTTAATATTGAATATAGCTTATATTCTAATAGTGGTATCGAAGCCAAATTTGAGAGGAGTTTAGGTTTGAGAGAAATCTCGTTTGAGAAAAGTCCAAGCTTGTGAGAAGGCAAGATGAAAAAGCAATTGGTGAAAGAAAGTGACGTGGGAGTGCCACGGAAAAAGCACCATAGAGTGAAGAAATTTAAGCTGCAAAATCATAGAAGTTCTACGAAAACTTGTGAGCAAGTTTGCTAAGTGTAAGCGTTCCAGAGAATGAAGTCACTTGCTAGTTTGGAGAGCTATTAAAAGAAGAAGCCAAAGCGACAAAATAAAACTACTATGTGTGAAGACCATACAACGAGGAAGGAAGAGAAGCCAAAATTGGTCACTCCTAGAAGGAGAATCACATCCGAAAATCCAACGTAGTCAATGCCAGAAGAAACGTTGTCAAAGCAAGAAGAAACAAAATAAAAGGTGTCTTTTTAAACGCTTGAGAAAAAGGCGTCAATGGTAGTAGAAGGTGTCAATGCCAGGAGAAACGTTGTCAAAGCAGAAAAAAATAAAATATAAAGTGTTTTTTAAAAGTCACTACCAGAGTAAAGCAAGAAGACCAAGACTAGAATCAAAGATTAAAATCTTATACCAAATAATGTAATATGCAGGGGTGTTAGAGTTTATTACATTATGTGGCACTTGTAAATATTTTATAAATATGTGGTATGAAAAGAGTATTGTAAATATTTGAGTTTTCATTATTAGAAGTCAATAAAATATATTTCTCTTATGAGAAATATAAAGAGTCATATCTCCCAAATGTTTGAGGAGATAAAAAGTTTGATGAAGTTGAAATGTCAAAACACTTTGTAAAGGCTATTTGTAGAGAGGTCATATAATGGGTAGTGTGAGAGAAGTTTGTGTGAGTATTGTAATATTGTGAGGTGTTACAATAGATTACTTTGTAATGGGTAGCGTGAGAGAAGTTTGTGTGAGGATTGTAATATTGTGAGGTGTTACAATATATTAATTTGTACTATAGGATATTGTAATACTTATTATCTTGAAAGCGAATATATTGTGAGTTATTGTGTTGAATATATATGTGGTATATCTTGAATATTGTGAAATTAATTATATATTAAAAATTGTTTAATATTGAATATTAGCTTATATGCTAACAAAATAGTTTCCTATTTTCTATATTGATCATGCTTGAGAGGTTGCAATTATGTTGTGTTGTCTGTCCAGTGGAAAATGTATAAATCCTCTATCTTTATATTTAAATCTTAGATTCTTTGCTTAGAATACACAAGACTTCATTATGAAGGCCACTCAAACTGTATGAGGATTAAAATAATATAAACTTTATAATATTATTCAAATGAAATTATTTGTTGTGGATTTACATTTAATGATGTTCAAATCATTTTCTAATTTCCTATATTTGTTATTCATAAGAGGTTGCTATAGTGTTGCCTACTATAAAATGTATATATCCTATCTCTTTAGATTCAAACCTTAAACCTCCTACTAAGAATACACAAGTATTTGTTATCAAGGCAACTAAAATTATATGAATATTATTATAATGTAAATTTTATAATATTATTTAGATGAAAATATTTGTTATGGATTTGAATTCAATTTATATTCCATAATATAAACCATAGACCTTATTAAAATGAGATGAGATTCATTTTCAATTTCCTTAACATCACAAAATTATACATAAACATTTTTATCTAAAGATATTTTTTATAATTCTAATGTCCATTTCATTACAAAGGTTTTCCCTTAAATTTCCTCTTTAATGTAGGATTTATTTTTTAAAAGGAGAAAGCAAAGAAAGTAGTAGAATTTATTATTAAAACTAGTAGCAAAAGATAACTATTATAAAAAACATATATAATTAGATCATATTTTATAGTAACTAATTATATATTTTTTTGTAAAATCAGTGTTCCATAGGTTGCTTTTGGCCTTGTGGACATTAATAACCTTCTATTCTATTATAATTAGATTTTTTATAAAAATGATGGATTGCCATATACTCCTAACATTTACGTTTTTAAAGTACTGCCAAAAAAATGAAATGAAATTGAGGGTATGAAGGTTGCTTTAATAGTCTTTGTATAAGTTGTCTACACACAAAAAGGGACTTAAAAAAACATTGGGATGAGAGTAGGCTATATTGTAAATGATAACTTGTAACTTTAGCAAAGGGTCGTGATCTTAGCAAAAGGGTGTTATCGCATCGTTGTAGATGATAACTTGTAACTTTAGCAAAAGGTCATGATCTTAAAGGGTGTTATCACCTTTTAAGGTAGTCATCTAAAGGTTTATGTTGGCGCACAGATTGAGACCCTCAACCTACCAATGGGGCAATCTAGGTCTTGGTTAACGACCATGATCATGTCCTCATTGTTGGTATAAGCTTTTGGTATAGTGGTGTTCCTAGGGGGTTAACAATTTGGTTCCATTGTCAAGACCAGGTTTGATTCCCTCATGCCAACTACGTTCCTCACCTTCAAGGCCAACTGTATCCACTTGCCACCCTTTAATGCCTAGTATCTAGCCTTGGGGGTGTATGCACAAACCTCTCAACTCTAAGGAGAAATTGTTGATGTGTAGATCAAGACCCTCAACCTACCAATGGGGCGGTCCAAGTACTGCTTAACTATCATAATTGAGCCCTTGCTATTAGCTTGAGATTTTGGCATCGTGGTGTTTGGATTAACAATTTTTTTTATCATTTATTTTACTTTAAAATTAATTTTTATTTGTTTCTTTCTAATTAGTGAGAGTTACTTATTTTTTAGTGGTATAAATTTATAAGATATTTGAGTTTGAAATCTTAAGATCTTTATTATGTTTATTGAAATTCAAATGAATTCTACTTAGATTTTTTTTTAATAAAAAAATTAAGGTTTTATAAAGAACACAAGCACAAGTTTGGATTTATAGTATACTTACAGTTGATCCTATGTTTGTGCATTGTCATAAACTAATGGTTTTGCAAGGTGCCTCCTTAGTGGGATTGGAAACTTGTGTTGTGATATAAAACTCTTTATCACATTTCTTGTATCAAATTCATTGATCAAGTTGCATGAATTATCTTATGGAAAGGGGGACTAGTTATTTTATGTTATGTTATTATCTCTAGCGGTAAATTATATTATTTTATGTAATAGATCATAAATGAAATTGCATTATAATTATCAAATAAGGGATATTTAAAATTGTCACCATGTTTTTGTCTTTATCAATATAATAAGATATAAATAAGTGAAAATATAAAAACTAATTTACTAGAAAGTACAATGAAATAAATAAAATTGATATATATTTCAATAAATGGATTTGAAACATTTTAATGGTATGTATTTGGGTTCTCATCTAGGAGATCCAAGTTCAAAAACCCATACAAGGGATCGAGACCCTTTATATATACAATGGATTGCAACCCTTTCAAAAACCCATGTTTTACCCTAGAATTTTAGTCCCTGTCGAGACACCGAATTGGTATGTCTTTGGGCTTTCAACCAAGAGATCCAAGTTCAAGTGACACGAAGGATGGCCCCTAACGTGCCCCTAGTTGATAAAAGGTGCAGGCCATTTCAGAAAACCTTGTAGTTACCCTAATTTAAAAAAATAAAGCGATTTGAATGATGTGTCATAGTTGCTCTTGAATACATAGAAGCGATGTTAAGTAGATTTTTTTAAATTCAACTCCAATAGTGCATTGAAATATAACTTTGGTCATGTAGAAGAAGAGTTCTTTTAGAAGAATGAGAGTTTTCTACTTATGCATTCATAGATACATAGGGAAGGTTTTAGTAATTATGAAAAGGCTTGGACACTCTTCAATATAATCAAAATGACCTCTAACCATGCATGGATGTATATTAAAATAAAAAAAGACTATAATTTTTATTGATGTCATGAATAAAAGAGTCCATAAGTGTTGGCATAAAAATTTAATTATCCAAGCTATGTAAATTGTTAGATTATATTTCTATTTGGATGGATATATGGTGTGATAAAAAATCACTCAATCTAGATCCAATTTTGAAACCAAGATGAGAAAACTTCAAGACAAATATGCTGATAGGGTTTCAAACATTATGTACAATGAACATGAAAGAAGATACAAATGGAAAGAAGATATTTTTCCAAGTATACAAGACATTGATGCTAGGAGGCAATTGAGTAGAAAGATAACAACAATTATTATTTTGAGAGGAGTCGAGGATAAGTTGATTTGGGAGTTGAATAGCTCAAGAGAATACACAAGATGTGGATATAATGCAAAGCACCAACAAAATAATACCACAAGAATATGGAAAGATATTTGGGATAGCCCGAGCATTCCTAAAGTTAAAATGTTTGTTTGGCTAGTAGGTCATAGAAGAATTTTATCCTGGGATAACCTTATGAAAAGGGGTTTTCATGGCCCCTCACAATGTGTTCTATGTAAAAAGAAGAAAAGTATAGACCATCTCTTAGGACACTGCTCAATAGTTTGGAAACTATGGCAATGGATTCTTAATATCTTTGGTAAATGCATAGTAATGAATGACATAACTGAAGAATGTTTAAAGCAATGGTAGAGTGCTTTTAAAAGTGAAGCTTTATAGTTAATCTAAGATATATCAAAAATATAATACTTTGGATTGTATGGATGGAAAGAAATAGAAGAATATTTAAAGGAAAGAAAAGCAATTTAGAGGTAATGAAAAGGAATATTTGTTTAGCCATAGAGGAGTCTAAACCAACCCTATCAATTCACCCAATCCCTAATCTAGAAGCAAAGAACCTTATAGATGGAATCAAATCATCAAATGAACTCATGATGTTGGGTACAAGAGAAACAAAGGAAGGCAAAGAATATAAAGTGGAAACCATCGAAAATAGAGTTGGTATAATTGAATTTTGATGGACCTTTTATAGGAAATCTAGGACCAGGAAGAGGGGGAATAATTATAAATAATAGAGGTGAGATTTTGTCACATTAAACTTTCAATAGTGGATTTAAGACAAATAATGAAACCTAAGCTTGGGTGGCTTTGGAAGGGTTAAAAATATGTAGACAAATGAAATGGAATAGAGTATGGACAAAAGGTGATTTATAAATAGTAATAAATGCAATTTTGAAGAAAGCAAAGGCTCCATGGAACATACAAGAGATCATTATGGAAATACAAGATCTTGTTATAGAGTTTGAATAAATTAGGTTTACACATACGTTAAGGGAAGATAACAAATGTGCAGATAGGCTAGCCAATAGAAGGGTTTTAATAAAGGATCATGAAGTTAAATTCTCTTTTTCATGGTTAGAGGAAGTAGTAAGTTTAGTTGAAGTTGACAAGAAAATGTTGATTGTGTGAATCAAATAATGATTAAGATTTATTGTAATGTTTTTCATTGGTAATATTTGTTGTATTTTATAACATTAATGTGTTTTTATATAAACTATTTATTATTACAGTTCTGTGGTTGCACTTATGTTTAAGGAAGGAAACTAACTATCCAGGTCTGGTAAAGCGGACTATGATAGCGCACAATTTTAGAAATATTACTCTACTAAGATGTAGTGCATATATAGTAGAGGTGATTTTTTGATATTGTGAAGGTTGCAATAGGAAAATGTCAAGTAGAAGGATGATGAATTTTGTAATATTTGTATTTATAAAGAAAATTGAAGAAGATCTAAAAAATGAAAATCAAGAATTTAGACTTATTATGAAAATAAATGTAGGTATTTAATTATACAAACTCAATTGAGATGAGAATTGAATCTGTTTGTAAAGGAGAGAGTTGTGATTTGTTAAGGGTGGGAGATTCAAGTACAATCCCTTTTTCTCTAGCAAAAAAAAAATTGAAAGATAAATTATCTTTAAAAAATATATATGATAATTTAATGATTTTTTAATTTTTAAGTTATGTTAGTTTCACCACCCCAAGATATTTTAAATTTCATATTCCAAATAAAATTTGAGTTTGTCTAGTGAAGAATCTGAAACTAAAAGGTTTAATGATCGAATCTTATGGTGGGTGGGGTTGTATACCATGCTTTGGTAGGCTTTGACAAACCAATTTTGTGGTGAAAATGTAACTATATCGAAAACATGATTGACATCTTTTAGACAATTGTTTTGTATAGTCTATATTCGAATGATCGTTAAAAACTACTTTCCTTTCTTTTTAAACTTGTGGTTGAAAACCACATCATAAACAATTGTCAGTAAACATTAAAAATTGTTTTCCTTTCCAAGTTAATACCCATCTATCTTTCCAATTTGAATGGGTTTAACTAACTAGAAACTCCATAAAGGAAATTCAAGGTTTTCAAATAAAAAAAACATACACTTATTTCTTCGAGATAGATATATATATATATATATATATATATATATATATATATATATATATATATTAAATAAATAACATTCTCCCTAAAAAAATTTAGATAACTTAATTGTAAACATTATAAACTACTTCACCTACTTCCCTTTCCTTTTGAACTTGTGGTGGTTGAAAACCACATTATAATGAACAATTGTTCCATATGGTCCATAACTTAATAAACGTCAAAATTTGTTTTCCTTTCCAATTTGGATGGGCTTAATTGATTTGGAACTCCAAAAAGGAGATTCAAGGTTTTCAAATTCAAACTAAAAAATATTAATAATCATACACCAACCTTTGATACAGAATATAGTTGAATAAGTATATCTATTAAATAAATAACATACTTCTAAAAATTGTTTTATATGACCTCTAGCATTGTAAACATTAAAATCTACTTCACCTTTTACCTTTTGAATACTTTAACCTTCTGAGTACCTATAGAGTACTTTTAATCTTGTAGACATTATTTTTTTTCGATTGCTTAAAGAACTTTTATAGTCCCTAACCATCTAAGTAAAAATAAAATCAATGGGATCCTAACCTTACAAAAAAATTGATTGTGTAAGAAACCTCTATAGTTCTTAGTTGAACCCACCAAGTAAAGATAAAGTCAATGAGACCCTCACTACCCCAAACATCGAATTGAAACTATCCACCAACAAGCACTACATCGCTACCAACCAACCTATGCTTTTCAAATAAAAAATACTTTAAAAACTACTTACTTTCTAAGTTTTTTAAAACACTTTACCCGTATCTTCCATACCTACAATATATCCTTCCACACCTACAACATATACCTTAAATTAAGATCACTTATGAGACATGTCTAATGCCCTCGTCCCTTCCCTCATATCCCTTAAATTAAGATCACTTATGAGACATGTCCAACGCCCTCATCCCTTCCCTCAAACTGCGTGCCACTTAAAAACATCTCACACATTTAATATTCTGACGCAACTAATCCCTCCTCTACCTTTCATGGCATCCACATCATGCCCATGGACAGACAACTTTCCATAGCCTGAGGACAAAGGAAAAGAAAAATCACATGATGAAACATGCACAACCATCCACCCATCCTTTCCTATCCCAAATGACAACTCCCGCCATCCCCATTCCTCCACATGCCCCCAATAATTTAATCATCTGATTCCTACCAAAGACATTTGAATCATCCAAACTTAACTCCAAAGAGATAAGGTGGTTAGTAGCAATCAGTGTTTGTTGGTAGGTTGTCTCGTTTTGGTTCTTTAAATGGTCAAGGGTTCAATTAGCTTCGTCTTTATCTAGCAGACTAAAGTTTATAAAAGTTTCCTTGAACGGTTGAGGGTTAAATTAGCAGTCGAGTGGTTGTGAGTGGATTATCATTCGAGGGTTCAATTGACTTCGTTTTTATCTAGCCATTCAAGATTTATAAAAAATTAGTTGACGATGAAGGTTCAATAAACTTCGACATAATGTTTTAAAAGTTTTCTTAAAAAAAATAAATTAATATAAATTAAAAATAAATAAATAATCTAATCATCTATACATCTCACCTTCCCCTTTTAACATCAACACAACCCATCAACGTGGCCTACCCCACATTATTTTTCCCTCATATACATAACCCCAAAGGATAATGATGGGAAAGCAGTGGACACGTGGCACTCGCCCTGCCCTCTCGAAGAATCTTTTACACGTTTACTTGAAAAAAAAGAGCAGCCTTTTCAAGGAAAAGGAAAAATATTTAAATATGCGTGCGCGTTAAACGAAGCAAACGGTCGCGGGGACTTCACGGTGCCGGGATCAATTTCCCGACGTGTCGGCACGTCTGAACGCGGCAGGACGGTGACGGCGTAGAGTGACGGGAAGATGACGTGTACGCTGATATTGGCCATTGACGAATTCGGATCGCATAAAATCCGATCGGAAGGGAGGTAAGACGTTCCGTTGACCCGATGGTGGGGTTAAAACGCGGGTCAAGGGAACCGGCTGCGGGGGTGAAGGCGAAGTCGGCGAAGGCATGTGCGCCCGGTGGGACCCACGAGGCGGCCAGATTTGGCGGGAACGATGACCGTCAATTCACGCGGGACGGCACCCCCGGATTTCAAAATTTCTTTTAATGATTTCGCTTCGTTTTATGCGGTTTCGGAGTGCACCAAACTAAAAATATATATTATAAGTATATTTTTATATTTTTAAAGGTATTTTGCATTGTTTACGTGTACGTCTTTTACGAGGAGCGAATGTACGTATATGGGAATTTGGTTGCGATGGTATACGACGTGGGCGGTCGACGTGCGTAGTAGCTATATTTGGACAGGGTGTTTAGGATTGCCCAATAATATTAGGCAAGTGACGAGGAGGTTTTAAGAGGTTTGAGTCCGTGCTTGACCATCTCACAAGGCAGAAGACGGGGTATATAACTTTTTAGGGTTTATGAAATGTGGTCTTTTTTACTAAAAATAGTATGGTTATGATCAATTTTCTTACATAATTGAAATATGTATGTATGTGTAAAATATGGTCTCCTAAGTATAGATTTTTAGTGGTATCCCAAATAAAGGTTATTTGTTGTGAAGAGGTTAAGGTTTAAGTCTTTTTTATATTTCATAATATGCATGTTGGAGTTGTCACTACTATTTTTTTTTTAAGCGAAAAATCCCTTGCAGGGTCGCCTTGGTTTGAAAGACCATGATCAGGGGGTTCTACACTATCAAAGTCACCCGAGAGTTGCACTCGGCCTTGCCCGCACCAACATTATCAATTGGATTTTAGATACCCAATTCAACTTTTTGGTAGGGTGAAGATTCGAACCTAGGACCTCCCTTGGAGGATTGCTCTCCCTTCTCCAACTCACCTACAACACCTAGGTGCTATATTTGAACATTTGATCTATTAATTTTTTCTTAATTTTATAAGAATGTGTATATCAAATTATTTTGTATGTAGTTGGATTTGATCTTGGTTACCTTAGTTCGAATCATGGGAAGGGAGGCTTCCTTTTGCTATGCAACTAAGAAGTGTGACCCAAGTTATGCCATCAATTGTACTTCACATTACTTCAACAAAAATGGCTTTGTAAATTTCTATGTTCATTAGGTGTGAGAGGTTTAAATTGTGTTTTGTCGTGAGCATTGTGTATATTGAGAGGTTTAAAATCATGATCGATTCATTAGAGGATCTTTCTAAGGCTCTATCTCACATGGCCAATGACAAAGCACCAAGCTTGGACGATTTCCCTTGTGAATTTTATAAAGCTTTGTGGGATTTGATTGGCCCGGACCTTCTACGGGTTTATCAGGAAGCCATGTTCACTGGCTCCTTCGGATCAATTATTAACAGAGGCAATATAAAATTCATCCCCAAGCCTGGCAACCCTGAGGTGATCACCAACTGGAGGCCTATCACTCTACTGAATGTCAACTACAAAATTATTGCTAAGGCCCTCGCTCTTCTGCTTCGGCCTCTGCTTCCTCTTATTGTGAGACATGAGCAAACATGCTTCATTCGCAATAGATATATTTTGGATAATGTCCTGTAGTTTGGGAAGGCATTGAATGGGCTCGACAGTCTCAGCAAGAGGCCCTGTTTATTAAAATTGACTTTGCAAAAGCATACAATAGAATTGAATGGCATTTTATTCTTTCCATGCTTACAACGCTTAGATTTGGTCCTGGCTTTGTTCAATTTGTGAAGATGTTGTTTACACATGCTTCAACAGTTCTCATGCTGAATGGTGCACAAACAGAGTGCATTGGCCTGTTCAGATATGTTCGCCAGGCGTGTCCTCTTGCCCCCTCCCTCTATGTGCTTGCGGTTGAAGCTTTTGGTTACCTTCTCACCCATAAAGCATCACAAGGGCTGGTTAAGGGTACTTTCCTACCAGGAAGGCAAAGGCAACTCATTAATAGTCATTTTGCTGATGATTATTTTTTAACTCTCAATGAGGATGAGGATTCTATCACACAGGCTCTTTCCTTCCTGGATTTGTTTTGCAAGGCTTTAGGTTCCAGCATTCAATGGAGGAAGACTGTGTGTTACAAGCAATCCTACAATCCCCTTCCACCTTGGCTTGAGCACTACCAATGAACGTGGATTCAATCAGGGGAGATGTTCAAATTTCTAGGCATCCCCTTTGCTTTTCAAAGCACGCCATCTCAGCTTTGGGATTATGTGGTGCACTTACTGGGTCACCAAGAAGTTGTCCCTTGCGGGTAAATTCCAAATTTGTTCTAAAGTTCTTGCTAGTACTCATGTTTATTACTCCTGCTCGGTTCCTTCTCAAGCTTGCTATAAGAAACTGGAAAAGCTTCTGCAGGATTTACTTTGATCTAGTTCTTCTCATAAGCATGGCTTTCACAAAGTAGCTTGGGAATTTTGCTACCTCCTTAAGAAGTCGGGAGGTTTGGGGTTGTTTAACTGCTATCGTCAAGGTCGGGCTCTCAGTGCTAAATGGATTATCAGGGCTCTTAAAGGCGATGAAGCCTGGAAATTTTTGATTAGGAACTTTATGGCCATAGGGCTACCGACTGGCAAGAAATGTTGGAAGGGGTTGGATTTACCCTCCATACTTGTAGCCCTTGTTCCTTTTAAAATTTATGGGTCCTTTGCGACTCAAAGTATTTGGCGGGTCTACGAGTCTATCAAGCCCTGGCTCCATTGGAAAGGTGTTGGTCGCCACCGTGGGGCAATTGTAGCGGATTTGAATTTATGGTGGTCCCCTGTGGTTCAGTATCAAGGACAACCACTCGCTCAAGTTCAATGGATTCATGCTAAAAAAAAATTAAAAAGGGCATTGTGTCCATTTCTGATTTTTGTTGCAGGCAGACTCGAGATTGGATCCCTTAGGAGCTTTTTCAACAACAACATGCTTTAAAGCATGCAGATAAAGCCACTTATGATATGGTTATCAGTTGTACACCCTTTTCCTTTTGGCCAAAGCTAGGTCATGTTGTCCAACAACCTTGGTGGAAAGAGTGGGAATGGTATAAACATGTCCCTATGTTTAACTACCTGACTAAGCAAGGTTATTGTTGGCTTTCGCCCAATTTCCCAATGGTACCAAAGCTCAATGGGAGCTGGGATTTATTCTCTTTCAAGTCAATATGGCGGACACGATTTCATATTACATGGGCCCAATATATTGAACCCAAGCAGGCCTTTTTTGTCTGGAGTTTTTTGTATCAGGGTATGCCGCTTGGCCAGAGGCTTAGGCACTGGGGAATTGACACTCCCACTTGCCCTTTCTATGGGGAGACAGAGTCTACCTTGCATCTTTTTTGGAATTGCAGTAGAGTAAGGATGGCTTGGGAGTGGATGGAGTCTTTTTTTCGATTGTTTTTGCATTCTCCTTTAACTTGGATTCACAATCTGTTGGGGGATACACCAGATTTTTCTCAACCTCTGTTAGAATTTTGAAATATCTTTAGAATTAGCATTCTGTTTCATACATGGAAAGCCAGAAATGAGATAGTTTTTTCAGATAAAACTCCCTCTATAATTTTCTCCCTTTCAAATAAGATGATGGTATTTCATGATGCCTAGTTACAAATTTGGGTGCAAGCTTATAAGGTTGCAATGGAAATCAAACATATTCAGGAGCTGATTGACTATTGGAGCAATGCTCAATGTGTTGTGAGCAGAGTCCCCCCGAAGACTGAATAGCATACGCGTTCCATATCCCTACAACACCGTCGCCCACCATCGGATAGGCAGGACTGACAAGCCTCTAGGGCTTGCACACAGTCGTCTGGCGAAAACATGTAGAGATTGCCACTCTCAAACACTTCTCAATAGTTTTCTGATTGGGGAGCTCGCCCACAGGCTGATTCATTTCACTGTGAGGATGGTTGGGGAACTCGCCAGAGCTGGGGAACTCCCCCATGTTCTCCCTGCCAAGTTGGTTCTTCGAAGGGTGGCGATGGTGATGCCAGTAATGGATGGAGCACGGGCACTGCTGGTGATATAGCTGTGCACACAGGCTGAAGCACTCCCACAGAGGCTCCACTGAGTCCTACTCACCAGCCTACTCCTGAGATGCATGTCACGATGCCAGGGTCGGGTTGGAACAATTAATGGTTGTTGTGATATATTTTTACTATTGTAGTTAAGTTCGCCTTTATGTAGTCTTCTGACGATGAACTTTTAAACTATATCGTGGTTGTCTACTCAGCTGGTTTGTCTTGTGTTTGGGGTGTAATGTGTCAGTCCACCTACTTTTGTATGTTTAAGCCTTATATATATATTTTTTAAAGCGAAAAACCCTTTGCGGGGCCGCCTTGGTTTAAGAGACCACGAACAGAGGGTTCTGCACCGTCAAAGTCACCCTGGGGTCACACCCAGCCCTGCCCGCACCAACATTATCAATTGAATTTTGGGTATCCAAATAAGCCTTATATTTAATATAATATTTTTTCATTCAAAAAAATTGTTTTAAAAATATAAGAAAGATGAACGTATTAAAATTTGAAAGGTGATCAAACAATATGAATAAAGCAAAAAAAATGCATCTAAGCCATTCATGAATATCATCATGGTATTTTAATTAGTTGTAAGGGAAACTGAGAAAGAATCAAACAATATGAATAAATATAACAAATTGCATCCCAGAGCTATTGATGATTGTCAATGTTTTTTTTATAGGTTGTATTGGATTGAAACAAAACAGAAGGTGATATTATGTTAAACTGTCCTATCACATTGAATTGAGGTATTATATTTAAGTAAACTAATATTTGTTCCATGTTTCTAAACTCTTGATGTTGATTTTTTTTTTTTTAAATATTGATATGTTTTAATTGAATTGTAGTATTATATTTAAGTAGACTAGTATTTGGTCCATGTTTTTGAACTTTTGTTTTTTTTTAAATAATAATGATATGTTTTAATGGGTTGAGCTTTAAAATACCACATATTTATAAATTTTTTATTATTTGTTTGAATGATTTGTAAAGATTTTAGTTGAGTTTAGTTGTTAATTTCTAAAACCTTATTTATTTTTGGGTCCAATTTTTGGCATATATTTTTCACGATGTGCTTTTATACTACTAATTTTTTTTTTTTTTTTTGAAAAATTATGTAACTTTATTATTCGTTTATGATAATATAATGTTATTTTCAACAACAAAAAAAATTTAAAACTCTTTTAAATTTTGTTATCTGAGTTCTTTTTTTAAAATAAATAATTTGAATAATCAATGATTGATATAGTATACATCTAATCTCAAAACTAAGTTTGAAGCAAAGGACATAGATGCATATGAAATATTTTTTAGTTTATAATATATATTTTTTAGAATGGGTTATATGGGATTGAAATGAGCTTCACTCATGTTATGTTACAGTGATTTTACAATATACCTTAACAAATTTTCATGTATGGTTTGACAATATTTGAACTTTGGTCAAAGTATTTTCATATAAAAACTAAATTTAATTAATGAAGAACATCAAAGTTCTATTTTTTTTGTCATTTGATTAAAATTTAATGTCATAAGTACAAATGAAAGACTCAAAGTGATAGTTTATTTGAAAATTTGGAAAGTAGGTTTGAGCTGTTAAATTTATTTGTTGGTTTAGCAAGGTGATGATTTAAATTATTTTGAATTTTAAATTATATTTTTCAAATAAACTTTTAATGTTTATATAATCAGAATAATTATTTACAAAATATTTTGAAATTATATGATATTCTAGTTAGCTGTTACACTTTGAAGGGTAGGGTTTTTTGAATTGTTTTTAACCTTTATGCATTGGCAACACAAATTATTAAAAAAGAAAAAAGAATGTTTGAGGACCATATGTGTTCTCAGTCTTTTTGGAGTATTAAGTCGTAAATTGTGTAAATTGTAAATTTTGATTGCAAAAAGTGTAGCTATAAGAAATTTCAACATGAAGTCTCTTGGATGGTGCCATCCTCCTTTTACCATTGTCTTAAAATGTTATTGCTAATTTCCAAGGCAAGTGATTTGATCTTGTTTAAATTATTACAATGAATTAATAAAATATTAAACCATAATTTTTTTTAAATGTTGTTTCATAATGTTGTGTCCATTGGACTAGCTCAAAATAATTGTAAAAATCAGGATAATTTTTTCAAGCAATATGAAACATTAGTTGAAACTAGAATATCAAATTTTTAATTGGTTATATGGGATTGAAATAGACTACTGGTATTATATCATGACCACATAGCAGCATTGCAATAGCTTATTAATTATGCATGTATTGCTTGGCAAGATTTGAACATGGATCTCCTCTTTGAAAGTTAAGGAATATAACAGGTCGAGCTAATGCCTTTTAATAAAATAACCCTTGTTTTATGAAAAATCGAATCATGAACTAATTTAATCTCTCGTTTGGGTATTCTTTGAATGATACACCCTAAAAGCAAATTAAAAAAGTATGCTCTTAAAGAATTAAGCATTTTTTTGGCGATTAACAATGAACAAATAAAATGACGGACTTGGGGCTCTGGCGATTTGGCGGGAAAACCTTTGAACAGGCGTCGGGCGATGCTCGAGGGTTTCTGGCCCGTAAGATCTTTCCAGAGACTTTGGTGTTTTGGTTTTGAACTACTCTGAAGGTTTGCTCGTTGCTCCGGGAGGGCCCGATGGGGTCTCCTCCAGTCCCTCTTGCGGGGAGAAAAAGTTCTTATGCTGAGATGTTGAAAGAAAACCCCTCGTCTTCCACTGGTGAAGCTCAGAGGAATACTTTTCAAACGCTACTCAAAAATGCTGGCAACAGCCCAAATGCTCACCGCGTTAATGGATGCCTCCCGCAATCCGCTTCCAGACCTAAGATTGTTATCGAACCCAAGCTGGTCGAGGATACAATTGTCTATCGAGCTAACCATGACTTGATCTGCAAATTCATGGGCATCCGACCTTCTCTGAATTTTTTGCATACCTGGGTTCGACAGAACTGGGAGCCACAAGGTGAGTACTCTTTATGGCCAATAAGCAATGGGTATTTTATTATTAGTTTCTCTTCTTTAGCAGATAGAAACAGAGCATTTGAATCAAAAAAGAGAAACCACGGACCAGCAGGGTTATTTGTTCAACCCTGGAGAGTGGGCTTTGATCCTCGCATTGAACCCACGGCTGTTCCGGTCTGGATCCGACTGTACGCTCTCCCGATGGAGTTTTGGGGTGAGCAGGTTCTAGAAATAATAGGTAATTCCCTAGGCAGATATATAGGAGTCTCTAGAGACACCATAGAGGGAAATACGATTGTTTTTGCCAGAATACGTGTAGAAATGGACATTAGCCGACCCTTATCGAGTGAGGTGGAGCTTGAGTTGGCGGGAGTTCCCTGGATCCGAGCAGTTAGACTATGAGGCCCTACCTTTCAGGTGCGAGTTTGCCATAAGCATGGACATTTGGCAAGGTTCTGTCCTAACACCTCGAGCACAAAAGCGGAGGCTTCGATTGGAATGCCAAGCCGCCCTAGAGAGGGTAATCCCACCCTTGTCAATGAACCTTCCAACACTTCTCCAGGTCCTGATGCTCAGAAGGATGGCTTTGAACAGCCGAAACGAAGGAGAAACAAAAAGAAAAATGGCAAGGAGCAGATGCATCTCAAGCCAAACAACCGGTATGAGATTTTTAAGTCATTAGTGGATCTGGAAGACCAAGTCATGGAGGGAGTGGATGGGAATGGTGAGATTAATAACACTCACTCCCAAGATTCTCCTTCATCCACTCTTGTTGCCGAACAGGTGACTGCACCCTTGGAGAGTATGCAGTCAGAGAACCCAGGGGCATTGGTGATACACTCCCCAGCACAACCGGCTATTAAAGATGTCACTATGGGAAATGCAGATAAAAACAGAGAAAGGCCAGCTTTAGGGATCACTCAGGTGGAGAAGAGATCTAAAAACAATAACTCTCAAGGAGCGGGAAGAAAATCCAATAAGGAACTGCTCACAGCACAAGGAGATAAGCTGATCAATGGAGGATCGGTGAGGTCAATTGATTCTTCTTGCTCCTAAGGTTTTCAATGATTATACAATCTTGGAACGTTAGGGGTTTAAATAGTAGAACCCATCAATCTGTTGTTCAAAGACTCTTAGGGAAGTATAAAACGGATTTTTTGCTTATCCGGGAGACAAAAATGTCAGTTGGATCTTATGAGTAAAGCTGTTAGTAGGATTTGGAGGGCCGCTGGGTATATGGATGTGGCTGCCCAAGGTGCCTCGGGGGGGATTGTCACTCTTTGGAACCCCCTGGAATGGACTGCTTTAGAACATATAGCACTGGAGGGGTGTTCTCACATCTCTCTTCGAGGAATATTGTCACGCTGAGCATGTACTAATTACAAATTTCTATGGGGCTCAAAGCCTTGATGGCCAGAGGCTCCAATGGAAAGTTGTTCACAACATGAGGTCCTCTAGACAAGTTTGTGACTGGATCATTGTTGGAGATTTTAATGCCAAATTATCTGCTCGGGATCAGGAAGGTGGAACCCCTGTTTTGGACCCGGGGGACAGGCTTATGATTGCCCAGGTCCAGGCTTTTCACTTAGTGGATATCCAAGGCCCTGGAACTTTTTTCACTTGGACTAACAAGAGGAGGGAGCCACACTTGTAGGAAGGTAAAGCTAGATCGCTTTATGGTCTCAGAGGAGGCATTTGTTAAGTGGAATGTTAAATTCCAGATTTTGGATGGCCTTGTTTCTGATCATTCCCCCATCCTGCTGGAGGGTGGGACTCAGACAGGGCAGTACCACAAACCGTTTAGATTTGAGAATTTTTGGCTACAAAAGGAGGATCTTCATGAGAAAATTCCGCAATGGTGGGATGAAGGTCGTCCACCTTTTGGGACAGCTATGTTTAAATTCCACAAACGACTTCATTTTGTCAAAAGTAAACTGAAACAGTGGAGGCACGCCAATAAGTCGGATTTCCAGCTGCAAAGAGCCCCCTTGATGGTCCGCTGGGAGGAGGTACAGAAACAATTCAGGGAAGGAATAATTACTGAACAGCTTAAAACTGAAGATGATGCCCTGCGCAAAGCTGTTGAGGACATTGATAACCAAGAGGAAATTTACTGGAAACAGCGGGCTAGAAATTCTTGGTTATTGGAAGGAGATAGAAATACAAAATTTTTCCATAGATCAGCTTGTGCTAGAAGACAGATGAATAACATGGCAGTTCTACATGATGAGAATGGACACTCCTTTGATACTCTTCCTGGTATGCACTCCCACTCGGTGGATTATTTCTCTAAGCTTTTTGCAGAAAATAGGGAGCAAGATGTGGGGGCTCAAAATGAAGTTCTTGATGTTATTCCCCCTATTGTCACTCAAGAAGAAAATCAGGCTCTCCTTAGACCCATTGATAGAGATGAATTGAAGTGTGTGGTCTTTGGAATGAGCACAGGCAAATCTCCCGGTCCAGACGGTTTTCCTATTGAGTTTTTCCAGGCCTTTTGGGATACCTTAGAGGATGATGTTTTGGTTGTTACAGAGGAGTCCAGAATCAATAAGAGAATGCTTAAGGCTCTAAATCATACCTTCATCACTTTAATTCCTAAGGGGGAGGAAGGGGTTCATATCTCTGACTTTAGGCCTATTGCCTTATGTAATGTGATTTACAAAATTATCACAAAGATAATAGTTGAACGTCTTAAACCTCTCCTTCATAACCTCATCTCCTCAGAACAAGGGGGATTTGTTGAGGGTAGACAGATTTTGGATGGAGTGGTTCTTGCCCAGGAGGCTATTCATTCAATGCAAAACTCCGGTAACAAAGGAATGTTCATCAAAGCTGGATATGTCCAAGGCTTATGATAGAGTGGAGTGGGGCTTCCTGTCAAAGATGTTGGCGGCCTTTGGTTTTTCCCAGGACTGGATAGACTGGGTTATGAGCTGTGTTTCCACGCCTTCTTATTCTGTTCTAATTAAGGGGCTTCCCTCGCCTCCTTTTGGAGCTTCTCGCGGTCTCCGACAAGGGGACCCCTGCTCTCCCTATCTATTCCTTATTTTGGCTGAAGGATTAGGTAGACTCTTCTTCAGAAGAAGACTTCAAGGCCTGTTAACAGGTATTAAGGTTGGTGCAGAAATTCTAACTCATTTGCAATTTGTGGATGATACTGGCCTGGTTGGAGTGGCCAGTCTCAGGGAAGCTAGGGGAATCAGAGACTCTCTCAATGTTTACCTTAGGGCCTCCAATCAGGTTATCAATGACAGAAAATCCAAAGTGGTCTTTTTCAACCTTGATCAAAGGCTTCAGGACAGAATTATGGAGATTTTGGGCTTCACTAGAACCTCTCTTCCTATAGTCTACTTGGGGGTTCCTTTGCACTTCAAGAAATTGAAAATTGACATTTGGAAAGATCTTTTGGATGGCTTCAAAGACAGAATGAACCATTGGTCTCATAAATGGTTAAGCTATGGCGGTCGATTAACCTTCTTACAGTCAGTTATCCAAGCCATGCCAATTTATAAATTCTCTATCCTGGCTGCCCCACCTTCTATTTGGAAAGAGTTGGATAAATTGGCCAGAAGATTCTTATGGGAAGGAGCAAATGGTGAGAGGAAATGGGCCTTGGTTGGCTGGGATAAGGTTACGCAGCCCAAAGAAAAAGGAGGGCTGGGATTGAGAAGCTCTAAACTCAACAACATAGCCTTAGCTGGTAAATTGTATTGGAGATGGATCTCCCAGCCATCATCTTTATTCAGTAGAATCTTAACCAGCAAATATCTGGGCCAAGTTCATCCCTCTGAAATAAGCCGCTTCCCTTTGGATGGTAATGGATCCCTCGTCTGGCAAGCTCTCAAGTTGGGTTCTCAAGTTATTAAAGACCAATTGTTATGGAAAGTGGGAAGAGGGGAGAAGGCACATTTACGGGACTGACTCATGGGACCAGTATCCACCCATCATTGCGGAATATCCTGAATTGCTTCCAATTAAAACAGCCATAGAATCCCAGGGATGGGTCACTATTGAGAATTATTTCAACACTAGCCAATTGGGTGAGTATAAATTCAAGAAGTTTAAGCGGTTGGAGGAGTGGCCGGTCACAATCCCTCCGGCGCTAGCAACCATTTTGACCAACATCTTGACAGCTCGGTTTCTCACGGGCAGAGATGAAGAGGATGAGTTAGCTTGGGGCCATGGGAACCTCGGGGTTTATATTGTGAAGGCTGGATATGATCAGATCCTCCTAGAGCCTCCCCCGCATTCATTTTCGGTTCAATATTGGAAGAAGATTTGGTATTCCAAGTGCTGGCCGAAAGTGAACTTCTTTGCTCGGCAGTTTATGCACAATGGCATTCTCACCTTCGATATCCTCGAAACGAGAGGAATCATTGGCCCTTCTCGGTGTATTTTATGTCATAAGAATGAGGAGACTGCTGATCATTTGATGTTTGAGTGCTCTTTCACGGGTCGATTTGGAATCGGTGGTTTTCCTATTTTAAACTCCGAGTAATGGTGCTCGACTCGGAACAATATCCGGCAAAGATGGAAGAAAGGCGATTTAAATCTAAAGCCCTCCGTCTGGGGTGGGATCTTGGTCTTTCCTTCATCCGGTGGCAAGTGTGGTTGGAAAGAAACGCTCGAATCTTTAGAGAGACCTTCTCCTCGCTTGATGGAATATGGCGAGGTTATCCGGAGCAAAGTCACGGAGACGGTTGCCATATTTCTTTGAAGAGGAAATTTCGGCTGAGCTGGGTCCTCGGGAAGAGAGAGTTGTTGCATAGGTTAGAAAGAACATAGCCAGTTGGAAACCCCCCCCAGCAGGCTGGGTTAAAATTAACACGAGACGGAGCTGCAAAGGGCAATCCGGGCAATGCTTGGAATTGGTGTTGTGTGTCGTGATCATCCTTGGAACTATGCTTTCTTGGGAACTGCAGGGTCTAGGAAGAGCCACCAATAATGAAGCCGAAGCCTATGCTATCAAAATTGCTTCCATATGGGCTGTTAAGCAGGGATACAGAAAGATAATCCTTGAGACAGATTCTCAAATTTTGGTTGGCGCTCTTGATTGCTTGAGGAACTTTGCTTTGAAAGCTTGGAAGATACAGATTTTAGTCTCTCAAATCAAGGACCTTTGGAAGGAATTAGAAGATGTGATCCCTATCCATGTGAGTCGTGACTTAAATTCGGCGGCCGATTTCCTTGCAAAGATGGGTGCGGAAAAGGAGGTTGGAGTTCAGCTGCACAGTGACATGCCTGTGGAAAATGCTGAGATTCGACAGGGACTTGCAAAATTCTTGAATCAATGAGAAAATTTTGTACTAAGGGTGATTTTCGTCGCGTTTTCGTGACCTGCACTGCTGTCGCGGCCCTTGGCAGGAAACTGTCGCGATATCGCGACAGGTTTTGTCGCCACGGCCTTTGGAAGGTTCCCGTCGCGATATCGCGACGCTTTGAGCGCAGGGGCAAGAAGGAGGAAAACAGTCGCGATATCGCGACGGTTTTTGTGTTTCGGAGACAAAAGGAAAAACCGTCGCGATATCGCGACAAGTTTTGTCGCCACGGCCTTTGGAAAGTTCCCGTCGCGATTTCGCGACGCTTTGAGCGCAGGGGCAACAAGGAGGAAAACAGTCGCGATATCGCGACGGTTTTTGTGTTTCGGAGACAAGGGGAAAAACCGTCGCGATATCGCGACAAGTTTTGTCGCCACGGCCTTTGGAAGGTTCCCGTCGCGATTTCGCGACGCTTTGAGCGCGGGGGCATCAAGGAGGAAAACGGTCGCGATATCGCGACGGTTTTTGTGTTTTGGAGACAAGGGGAAAAACCGTCGCGATATCGCGACAAGTGTTGTCGCCACGGCCTTTGGAAGGTTCCAGTCGCGATTTCGCGACGCTTTGAGAGCAGGGGCAACAAGGAGGATAATAGTCGCGATATCGCGACGGTTTTTGTGTTTCGGAGACAAGGGGAAATTTCGTCGCGATATCGCGACGTTTTTGATAGAAGTACTATCGCGATTTCGTGACCATTTTGGAGCTTGTGCCTCATGAAGATAATTCGTCGCGATTTCGCGACACTTGGGAGGACTGGTTGCAGATTGACAATCTTGTCGCGATTTCGTGACACTTCTGGCGTAAAGGAGGCAAACGAAAAATACGTCGCGATATCGCGACCTTTTTGAGGGATGACTGCTCGGAGGAGAACCCGTCGCGATATCGCGACAATGTTGGTGGTCAGGAGTTGCTGGCTATGGCTGTCGCGATTTCGTGACCGGTTGCCCGGCTGTGGCTTTGGTTGCCTTGACTGTCGCGATATCGCGACATGTTGCGATTTCGCGACATGTCGCGTTTTCGCGCCTGGTTTTCTTCTTGTGCTTAGTGTTGGGAAGTGCTGCCCTCTTGCCCTTTGTGTTGGCTTCTTGCTTCCTGGTTCTTGGTTGGGATGTTTTCGATCCCTCTTGTATTTACTCTTTGTATTAATATAAGTTTTTCACTTTCTTCAAAAAAAAAAAATGAACAAATAAAAGAATAAGCATAACTAACCACCATAAAGGTGAAAAGTCAAAACCAAACTAGTTATCTCTTTTTAAACTTTTATTTGTCATTTTTCTTTATTAGGGCATAATTCATAATGAATTTTAAAAGTAAGACATAAATATCAATGCAATTGTTCAAAACCATATAAAATTCATAGTCATTAGCAACCAAGTTCAAAATTTAGTGAACTTGAAAAAGGTAACGACTGACCTTGTGATGCATGTGTATAAACATATAGATTCAATCATATATATTGATGTAAAATTTATTATATGCTTTAAATCAAGCAATGGTGTTAATGCCTCAATTTAGAACCATAAATACAACTTGAAATAAATGAGTGATCCACAAATTTTGCATGTATTATTTTGACACCTTTCTAAAAAATTTATATTGTAACCTTCGTTGAGGTTTATGTATTAAATTTGAGTTTAACAAGATTAAAATTTAAAAGAAAATTGATACATTATATTTTGATAGAGTTTGACATGAGGTTTGAGATGTTAAATGTAACTAAATTTATAGTTTTATAAAAATAAAAAGAACAAGTAGAAAATCTAAAACTAGTTATAATGGAAATTGAAATCGATGCAAAAGTGTGTCTAACTTATGCCTACATAAGTTAACCCAATACACTATGTCATATTTGCCTACTTTTAATGTTGAACGAAGTTGTTCCACAAACTAACATATATATTTAGATGTGCTTACATGGAAATGAACCTAGATGGTGAGTTTCCTCAATATATTTATCTTATAGAGGTAAGTTTTGAATGCAAGCAATGAGTGGTACATCTGAATCAACCCAATGCATGTTTCCAATGTAGGGAAGTTGGCCATATGGTCAGGGATTACCCTCACAAAAGGAATCTCACTCCTTTAACCATAGGAACAACCATGGCCTCAAGGGATGGGGGCACAAGCCTAGTGTTAGGGAATTTTAATTGCATTACTTCAAACTTACAGGGTTTCCAAAATGAAGCGAACATGTTGAATCATATATTGCAAATATATAGGCTGTCAAAAGTGATCCCAATATGATGTCATTATTTAGTGCAACTTTGTGAAGAGTTAGTGAAATTTTCATATCTCCACTCAAGATAAGAAGCCTAACTCTCAAGAGGGATATACTATCTTAAGAAAGGATAATGATTTAAATAGAATATTAGATCAAAAGATAAATTGGTAGAGGTGGGAGTTGTGGCACGGTATGTTCAAACTATAGTCTGTCAATCTATTGAAAGGGGTGTCTAAGGCCCTATCTTATAGGGATGCAATTCTATTTGAAGAATGGAGGGAAGTTTAACACAAGAGCAAGGACATTACCTCCTCAACTTGTAGGCTTGGTAAAAACATAGGGATGGATAGAAATTTATGTCATAGCGAGGAAGAATCCATAGATATCTCTTTTTGATTGATTTTAAATGGTGCAAGTGGGAATATATTTTGCTCAAAATATCTCATTAAATATAAACAACTGATGGTACTCTTAAAATATTTTAGGGCTTTAGCCAATGAGTTCCCTAAAAGAGTAGATGTTGAACGAACTTCTTCATCCTTCCTAAAAACATGGGGGTTCACCCATAATAATAGGAAGAATAGGGTTTAAAAAGTGGTTTTAAAACATAAGATATTTTAACTATTTAGGAAGCTAAATGTAATAGCTGGAAACTACATATAACAACGCAGGTTATTTGGAAGTATGGTTTTTGTGTATAGTCCTCTCACCAAGAGAGGTTAGGGGACATAATTTTGTGTTTTCCTTCTTAGATGCAAGACCTCTTAATTAGTAAAAGAGACGACCCATCATGTAGGGTTGTTTGGGTAGGTTTATTTTAAAAGATTTTGTAATAGGTTTCTATTCCCTCTATACATCATACTTTAGCAAGAGTTTCAATTAGTTCCTACCAATATCCAAGAGAGAGTTTTAATTAGTTCCTGCCAATATCCATGCCACAGAATCAAAAACATAAACCCAGTAGCCCGAACAAGATGTCCAAATAAGAACATCCATGCCCAAATAGATAAATTGTTCGTACCTCTTGCATTGTATCCATTAAGAAGTTGTGAAGAATATATCCAGTGCTATTAACCATCCCATTAAATAAGTGGAAGACTCGTCTCATGAAAATCTCAATTATGATATTGGCGAGATAGTAATCTCCCTCCTATAAAATGGATTTTGGTTAAGGATGTTAACATGGTGGAATAAAACACTGATAAAAGTTGGAATCTCCATAGTCTCCCTTATCTATGAATGAATCTAATGATTGGATCACTTGAAGAACTAGACTTGGGGTTTTTACTATTTTATAAATCATACCATCTATCGGTATGCAATCATGTTCCACTTGGTACAATAAGAGGTCTCATTTTACTGGTGAGATTCTTGAGCCTTCTAAATATTAAATTATTAGAGGAGTTTCTTTATTAGTATGAATGCCATCACATTTAGGTTTGTCATTCAATAAAATGATTAAAAAATGATTGTATTATGAACATTATATTAAGTGTGAGTCATCCCAAAATCCTTCAATGTAATCATAAATATTTTTTTCATTTTTCCTAACTCATCAATATCCTTACCAAACAATGTTTTCTTAACATAGAGACTAAGTTTATTGCTCTATCGTAGCCACTGTGACTTCCCTTTTAAATTATCCCTTTAATCATGATAGTAAAAGAATTTACCTCTTGTATATTAATCCTTGGATACTTGACCAGGATTGAGCTCATCTCCATATCTTTCTTTTGAATAGTCTACTCTTACAATGACTTTCTTTATTATAATAGAGGCACTCATATTAGTCACATGCTTACCATCCAAATATCCCAACCTAAATAGTTCTAGTTAAATTTGTCTTTTTCTTTTCCATTACCCTCTTCCTTGACAAAGGCCTTAGAGAGAATCCATTTTTCTTTCTTTATTTTATTCCTCATAATATTAATTTTTCTTTCTTTATGGTCAGGATTACATGATAGAAGAAAATTTACTTTGATAAAATGGAGCAAGATGTGTGATGATAAAACTAGGAGAGGAGTTCTTACGAATGTAAACATATCTCTAAGGGGAAAAGTAATTTGGAGTTTGTACAAAGAGTGTCAAAGACAATGAGCAAGGATTTTTCTAAGCAAATACATTGAGACCAATGACCCAAGCTTAATATTTACCGCATTCTCACTAGTAGATGGCTTTGCACTATGGAATAGTTAAAACAAATCAATTGATCTAGTGATTAAAGGTCTAATATGGGTGGTGGGAAATGGAGATAAAAATTCTATGTGGATGGATACGTGGTGTGATAAAAAACCACTCATTCTAGATCCAATTTTGAAACCATGGATGAGATAACTTCAAGATAAATATGGCGATAGGGTTTCAAACATTATGTATAAGAATCAAAAAGGAAGATACAAATGGAAAAAATACTTTTTTATAAGTATACTAGACATTGTTGCTAGGAGGTAGTTCAACAGAAAGATAACAACAATAGTTATTCCAAGGGGATTCGAGGATAAGCTAGTTTGGGAGTTGAATAGCTTAAGATAATACACAAGAAGGGGATATAAAGTAAAGCACCAACAAAATAAGAATACCATAAGAATATGGAGAGATATTTGGGATAGTTCAAGCATTCCAAAAGTCAAAATGTTTGTATGGTTAGTAGGTCATAAATTTTTTTATCTTGGGATAACCTAATGAAAAGGGATTTTCATGGCCCCTCACAATGTGTTCTATGTAAAAAAGAGGAAGAGAGTATAGACCATCTCTTGGGACACTACTCAATCATTTGAGAACTATAGCAATGTATTGTTAATATATTTGGTAAATGCATGGTGATGAATGGCAAAATTGAAGAATGGTTAAAGTAATGGTAGAGCACTTTTAAAAGTGAGGTGTTATAGACAATTTGGGATGCAACAAGAGATACAATACTTTAGACTGTATGGTTGAAAAGTAACATAGTAATTAATAAATGAAATAAGAGAAGTTTAAAGATAATGAAAATGATATTTTTTTAGCCATAGAGGAAGCTAAACCAACCCTATCAACTCACCCAATCCCTAATCTTGAAATAAATAGCCTTGATATATAGAGTCAAGTCATCAAATGGAATTATGATGTTAGGTATAAAAGAAACAAAAGGAAGACAAACAATATAAAATGGAAACCACTAGAAGTGGAGTTGGTCAAAATTCAATTATGATGGAGCATCTAAAGGAAATTTAGGACTAGCAGGAGGAGGAATAATTAGAAATAATAGAAGTGAGATTTGTCAAATTACATTTTTAGTAGTGGATTTAAGTCGAATAATGAAGCTAAATCCTTGGAATCTTTGGAAGGATTAAATATATGCAAACAAATGAAATGGAATAGAGTATGGATGGAAGGTGATTCATTAATAGTAATAAATATAATTTTGAGGATAGCAAAGGCTCTAGGAACATACAAGAGATCATTATGGAAATACAAGACCTTGTTTATAAGTTTGAAGAAATTAGGTTTACACATATGTTAAAGGAAGGAAAAAAATACTTAGATAAGCTAGCCAATAGAGAGGTTTTAATAGAGGATTATAAAGTAAAATTCTCTTTTCCATGGTTAGAGGAAGTAGTAAGTTTAGTTGAAGTTGACAATAAATTTTTTAAAGGAGCAAATTCAAAATAATGTTCCAAAGGACTACAAAATATTTTAGGAGATCTATTTATAAATCAACTCATTGGATGAAACTAACAACTTAGATTTGCTAAAGCAGACTATGACTTTGTGAAGCGAGTAGAAGTTTTGAATGCTAAAGGAGAAGAAGATGGCATCAGATGAACTTCATGATTGAATGGATTGTTTGAGTTTTTGGTTAGATTATGGGACATAGTGTATATTGGAACTTTCAAATTTTTGATAATGCTAAACTATTTATTATAGTTCTTGTGTTTGCACTTATGCTTTAGGAAGGAAACTAAGAGTCCAAATATGGTAAAGCAGACTATGATAATATAAAGTTTTGGAAGTATTACTCTATTAAGATGCATCGTGTAGATAGTAGAGGTGGAGTTTTGGTATTGTAAAGGTTGTTGTAGGAAAATATCAAAAAGAAAGATGCTAAATTCTAAAATATTTGTATTTACAAAGAAAAATGAAGAAAAAAACGAAAAATTAAGAATTCAAACTTATTATGAAAAATATGTAGGTATCTAGCTATAGCAACTAAATTGAGATGAGATTTGAATATGTTTGTAAACTCTCAAGCTCTAAAGGAGAGTTGTGATTTGTCAAGGGTGGGGGACCCGACTACAACCCCTTTTTCTCTAGCAAAAAAAGATGGTTCATACAAATTTAATATAAGCAATGAGAAATAAAGAGTTTTATATCACAAGGTAAGGTTCTAATTCCGTTGAGGCACCTTGCAAAACCATTGGAACACTTAAATTTATAGCAATGTCTAAACATAAGATCAAGTGTAAGCATATTTCAAATCCAAACCTATCCTTGTGTTCTTTATAAAACCTTAATTTTTTAAATTCATTTCAATTTCAATAAACATAATAAAAATGTTGATATTTTAACCCATATATCTAACACATTTTTACCACTTTAAAAAAATACCTAAATTAAAAGGAAACAAATAAAATTAATTATAAAATGAAATAAATGATAGACACCAAATAAAAAAATAAATGATGGACAAACCTTGAAATGGCTACCTTAAAAGGTGAACACCCTTTAAGATCATGATCTTTTGCTAATGTTACAAGTTATCATTTGTGGACAATTAATTACCTTTACTCATACTGTAGGTTCTTCATTTTCAATAACTTTTTAAGGGGTTGTTCTTAATATGACGTGGTAAAGATTAATTAAAAGAAGTTGAAGGAGTAATAAGGGATTTGACCTCTCTTTGAGAGGTCCAAGGTTTAAACTTCATTCAGTACGAGGGGGGTCTTACGAGGGGACGGGTCTTACGAGGGGACTGAGACCCCTCATAAAAACCATTGTAATCTCGTTGAAAAAAAGTTAATTAAAATACTATTATAGAATTCAATGGTGAAGACTTTAGTTCTAAGTTTAAATCCTATAGGTGACTAAAATATGGTTGGATAACCATATATTAAATAGACAACATCTTCTACAAGTTTTCTTTCATATAGCATATAACATTTATGTATATATATACTTTTTCATCAAATAAAAAAGGTTCAACCATTTAAATTTCTTGGCTTCTAAAAATAAAACTTAAATTATCAAAATTACTATAAAACCATTTTATAATCAAAATTTAATTTTTTAAAATTCATATAATTAATTATATATAAACCTTTCAAAATACAATTGTTTTTAACTTAATTATTCTTAATCATTAAGACATGTTTCAGTACATATTTAGATAGACTTCAAATCATGTTTACTATAATTCAAATCATCATGCACCCTATCATTTTCGTGTACAACTTAATTTTTTTTGGATCTAGAAGAAAACTTCCATCCATATATATATATTTATTTATTTTTTTACTTTTATAAACTTTAGAAACCAGAATGAAATTTTAATCATCAAGAAATTGAATCTCATGAAATGGTAGATTATTCTTCATTAGTTTACTTCTATCATGTCCAAACTTTATTATTCATTATTTATAAAACAAATTGTGATTTTGACGCATACATTCATAGATATCCCACCTTAATTTGAACCTAAATCTTAGTTTAAATGTGAATGGTAGTTATTCATATTTCTTTGTCTAATTTTTTTAATAACAAGAAATTTACACAAGTTTTTATGAGGGGTTTGGATTCCTTTATATTAAGTGGGGTTTGAACCTTGAATCTCTTAAAGAGAGGTCAAAGTCCTTACATTACATTAAGTTTGTAACTTACTTTTAGTATGATGATGATGTGTGGCTTCTATTGGGGTCACTCCTATTACGAAAAAAAAATATTATATTGCTCTCGTTACATTTCTAACAATTTTATTAAAGCATATACAACTTTGTCTTTCTACCAGAGATATTTTTTATTTACCCTTCTATCAAATATATTCTTCATCTTCCTCAAATTGCTAAGTTTCCACAATCAAATTATTTTATATCAAATGCTTTAAAATTTTAAATTCTATTAAGATGAAATTCGACATTGCAAATGGCTAAAATATTTGTTTCCCAACTTCTGTATCCAAAAATATCTTGTCTATAACAACCTTATAATTTCTTAATACCTTTTTTTAAGGTTTTTGTTCATTCCCCTAATATTTCATATATTATTTTCATTGTTATTTATTTTATTTTATTTGTGTATTTAGCCCCACTTCTTGTTAACACTTGTGATATTTGCTTTTGTTTTCCCATATCAATATCCCTTTGAATTTCTTTTTCTCTTTGTTTTTGCTTCTTGGGCCTTCATCTCTTTTTTTCATTCTCAACAATACTTTCATCTTCATCAATCTCTTCAATCTTCTCACATTGCTCATAGTAAGACTTATCATCTTTAGGTTTGTCTTGTTATGAAGGATCTAAAGTGCAAGGAATAACCTCAAAAACACAATCTTCTTTATGTTGCTCTGGAAACCCTAAAGTGCAAGGATGCTCTTCCGTAGCAATTACCTTCTTATTTTGCTCTAAAAACTCTAAATTGTTATGGGTTTCCTCCAACCTCATTTTTATATTATTCTGCTCTTGAAACCTTAAAGTGCAAGGGATAACATCTTCACCACTTTCACTTTTATTACCTGAAGAGGATTCTATACTACTTGAGGAAAATGAAGATGATCTACCTGGACAAACTTGGCCTCTTTTGTTGTCTTTATTTTGGGTTTTATCTCCACCTCTTCTTTTTCATATTTAATTCCTTTTGAACTTGACCTGATATAGCTTCGTCTTGAAGTTAATCTCATGGTTATAATTTTTCTCTTTATTTATAGTTTTTACTTTGCAAACTTGCCATATATCCAATCTCAAAACAATTATGGCAACAAAATGTAATATTTTCATAATCTACTTGTTGATCCCATTCTCTTGATTCAGATTTAATCTTAATGGATTATGGAAAAAGTTTTAAAATATCCATAGCAACACATATTCGGGTATGTATAGCATGCTTTTGCTCCTTAGTTGTTGGTCCTTACTTGATAAATTTCCCTAGGATATTTCCAATATTCTTCAAAACATCCTTATTTACAAGTTGATATGGAAATCCAAAAAGCCTAACCCATACTAGAAGCTTCTTAAAAGTTTCTATCTCAACAAAAATAATTTCACTCCATGGTTTCAAATAAAGTGCATATCTTCCCCTAAACCATGGGCCACCAACCATTATTTTATCCCTAATTTTGAACTCAAAAAGATGAGGAAAAAACCTTTAGGAAGAAAAGTCACGAAATAATTTGAATTCAATCCCCACTTCCACTTGATCCAATTTTGAATCTCCAAAAACCCTAGCCATGATCTATGGAACTTACATATTAACCCTCTACTTTTAAGAACTATTATATCATGTTCAATCATCTCATCCTTGATACTTATTTTTGGTGTAACATCTGCTACCTAGATCGAACTTACCATGTATTCGCTCTTCTGCTGATGTCCAAGTTGGGCCTCCATACTTCTAATTAGGGTATTTTGATTTCTAGCTACGGCATCCCAACTTCTTATGAGGGATTTCAAATATGACTTTTCTTCCACAATAGCTAATGGGGCTCACTCTTGGCTTGCACTCCCTCTTGGTTCACACTCCCTCTTTGCTCACACTTGTTGCTCTAGCTTGCACTCTCTCTTGCCTCACACTTGCTCCCATCTTGCACTCCCTCTTGGCTCACAATTGCCTGTGTCTCTTATTTTTCTCGACGTTCTTTCACTCAAGCATTTTTTTGCAAACAATGTTACACATATTCGTAGTAAGGATTTGAAGCATTGATGCACTCTGGATGAACCTTCCACTATTTTCTTGGCTCGAACTCCCTCTTAGTTTGCACTTCCTTTTGGATCGTACTTAGTCTTGACTTGCACTCTTTCCTACCTCACATTCACTCCTAGATTGCACTCCCTCTTGGCTCACAATTTTTCTTGTCTCTTCTCTTTTTCGGTATTCTTTGTCTAAAATATTTTTTTGGATATAATGTTCAACGCATACATGGTAAGGTTTTGAAGCATTTATGCACTCTAGATGAACCCGTTGTTCATTTACCATGATTTAATATCGGCTTGCACCACCTCTTTGTTCACACTCCTTTGATATCATCTGCTCCCAACTTGCACTCGCACTTGCAGCTACACTTACTCCTATCCACGCTCACACTCACTTTTGGTTGCACTTGTGATCGATATGGAGGTAAAAAATCAAAGTCTTTATTCTCCCTAAAAAACAAATATTGTGCAACTTACAATAAATAGATTCATTGCAACAAATAAAATGAAACGGAAGGAGGAAATAGAGGAAGTTACGAGAAGGGATTAGGAGATAGGAAGAGGGGAGGATAAGTAGGAAAATAAGTAGGGATAGGAAAGAGAAAATTTCTAGAAGATGCCTCTGCCAAAATTTGATGCCAACTTTGCCACCTTCGTGAGTTCACACTCTAACACTCTCCCCCTTAAAGTTGAGAGGACTGACAATACAATCTCTTAGATTTATAAATTGAGCTTTAGCCATGCCTTTGGTGAAAATGTCTGCAATGTTTTCCAAAGTGCTACAATATTTAGGCTCAATGATATCTTGTTCCACCATGTCTCGGATGAAGTGATACTTCATATCAAAGTGTTTTGTTCTTCTATGGTGGATAGGATTATATGCCAACTAAATGGCACTGATGTTATCACAATATATTCTGGTAGGACCACTTTGCTGTTCTCCAATCTCTTCCAAGATTTTTCTCAACCATAGGGCTTGAGTACTAGCATATGTGACGGCTATATACTCAGCCTTAGTAGATGACAATGCTATAACAGTCTACTTTTTGGAACTCCATGTAATTAGTCCTTATCCTAGACTAAAACAGTTCCCTGATGTAGATTTCCTATCATCTATATTGTTGCCCCAATCACTATCACTGAAGCCAACTAACTTGACAACATTACATTTCTGGTAATGGATTCTAAAATCCCATGTACCCTTTACATATCTGAGAATTATTTTAGCTACTTGTAAATGTAGCTTGGATGGATTAGCCATAAATATCAAGACAAGAGAAACAACATACTAAATGTTAGGTCTTGTGTTGGTGAGAAACATCAAACTCCCAACCATGCTCCTATAAGTGGTCGTGTCAACCTTCGGTGCTCCATCATTCTTGCTCAATTGGATCCCATGTCCAATTGGAGTTGAAACTGCTTTGCAATGCTCCATAGCAAATTTCTTGATCATATCCTGAGCATACTTGTGTTGACAGATGAAGATATCTCTATCTATCTGATTAACTTCCATGCCCAGGAAGTAGTGCATTAATCCCAAATATTTCATCTCAAATTGTTTCATCATGGAGTGTTTGAACTCCATATTCATCTTATTATTACTATCCATAAATATGAGATCATCCACATATAAACATACAATGAGGATGTCTTTCCCTTTCTTCAGGTAGTAGAGAGTTGGTTCACTTTTGCTCCGGGTGAACCTATATTCCTTGAAATAGCCATCAATGCGAGAGTACCATGCTCTTGGTGCTTGCTTGAGGCCATATAGTGCTTTTTTTAGTTTATAAACAAGGTGTTCCTTACCTTGTTATCGAAAGCCTTGAGGTTGTTCAACATAAACCTCCTTTGTTAAGTACCCATTGAGAAAGACACTTTTTACATCCATGTGTTGAATTTTCCATCCTCTGTGGGCAGCTAAGGAAAGTACTATTTTGATTTTCTCTTGCTGAGCTACAAGAGCAAAGGTCTCCTCATAATCTATGCCATACTTTTGTGTGAAGCCTTTTGCTACCAGCCTTGCCTTGTGTCTTTCAATGCTATCATCAGCAATGAATTTGGTCTTGTAGACCCATTTACATCCAACACATTTTTTCCCTTTAGGAAGTTGTACTAGCTCCCAAGTATCATTGTTTTTTATAGAGGTCATCTCCTCTTTCATGGTGTCCTGCCATATCTTTTGAGTACAAGCCTTCTCATAGATAGAAGGCTCAAGTTGTGCACTATTCAATAAAGCATAATTGACTACATCTCCCCGAGGCTCTTGGGAGTCATCATCTCCATACAAATGTAAATTTTCAATTCATTGTAAAACTGAACTCTTTTCACTAGCTTGACTTCTAGTATATCTTATCTGAAAATTTTTATCCAACATCTGATAATATGGATGATGTTGTAATGTTCTCTTACCTATGGATAGAGAATCAATATCCATTGGTGAAGAATTGATTGATCATTGTGGAGAAGGACTTGGAGAATTTGTTGACAAACTTGAAGTAGCACTTTTGCTTGGGCTTGAAGGGGGTGTGTCTTTGCCTTTATTGGGTGACACCTACTGAATTTGTGAAGAAACTGCATCATTGGATTCTTCATCAACAAAAATTCTTGGATGACCCCATTCTCCCCCTTCATCAAAAATCACATCCCTAGAAAGGACAATTTTACGGGTCTTCGAATTGTAGAGTCTATAGGCTTTGGTAGACTCACAATATCCTATAAAAATACATGCTTGACTTTTGGGATCAAGCTTTTTCTTTTTTCATCAAGAATGTGTGCATATGATAAAGGACCAAAAATTCTAAAATGTTTTACATTTTGCTTCTTGCCATACCATGCCTGGTAAGGAGTGATCCCCTCCAAACTCGAAGTAGGACTCATATTTAGAATGTATACACTAGTTCTTACAACATCAGCCTAATACATATTACTTAGATGCTTTGTTTGAAGCATCGATCTGGCCATATCTACAATGGTGCGATTTTTCCTCTCTACCACGCCATTCTGTTGTGGAGTATAGGCAGTGGTGAACTGTCTTTTTATCCCACTTTCTTTACAAAATTGCAAAAATTATTTGGAAGAGTACTCTCCTCCTTTATCTGTTCTGAGACATTTTACATGATATCCACATTGTTTCTCTACATCATTCTTGAAATCAATGAAGCAATCAAAAGCTTCATCTTTGTGTTTCAGGAAATAAACCCAAAACATTCTAGAGAAATTATCTATAAAAATGAGAAAATAAGAATTGTTACCAAGACTTTGTGTCTGCATTGGACCACAAATATTCGAATGCACTAATTGCAGTGGATAGCTGGCCCTCCATGCTTGTCTTCTTGGAAACTTGGATCTGGCATGCTTTCCCAAAGCACATCCTTCACATACCTCCTTGTGATACTGAATTTTAGGAAGTCCGATCACCATCGCTTGAGAAGTCAACAATTTTAAGCTAGAAAAATTTAGGTGACCACATCTCAAGTGCCAAAGCACACTTGCATTTGCAATAGGAATATTTGCAAGTTGAGCTCCCCTTGACTGCCCAAACTTAAGGGGAAACAACATATTTTTGGTCATAGGTACCTGTGTGATGACTCTATTACAAATTTTCTTGTCAAATATTACACATTTTCCCTCATCAAAAACAAGTTTATAATTATTTTTCATCATTTTTCCAACACTTAACAGATTATGTTGGAGTTGAGGGGTGTAGTAGATATCATTCACCTTTTTGAGGCATTCCTTTGTTGGAACCTCCATGGCTCCAATGCCTCCAAATTGCAATGCTTTATCGTCTCCCAACTTGATTCAGGATTTATAGGTTGAATATATTGTAGCAAAAAGTTCTTATTTACCACTCATATGGTTGGAACAACCAGTATCCAAAATCCAAGTATCATTCAGATTTTGATTTGATTGCCCATAAGAAATAAAGAGATTAGAAGTCCCCTCTTCTTCACCAAAATGACCATACTGACTGCTTTGACTGCTTCCCTGAGAATATTTGGACCAACAGTCTCTGGAAAAGTGACCTGGTTTACCATAATTGAAACAAACCTTTTTGGATTTGTCACTTCCTCTTCCTCGACCTTGATTTCTACCTCTGCTTTGTTGACTGCCTCTACTTTGACTTCCACCTCTGTTGGGAGTTCCTCCTCTGCTGGGATTTCCACCTCTTTGGTTGCTCTTACCTCTGCCTCTTCTCTGACCTCTGCCTTGGCCTCTACCTTGTCATTTTTGGCATCTTCCTGAGATGCGAAGGCTTTATCATCACCTCCATAACTGGTTGAAGGAGATTCCTGTAATCTCTCTTCATGTGAAAATAATGAACCAATTAAAGCATCAAACGATAGTGTAGATAGATCCTTTTATTCTTCGATGATGATTGCTATGTGATTCCATTTTGGAAGAAGTGTTCTCAAAACTTTCTTCACAATAGTTTTTGGTTTGACTTCTTATCCAAGTGTTACCATCTTGTTAACAACTGCTTTAACTTGAACGTAGTAGTCACCAACTTTCTCATTTTCAATCATCTTGAGATTATCAAAATCTCGTTTCAGTGTCTGAAGGCTGACCTGCTTCACTTGATCACTTCCTTGGAAATATTCTTTTAAGGCATTCCATGCATCTTGGGTAGTTATACAAGATACAAATATAGGAAAAATACTTTTATCCAATGCTGCTTGAATATGAAAAAGAGCAAATGAATTGTTCTTTTGTGCTTCCTTCTTTACTTTCTTATTAGCTGCACTTAATGCAGTCCAATCGGAGGGTTCTGAGTAACCCTCTTCTACTATGTCCCATAACCCCTTACGTATTATTAAGGTCTTCATTTTGATAGACCAGTACTCATAATCATACCCATTAAATTTTGGAATGGGTAGATTAGTATTCGAGGCCATAACTACTAACAAGAAACTAGAAACAAACTTTTATTTTTCTAGTACAATCAATTTCAAAGAAAAACAATTACAAATTTAAATCAAATCTTGCTCTCTCTACTCTTTCACTTATAGCTTGGTCTTCTTGTTGCGGCTCTCCAAGCACTAGATTCCCAAAGTTGTCGACAATCGAGTCTTCATCATCACTAATGAGGATAATTTCAGGGGAAGCTGGCTCCAGTATTTGAATGGAATCACTATTGTTTATTTATGGGTTTTCTAGTTCTTGGGGTACTATTTCCACTGAATCTAACTCCTCAACTCGGTGTCCAAAGGATTTGTCCTTAGAATATGCCTCGTAACCAGAACCGAGGTGTCTCTGATGAGCTATGATGGTGTTTTATAACTAGCTGAACATAGTGTACAAACCATATCTCTGAACTCTTTCATCAAACGATTTGGCATTCTCTCTCAGTAAAAGAGAGCACAGTGTATGATAGCACCCGATAGATCGTATCATGAAGTTTTTCAATGCAAAAATATTCCCCTTAGAGCCTGTGCGGTTATAGACGTTTACTCTTCAAGTCTTACAAATTTCACTCCTTTACAACTGCTAAGGCTATTACAAAAAAAATTTCAGCCTTGAACGGGTTTCCAAGGGGCACTAAACGAGCGCTCCATAAGGCTTCCCATCACCTTTTTTGCTCCCTTTTTACAAAGCTTACCTCTTAGGCTATTACACAATTTTGCAAGGTTTTTCAAGCCCCTTGGGCGATTTTACAGTTTACCTCTAAAGCAATAGGTTCAAATTTTTAAACCAAAGGTTTACTAAAATAAAATTAAAGTTTTTAATATAAATGTATTTAATAATTTTAATTTGCTTTTAAAATCATTTAAAAAAAAAAAAGATTCTGGGTCAACATGGGCAGTGGACCCCTGCGTTGAGGGATGAAGAAAAACACTTGCTTGCTGAGCACCACAACATCTTAGCCAAAGAAGAATCCTTCTGGAGGCAGAAGTCTCGGGCTTTGTGGCTCAAAGAAGGGGATGCCAACACCAGTTTTTTTCATGCATCCACCCTCCATAACAGAAGTACAAATAAAATAAAGGAGCTCCTTCTCGTAGATGGCACAGCCACTCAGGACATTGTCAGGATTCGTCATGAAGCCTCCTCCTTCTTCAACAACTTGTTGAATGCTGAGCTTCCCCATGATGGGCTCGCCCAAGCCTCCCTCCTCAGCAACATTCCCACTCTCATCACCCTGGAGAAGAACCAGTTTTTGACTCAACCTTTGGAGGCCAAAGAAATCAGAGATGCCCTCTTTGCCATGAAGGGTGACAAAGCCCCAAGGCCCGATGGGTTTCCTCCCCGCTTCTTCCAAACCTTTTGGGAGGTGATTGGGGACGAGGTCGTCTGTGCCATTCGTGAGATGCAGCATACTAAAATCATTCCCCGTGGGACTAATTCCACTTTCATTGCTTTGATTCCAAAGAGACCCCGTTGCAAATCCATGAATGATTTTCGACCCATCAGCCTTTGCAACATTATTTATAAAATCTTAACCAAATCCCTGGCTCAGAGGCTCAAGCAAATCCTCCCATCCATCATTGACCCATGTCAAGGGAATTCTGTCCAAGGGCGGTCCATTACTGACAGTATCATCTCCCTCCATGAATCCCTTCACTCCTCCCACTGCAATAAGAAAGCTGCCATGTTCATCAAACTTGACATCAGCAAAGCCTTCGATAGGGTTGACAGGGACTTTCTGCTAAAATTCATGGACAAATTCGGGTTTCACAAGGACTGTATTACTCTCATCAAAAGTTGCATTTCAGGTCCATGGTTCTCTGTGCTAGTAAATGGGTCGGCGGCTGGCTACTTTTCAAGATCTAGGGGAATTCGTCAGGGCAATCCCTTGTCTCCTTTCCTCTTCATCATTCTAGCTGAATCCCTTGGCAGAGCTATCAAAAATGTTGTCACAAATCGAGATATTTCTGGGCTCTAGTCGTCTTCACGCTCTCCCCCCTTATCCCACCAACAGTTCATGGACGATACCATCATTGTAACTCTGGCTTCTGTCCCTCAAGCTAAACACATCAAGCAGATCCTTGACACATTTGCTTCTGCTGCGGGCCAGGAGATTAATTTCATGAAAAGTAGCTGTTATTTTCTCCACACTTCAGGTCCCAGACAATGAAAGATTGCTCGCACCCTTCAATGTTCTATTGGAGATCTTCCCATTACCTATTTGGGCTTACTACTCTTGACCAAAAGCCCTAAGGCTGCTATGTGGGATGGGGTTGTTGACAGAATCAGGCGTAAGTTAGATGCTTGGAAAGGCTCCCTTCTCTCCCAAGATGCTAAGTCCACGCTCACTATGGCGGTTCTCCAAAGCATTCCTGTCTATTTCATGTCAATTTTCAAAGCTCCTATTATGGTGCACTCTAAGATCGAACAAATTCAAAGATCCTTCCTGTGGCGTGGCCCTAAAAATTCTTGTAAGTTTCATCTGGTCAGGTGGGAAAAGGTGTGTCAACCTAAAGCTCTTAGAGGCATGGGATTGAGAAGGTCGGCTGATATGAATCTTGCCTTGATAGCTAAACAAACATGGAAGGTGCTTACTAACTTCAATGTGGAGTGGGTTTCCATGATTCATGACAAGTACCTGCAGCACAGCTCATTGCTTGATAGCAACATCCCTTCCAATGGGTCGGCCTTCTGGAAAGTTGTTCTCCACGCCAGACCCCTTGTCTCCAAAGGAATCCAATGGTTGTTAGGGGATGGTTCATCTATCAGCTTCTGCGATGACATTTGGATCAAAGAAAAACCCCTCAATGACTACCCTTATTTTTTCATGTTACGTCATGACTCGGAGAGAGTTTGGGGTCGGAGAGTGAAAGATCACATTGACGACCAAAATCAATGGAGGAGCTTCCCAGGCAGGGCCGGTGCTCGATTATCTGAGTTGTTAAGAACCGTCCTTATCCCCACTGTTGTTTCGTGCAACCGTATGATCTGGGCCAAGACCGATAGTGGTGAGTTTTCTGTCAAGTCTGTGTTCTCTCTCATTAGGGATGCTCCCAGAACGTCCTTTCCCCCTGCTGCAGTTTGGATCAAACATCTCATCCCAAAGATTGGATTTTTTTCTTGGATTGCTATCCAGAATAAGGCACTCACCATCGACAATTTGATGAAAAGAGGGATCCCTGTCCCCAACAGATGTCACCTGTGCTTATCTGCTTGGGAATCGGTTAACCATTTGTTCATGGATTGCTCTTTCACTAGAAAGGGCCTAGACTTCTTGAATTCCTCCTTTCAGATTCAGTGGGTCCGTCCCAATTCCCTATTGCAACTCTTCGCCCAATGGCCCACCCCCTTTCGTCACCCCAAGCTTGCCTTCCTGTGAAAAATCTGCCTCCATCACTTTGTTTGGCAAGTCTGGATCAAACGCAATCGTCGAGTCTTTACAGAAACCTCCATTGACCCTATCTCGATCGCCATAAAATCCTTGACCTTTGCCATCAAGAATTTCTAGCTTATCCCCTGGGCCTGTGCTCCCCTTAGCCTCGTGGAAGTCTCCATCCTCACCTCCTTCGGAATTCCCATCCCCAAGTGGGACCCCCCTGCTCCCCATCCCCATTTCTTAGCCTTGTGGCATCCCCCCATGGCAGGTTGGATCAAACTCAATTTCGATGGTGCTTCCAAGGGAAATCCTGGGTTGGCCGTTGTGGGAAGTGTCGTGAGGGATCATAATGGCTCCATTATTCTTGCCTTTGCGGAGAACCCCCACCACAATACCAACAATGTGGTTGAAGCCTGGGCTCTATGGCGTGGCCTCCAGCTTACCAAGCACCATCGTTCTGGGCTCCATATCGAAGGTGATTCTGCCATCGTCATTGGCTACTTGAATTCTAACAAGAACCCCCTATGGAACATTAGAACTCTGATAAACAAATGTCGGGCCCTCATTTGTAGTCGCAACCAAGTGAAAACCAATCACGTATTCAGGGAGGTGAATAGGATTGCTGACAGGATGGCAAAAATTGGCTTGGGTAAATGTTCGTTGGAGGTGTGGTACCATTCCTTTTTGCCAGATGTACTTTGGGTGGCACGCTCGAAAGCCCATGATAGACATACCATTATTAGCTCTGTGTCATGACGATTCTCCAAGCTCCGATGATCATGAGTCTTCTACGTAGCTGCATCCCAAGGTCCATCTATGCTGTGTCCCAATGGGTTCTGCGCCCTTTCATTGCTTCCCACGTGGCTCCCTCCCCCTGTTTCTTCCCCCATCAATCCGTGCCCGCCTCACTATCATCCACCTCCACCCGTGTGGACCTTTCCCCAAGACCCTTACCCCCGTTCTCCCTTCCCCTTTTTGGCCTCCAATCCACGTGCCACCACACTGCCTGTTATGGATTGACCTTCCAGCCCCTCCCAATCCTTTTAATTCACATCACTAGGCCAATCCTGCATCGTTGGCCTACGTGTGTTTCCATTTTGCCAAACCCCCCTTCCACCTTTCGCTTTCCTTCCATGGCGTATATCGAGCCCAGTTCCATCCATTTTGATGCCACCACCTCTGGCTACTTGCATGGTTGTCGGTTAATGACATTGATCTCCAAATTCCATGGCCTAGAGAAGGACATCACGTCCGATTTTGTTCGTTCCTGGTCCAATGGCCAGGTCTGTGTTCACAATTTTTGTTTTGAGGTGACTCCCTAGTTGATTGGCGACATTGCTGCTCTTCCAGTCGAGGGTCGCCTGGTCCACAGAGACAAACACTGTTGGGAGCCGAAGCTGGCTGGCTTTCCCAATTACCAAAATTTTTAGTGGGATAGCCATGCCCTGATCCGTGATTCTCTCCCTGACGCTTTTCCTTCGATGGTTGTTCCCCTCATGCAGTATCTTGCCTGCGATGATCCTTCCAAACCCATGGCCAGCTTCCACCTTGCCCTTGTCAATCATGTCCGCGGCTACCGCCCCATGAACATTCTTGGGTTCCTCCATCGCTCCCTGTGCCTCTCCATTGAAGCTGCCCGTAGCAAGTCGACCACCCCTACCCATCAAGGTCTGTTTGTCGTCATTTTTTATCACATGATGGCTAACCCCCCTATCATTGCTTCTCCCCTGAACTCTGTGGCTCCGGATCCTGATGCTCCTCCTAGCCCTGCCCTTTCGCTTTCCAGTGATAAACCCGGCTCTGATGACGCCACCCCTGCTCCTGTGGCCGGGCGTGCCTCCTCAGCGAAGTCCCCTGCTCATGGCAAAAACTAGGGTCCCCACCCATCCTTTGCTTCCCCCACCAATCCTCCTCCTTCGTCCGCTGCCTCACCTCCCAAAACCACCGCCCCCCCGCATGCTCCAATTCCCCCTGGGCGTAGGAATCCCGTCAAGCGCAAAGTTAATCCTATCGAGGTCAATCCTCCGGTTCGTCGCTCGGTTCGCATCAAGAGGCCCAAGGTGGAGTCCAGCCAACCTTCCCCCTCTCGTGGTGAAGGAAATCTCTTTGGCGATTCGGTTCCTCTATCCGGACTTTCTAATCAGATCAGAAGGATGTTCTACCACGGCTTAATCACTGCCTTCACCAGCGCCATCGAAGGTCTGAAATAGGAAATCAAGCAGAACATTGATGAGGAGGTCGTGGATGTTGACCCGTAGCTTGGGGCTGACCTTTCTCTTTGGGAGTCCTACGGGATTCTGTTCCTACGCGACCGGTTCTCGTTAGTTTATGGCTGATGTTTCCTCGTAATGTTTTGTGGGTCTTCCGGTCTTGTTGGTTATGTACTATGGGTGGTCTCAATTTTGTTTCTCGGTGCTGGTTTATCTCTACCCTTCTCTTTGGGTGGTATGATTGATTTTTTGATGTAAATCTGGGATAGGGACCCAGTTAAAACCCTTTTAATGCTATTTTTTAAACTTACCAAAAAAAAAATTTAAAAAAAAGATTAAAAAAGCAACTTATACTAAATTATTAAATAACTTATATAACAAAAACTTTAATAAGTATTAAAGTAACCTTCAAAAAATATTTTTTAATTTCTAGCAGCCTATGCGAGTTGAACCCACGACCTTGCGAATCTCGTCGAGCATCCTTGCCAACGCGCCCGCGATCACTCTTAAAATCACCAAGGCACACCGTGCCTTTTCTCCTTTGCAATGCTGGTGACTAAACAAAATAATAAAAAAAAATTGATATTTACCTCCCAACGGGTTTCGAACCCAAAATTTGTCGCACAACACACAACTGCCTTAACCACTCGGGCTACACGCCCGATGGGAATTCAAATAGGATGTCCTTGGATGCACGTTATGAAACTGGATTGCCTTCGGGAAATTGTGTTGCCCTTGTTTTGCTGCTTGAAAACCAATTGAAACCTACCAATGTGATGTTGCCATGTATGCACTCCCTTGCTACCCGTTGTTGCCCTATTGGCATCCATGTCAGCTAAACCTTTGCTGCCACCTGTCGCGTGTCCAACCACCACATTACCAACTCTCAACTGCTGCCATGTGTCGGTCCACATCAGCATCGATGTCAAGTCCACGTCTAGTGGATTTCTGCCATGTGTTAGTTTGTCACTGCCTCGACCCACGTGTAGTCTCGCATCAACTGCCAAGTCAGCCATGTTTAGGCCCTGTCAGTGTGCCACCTTGTTGCCTCGAAGTGCGTACTAGATCTGTTGTGCATGCCTACCTCGATATCCATGCCTAGATCTGGGTAGTCCTACTGCCTTGCCAAGTCTACTGTGCATGCCACGAACTGCGTACTTGGACCTTCACAGGTCAACCCCTCTGCTTGACCTCGAACCTCAAAAAATGTGTGTACCTCCTGTTCGTGTGGACCTCCTACTCTGATAGCAGAATGTGATCGATATGGAGACAAAAAATCAAAGTCTTTATTCTCTCTAGGAAACAAATGTTGTGCTTCATTGCAACAAATAAAATGAAACAAAAGGAGGAAATAGAGAAGTTACGAAAAGAAAGGGATTAGGAGATAGGAAGAGGGTAGGATAAGTAGGAGAATAAGTAGGGATAGGAAGAGACAATTTCTAGAAGATGCCTCTGTCGACATTTGATGCCAACTTTACCACCTTAGTGAGTTCACTCTAACAACACTCACTCGCACTTACTTTCGGTTGCACTTACTCACACTTACTTTCAGTTGCACTCACTTTCGACTCATGCTTGTACTCGTTGTTGCACTTACTCCCGCATCGCACTTGCACTTGTTGCTACACTTACTCCTGATTCGTGCTCTTTGTTGCACTTACTCCCAGCTCGCGCTCACTACTATACTTACTCTTGACTGGTGCTCGCGCTTACTGTTGCACTCCCGAATCGTGCTCCATTTCAAAACCATTGTTATTTTGAGAAGTTTTATTATTATGTAAATATTTAAAGTAATTTTTTGTTCTTTTTTACATAGGATATAAGATTACAAGGGATAGGGACCTCAAATTTATAATTTCTTTACAATAAGTGATCTTCCTCATCATTCTACCAAGACCTTAAAGTTAAATTTAAAATATTACTTCAATTTTAAGTTTACTAGATTTGGAATAAGAGTTAAGATGCAAACAATTTATAAATCAAGATTCAATTTTAGGAGGTAAACCTTAAAATTTAGTCTTTTAAGTTGAACTTAATTTTTTGAAACAAGTTGTCCTTAAAAAAGAAGAAGCTAAAGTTCAAGTCTTCATGATCATAAAGGTCTAAAGGTCTTAAAATTTAGTCTTTTAAATTGAACTTGATTTATTGAAACAAGTTGTCCTTAAAAAAAAAAAAAAAACTAAAGTTCAAGTCTTCATGATCATAAAGGTCTAAAGGTCTAACGTGTATGCTTGACTTGTAAACTCGTTATAAGTTAAAGTATTTGATAATCCATTAGATAATAAAAATATTTAAAATATATATTTATTTAAAAATATTAAAAAAGGTTCCAACTTTAATAGCCTATGAAAAAAGGTTTAGACAATATTTATGCTTTATAAGTGCTTAACCTTAAACCAACATTATCCTTCTAATGTAAAATAAGCTCAACTTCAAGGAGATTCAACACGTTCCATAGTAAAAAGGTAAAATATTTTTTAGGGTCCATAAGGCCATAGGTCATATGAAATGATCCTCATAGAGAATGTTATTTATCTAATATATGTTTATTGAACCAAACTTCGATCCGTCGCTTAAACATGATATACAATTTTACCCTCATTAGATTCAAACCTTGAACATCCTATTTGGAGTTCAAAATTCTTACCATTAAATCCACTCAAGTTATACTGAAAAAACAAGTGAGTTTTCCTTGACTCTCTATAAACTAAAATTAGTAATAACCCATTAAAACAAAGGATAACAAAAATATTCTAACAGCTAGTTATGTTGTGGGACATCAACTAAGTCTAATCAATACAAAAACTAGGCATAAGATATATGTCAACCTCATCAACAAAGTTTGAAATGATGGTCTAGTAAAGAAAAACAAAAACTTTATTGTTGTAAAAATACTATCAACCATCAATTAAATCATTCTATTTATGCAACTAATGTTGGGAAAACAATGATTATTCAAATAAGTACTCTTTTTATTATATACACATTGAAATTTGTCTTTGTTAGATAGACTAAGATCACAAAACATGTAAAAAAATTTAATTGAAAATATATATATATATATATATATATATATATATATATATATATATATATATATATATTTCTTTCTTTCTTTATTTATGACATTAATAAGGAAAACCAAGTTTAAATCTTACTTAAAAAATATATGCATAATAGTCAAGCTATTGTAATACCACTATATATAATGATAATGTAATAAAAGTCCCATATAAACAAATTGAAAAACTTTTTTTTTTTTTGGTTTATTATATAATGATATTAAATAAGTCTTTGTAGATATTTAGAAGTGCAAATTTGTATAAAACATTAAATCAAATCAACCAAACTAAACTTAAAAAATCCAAGGTTCCACAAGCCTGGGGGACGGGGGGACGGGGGGACGAGGGGACAGGTTGCCGAGGATGGTGGGGGACGGCAGGCCGATTTTAGGGGACCGCTCGGGGACGGTAGGGGGGAACGGCTAGTATAATACTATAAAAATTGAATTTTTTTAGAAATTTAGAATAATCTACACATTCGGAATTCTACACCCAACAAAAATGATATTTCATATTACTAATCAATTATGTAAGTGCAACCATTCATATTCAGATTAGTTACTAACACATAAGTGCAGCCATTCATATTGAGATTAGTTACTAACACATAAGTGCAGCCATAATTGAGTCATTTAACATTTTCATATTCATATTAGTTACTAATATGCAACCATTTAATTGTTTCAAGTTCAACAACTATAACTTGAAGATTCAACCAAGGATATCAAGTGCAAACAATATTCAAACAGTGATCATTTTAAGTAATAACAGTCATCATTTTTTCAGCCACCAATGTTCAAACAAAGACTGTCATTTTTAAAAAATTTCAGTCACTAACTATCACTTACTGTTCAAAATTTCAGTCACTATACCAAAAGAATTGGTATTGTTTAAATAAACCTCCTTTTAGTCTTGTAATGATGGCATTATAGCATAATTCCAAAGACCCTTACCATTTTTAAAGTTAATTTTTTTTCTTTTTCCCCTTGGGTGAGGATGCCCAGCCGTGGGGGACAGTTGGGCCCCATGGGGGACGCTCAGACCGTCCCCGGGGACGGCTGGGCGTCCCCAGGGACGCCCCAAAAAGGGGGACGTCCCGGGGACGTTTCCCAGTCGTCCCCCAAAAAGGGGGATGGGGGGAAACGTCCCCCTTGTCGTCCCCCCATGCTGGGGGACGCGGGAAATGGGGGGACGCGTCCCCTAGGGGGGGACGCGTCCCCATGGAACACTGAAAAAATCATAATAAAATTTGGAGGAAAATTACATCTAACTAAAAAAATAGCCTAATTCAATCAATTAATAATAAAAACCATTCATGATCTTTAAAAATTATACTTCAATGATAAATCACAAAATTATATACATAGTTTTTTTTACATATGGGAGTTGGTTACATCTACCTTTTTTTTTAGTAACTGCCAAGTGCAGGGTTCAAACCACAAGAACTGCTCACAACAAATCTATACCACCTTGTTATTGTTGACTCGAAGTGAGAGGGACTACAAGTCACACATAAATTTACCTATTTATGTTTCAAAATTAAATATGTTTTCATCAAAACAAAATTACATATGTTTTTGATTAATTTTTAATACTTATACTTTTTTTTTTTTTTTTGATAGGTAACGAAATATGTACAGCGGGTTTTTTTTAGAAGGATCCCAAAACCTTATTTACAATATGAGCCGAAGCAGTAAGCCGTACAACCAGAGTTGATTTCCCCAAACTGGGGCCCAGAAAACAGACAACACCAAAAAGGGCCTTGCCACGGGGCCCTGGAGCCTACAAACAACAAAAACCCCAACAAAACGGGGCGCAGCCGCGAACCTCCACAAAACCAAACCCAAGAAACAGAGCAAAAAACTGCGAAGACCGGGGTCTAGTTGTCCGGGCCTTGCCCGTCTTCAGCCTGCTCGGATTGCCGCTGCCCCTTTGCAACGCTTTCCTCCAGCCTGTGGCGGAGCTCAGACAGCGCCTTGGCGGCATGAGACGCTGCGAGGGCAGCCGTATTGAGAGAGCTCACCGCAGTGTCCAGGAGACCGTGAAGCGCCGTCTTCTGTAGCACGTCGTCTGTCTCGGAGCGTATCACCGAGGGCTCCGGGTCCTCTATTTTGACGAACTTGGGGCTTTCAGAAGCCCGGCTGGGACCAGGGGAGGCCCTCTTGCGGCCAGAGCTCGGGGGAAGGGCCCCATCTGGGCCTTTGCTCGACGTCCTACACTTGCGTGTAGGCCTGCGGCGCTTCAGGGAGGGAGTAGCATCAGGGGCGGGGGAGTCTTTGGGGGACTCCGGGGGAGAAACACCTGACTCGGGGGCCGGGGCAGAGGCCAGGGGGGGATGGAGTGGAACTGAGGCTGGTTGGCCAAGGCATGGCGGTAAAGGACCGCCATGAGCCCCTGGTGCAGGGGCCGTGAATGGCTTTTGCGGGCTCGCTCGATGGTCAGGCCCAGCGAGTAAAGGAGGAAACGGGGGGTGCTAATGAGGGTGGCGCCGCGAAGGTGATTAAAAAAGCTGATGTGGAAGCTGAAGAGGCGCTGCTCGGGGTCGTCGCAGGTTATGTACTGCATAACCGGGACAATGGCGTCATCGAATGGTGTCGGCAGGTGAGATCGAAGCAAGTTCCCCCTATCCCACTGATGATCTGGAAACCGGGAAAGCTCCTCCTCCCAGTTATGCTTATCGCGTCGAACGACTCGGCCCTTCTCCTCGTGGTGCAGCCCAGTGACTTCTGTGAGGAAGTCCTTAGAAATTTTAAAATGCACGCCCTTAACAGTGACTTCGTCGTCGTTCCAAGAATCCAGAAAGGCCTGGGTAATCTCGTCATCGTGGCCGAAAAACTTGTTGAAGAAAGCAGTATAATTCTTGGCGTCGGCGAAAAGGCGGGCAGGGCCGCTCAGTTCGAGAACAGAGGGCTCCAAAAAAATAGATCTGGACGCCATGAGGGATGAACTGGCAGGGTGGGGACACGGGGGCCAGAAAATGCCAGACCGGGGACGCAAGCACAAGGGAGGGGGAATGTGACAGCGGGATGGGACAGCGGGGGGATTAAAAAGACCTGGCGGGGGCTTGGGGAGGGGAAGCGCCGCCAACTTTGGGAAGTAGCACGCGCGTTGATGAACGACACGACGGGGAGGAGGGTGACGGAGCGGATCAAGGATCTGACACGCGGGGGTGGGGCAGGCCCACAGCCGAGGCGCCATCTGGCGGATGCTGAGCGGAGGATCGCCGGGGAAGAGCTGAGTCGGAGATAGCTTCGAACGGATTGCAGTGGCACGGGGAACGAGCGATTTTGAGATCGCCACGGGAAAAGCGGGGAATTTCGACATGCGTGAACAGGAAAGACTGTCGGGGCTGCCAGCTGGCCGGCGAGGGTAGCTGACGAGGCCGGTGACGTGGGCCGCTGCGGGGAGGAAAAGGGTCCTAGCGCTGCCGGGGCCGCTATGCCTGGCACGGGGGCGGGAAGTACTGAACGGCGGAGGCCCAGACCGGGAGGACAACGTCGCCCAGCCGTGGAGGAGATTAGACACCTGGCCAAATGACAGGATCGGGGTGGTCCTGGAGCGCAATTTGAACTAGGCCTGCAGGGAAGTGCGAGGTCCAGTTGGTGGATTCTCCAACGGTGATACCAAGGTTCGCCATGAAGTCAGCCGCCCTGTTGCCTTCCCTGAGAACATGTTGGAAGGTGTGATCAGGAAAACCCTGTAGCAGAAAGAGGGCCTCCCGGATGGAGTTCTGATAACGCCAGGAGCAGGACTCGGGCTGCTTGGCACCTCTAATAATGACTTGAGAATCCCCTTCGATAATAATTGGGGAGGGGCCCCGGAGAGCCGTCAGGCCATTGAGCATGCCAGCAGCTTCAGCAACGTTGTTAGTTTGTCTGCCTAGCGGGACCGCAAAGGCAGAGACTAGATTCTCGGAGCTGTCTCTGATAACCCCGTCGACCCCAGAGGGACCGGGGTTGCCTTTGGAAGCACCGTCGAAGTTGAGCTTGAGCCACCCGGGGGGGGGAGTCCATCTGATCAGGGATCGGGGGGAAGGGGCGGGAGGGGAAGCGGGGGGGGAGATCTGGAAGCCGAGGGAGGAGAGGAGGGAGGCATCGCTCGGGCGCCTGGGCTCCGTAGAAAAGGGAAGGAAGCGGGAATTCTCGGAGGCGAAGGAAACCGCTTTGATTGCCAACCTCTGGGGGGAGCAGGCCGGGGCGGAGAAGGCACGCCGGTTGCGCTCAAGCCAAAGCTGCCAGAGTAAGTGGGGAAGGCAGGCCTTCCAGAGGAAGCGGAGGAGGGGATGGGCAAAGGGGGTGGGCCATTGGGACAGCAGGTCGGAGATGGAATTGGGGGCCACCCACTGAACGGAAAACTGGGAAAGGATGAGGCCCAAAGCTTCGGAAGAGAAGGCGCAGTTTAAGAAGAGGTGGTTGGTAGACTCCCACGCGGTGTAGCAGAGGAAACATCTGTTGGGAATTTGGAAGCCACGCTTGATCAGATTTTTGAGCGTGAGGATTTTGTTTTGGGCGGCCGCCCAGACGAAATGGCTGATTTTGGGGATCAATTTCTTGGCCCAGACCATCTGGGTCGGGAAGGTGGTAGCCCCGGGGGTTCTCTGAATATGGTAGGCGGACTTGACAGAGAAGATGCCGCTAGGAGAACCATGCCACACAATTCTGTCGCTGGCGCCGAAAGAGGGAATGACTGTCGCACTGAGGATGCTTTGGAGTCTGGCAGCTTGAAGCGGGAACCTGGGGTCCAGGATGGGTTTCCAGGTGATCTGCCCCTGGCACAGGGCCATGTAATCAGACACTCTGGGCCCACGGCCCGCTAGCCCAGGCTTGAGAAGAAGGAGATCTCTGTCGGAGCTCAGGGCCTCGTCGAGGATCCATCTGTCCTCCCAAAAGTCAATCTTGCCGCCGTCCCCAAGGAGCCATCTGGTCCCAAGCTGAACGATGTCCCTGGTGGAGAGCAGGGCCTTCCAGAAGGCAGATCCATCGCGGGGCTGGGAATCCCCGAGGAAGGGGTGACTGTGACAGTACTTCCTCCGAACAATGCCGACCCATTCGTCAGGGGTATTGGTATGGACCTTCCAGGCATGTTTGGACAGAAGGGCCTGATTCATGGGAACCACCCGTCTGAGCCCGATTCCTCCCTCAGCCTTGGGGGCGGTAGACAAGGGGCCAGGAGACCAGGGGAATCCTTTTTTTGTCTTCGCCTCCTGACCAGAGAAACCGTTTCTGGATTTGCTCGATGAGATTAGCAATGGAGGCCGGAATTCTGAAGACCGACATGAAGTATATAGGAATGCTTTGGAGAACGGAAGCCAAGAGAGTGGCTCTGCCGGCCTGAGAAAGGAGGTGGCCTTTCCAGGGGGCAAGTTTTCTTTGGATCCGCTCGATCAACCCACTCCACAGCCCTTTGGAGGACGCCCCTGTGAACAGAGGAAGCCCGAGGTAGGAGGAAGGGAGGGAGCCGGGGGAGCAGCCAAGGATCCGCCCGATTTTGAGTTGCCTGGCCACAGGGGTGTTGATGAAGTATATCTTACTCTTGCGCAGGTTGATCTTTTGTCCAGCCGCCTCCTCGTACAAAGCAAGGATTCTCTTGAGGGCCTTAGCTTGAGGGACCGAGGCCGCGGAGGCCAGAATGGTGTCATCCACAAATTGCTGATGGGACACGGGGGGGAGATCCTACGTCGGCCTGATGCCCGAGATAAGACCGCGGGTTACAGCGTTCGAAATGGTGCGGCCCAGGGCCTCGGCCAGGATAATGAAGAGGATCGGGGATAGGGGATCACCTTGGCGGAGACCTCTGGAGCTGGGAAAGAACCCGGTCGGAGACCCATTGACCAGGATAGAGAACCAGGGGGAGGACACGCACTTGCTGATGAGATGGACCCAGGAGGGATGAAACCCAAATTTGAGGAGGACTTTGGTCAGGAAGCTCCAGTCGACTCTGTCAAAGGCCTTATTCATATCAAGCTTGAGCAGGAAGTGGGCCTTTCTGGATAGGACAGCTGAGTGGATAGCCTCATGCATGATGATGACCCCGTCGGTGATCAGCCTGCCTTTGACGGAGCTTCCCTGACGGGGGGAAATGATCAGGGGAAGGATGTCTTTGAGGCGGGTTGTCATGGCTTTGGTCAGAATTTTATAGAGGACGTTGCACAGGCTGATGGGGCGGAAGTCTGACAGGGACCTGGCGGCCTGGGTCTTTGGGATCAGGGCTATGAATGTAGAGTTGATGCCTCTGGGGATGGATCTGGCAAACTGCAGGTCCCGGATGGCAGCGCAAACGTCAAGGCCTACTATATCCCAGAAAGTCTGGAAAAAGCGGGGAGGAAACCCGTCCGGGCCCGGAGCCGCCTCAGCCTTCATGGAAAAGGTGGCAGCATGGATTTTCGAGTCCGACAGGGCCTGGACCAGTTTAGAATTAGCCGCGGCTGGGACGGACGTCGGGATGTGGGCCAAGAGGGAGTCGGCCGCCTCAGGGGACATAGGAGGACCATCGCCTAGGAGCTCTTGGAAGAAGCGGACTGCCTCGGCTTGGATGTCCGCTTCCTTGTTGATGATGCTGCCATTGGAGTCGACCAGCTCGACAATTCTGTTGGAGCCCCTGTTGCGAAGGGTCGAAGCATGAAAGAACTTTGTGTTAGCATCGCCATCTTGGATCCAAAGAGCACGCGACTTCTGCCTCCAAAAGGTTTCTTCCCTAGCTAGGACATTGTGGTACTCGAAAAGGGCAGTGCGTTCCTCCTCCCTGAGGCCAGGCTCTTGAGAACCAGCTTGGAATCTGGATTCAATGTCCTCAAGTTTATTTTTGATAGCCGCTTTGCTTTCGAAGATATTGCCGAACACTTCTTTGTTCCAAGTCTTGAGGTGCTCCTTGAGGCGTCTCAGCTTATGGAAGACCCGCTCGGCGGGGCGGCCAGGGGCAGGGGGAGCCCACCAGCAGCCGACCTGGGCCCGGAGGTCAGGGTGGTGAAGCCACATGGACTCAAACCGGAAGGGTCTCTTGGGGGGGGGTCGGTGATCAGTCTCGAGGAGGAGGGGGCAGTGATCGGACCCAATTTTGGGGAGGGCCAAGAGGGAGGCGTCAGCAAAGGTGGGGAGGGCTTCCTTGGACAAGAACACTCTATCCAACCTAACCTGGATGTGATTGGGACCTGCTCTCTTATTGGACCACGTGAATCGGGCTCCCTTCAGACTGACATCCATGAGCTCGTTGTGGGCAGTGAAGGCCCCAAAATCATCCATGCTTTTGGTTCTGGCCTCTGTGCCCCCGCATTTGTCAGAGGGAAATAGGGGGCTGTTGAAATCCCCGACCAGGATCCAGGGCAGGGGAGCGAAAGCCTCTCTCATCGAACTAATCTCCTGCCAGAGCCTTGCTTTCTCAACGGGACTGTTGGGAGCGTAGACGTTGGAAAGGATCCACGAACGCTTAGAGTTGAGGCAATGGATCAGGATGTTCATGATTCTGGGCGAGGAAGAAATGAGCCTTCCCTCGAAAGATCGGGGATCCCACATGCACATGAGGCCCCCGGCTGAACCAGCCGCGGGGGTGGAGAGAAGTTCGCAGTCGCGCCAGGTAGAATGGGCTATTCGCCGAGCAGCGGCGTCATCAATCTTGGTCTCCTGGAGGAGGATGAAGGACGGACGGTGATCCCTTCGGAGTTGGCCGAGGATCCTATTCTTGGGGACTCCATTGAGTCCCCTAATGTTCCAGGAGATTAGCTTCATTTGGCACCCTTTTGGGGTCGCCTGCCCCCCTTTCCAGCCTGGGTGGGAGGTTTGGATCGGGTGTCATCCGCCTTGCGAAAGTTCGAGGCAGCATCAGGGAGCGTAGTCTGGGAACCGCTAGCGATATCATCCTCGGTGATCCTTGATCGTTGCTCGCACCGGGTGGGCCGTCCTCGTTTGCCTTTGGAACCAAAATCTGTGGCAAAGGATCTGCTCCGGGTCCTCTTGGGGCTGACTTCATCTGACTCAGACGGAGAGCTACCGTCAGTCTCATCATTAGATAGTTCGGACCCACAAACCAAAGGGGTAGGCTCCGGGAAGGGCTGGGGGGCCGGGGTCAGAAGGGGTTGGGGGGGGAAGGTTGGATCTCGGAAGGAGCCGGGGCTTGCGGAGCCAGAAGGACCTGCGGGGGAGGATCGGGGATCGGGGCCCCGGAAGGGTTGCTAGGGATCTCCGAGCTGGGCCCGAGGGCCTGGGGGCCCGAAGGGGAGACCTCCTTGGGGGGAGTGCTAGGGGTGGGACGGGAAGGATCCTGGGAGGGGGCCCGACCAAAACTGGGTTGGGGATTGGGAATAGGGCCTGCCGTCTTCCTGGAAGCCGGGCACTGATGAGGGAGGTGGCCTTGAGAGCTGCAAGAGGTGCAAAAGGCAGGTTTGTTTTCGTAGATCAGGGTTTGGCGCCAGAAGAAGGACCCAGAAGAGATAGTCACCGAGGAGGGGAGCTCAGATTCGAGGTTGGCGTTGGCACAGAACCTTGCATGCACCATGCGAGAACCGGCCTTGGTCGCAGGATCAAAAGCCACCAGATCTCCAACCGACTGAGCAATGAGCTTGAGGACGTCTTCACGCCACAGATGGAAGGGGAGGTCCGGGAGGCGGACCCAGATCGGGGCGAAGTTGATGCTTTGGGTGTTGGGTGGAAGTCTGCATCGTAACGTCTGAGAAAGAGGCTTTTGCGACCCAAGAACCAGGGCCCGCCCGACAGGATCTTCTCAGCATCCTCGTTGTTATTAAGTTTGATAATGAAAAAGCCTCTGGACAGGGCGACCAGCTGGATATGACCAGAGACCTTCCATCTGGTGGCCGCCCATCTGCGGATCGTCTCCATGTCTGGGCGCCCGCCCAGGAACTTCCCAACCAGAGATGATGAAGAATCGAAAACCAGGGAAGAGTAAACCTCCTCCTGGATGGAAATGTGAGAGCCTTGGAGGGAAAGCCCGACTCCCAGGGCCCGACCAGGAGATCTGTTGCCCGCCAGAACTTGTTGATAAGAGGGTTTATGCCCGCCCGGGGCCCGCCCTTGACCAGGGGCGGGGGGGGCCTTCCCAAAGCCTTCCGAGACGGGATCGCTGGATAAGGGCCGCGGGCCCAAAATCCCGACCCCACCGAACCCATCGCATCCTAGACCCTCGGCCGACCAAGCCGCCGATCCGCCTGGGCCCAGCCCAGGCCCCGGCCCGGGCGTACCTGAGCCCCCAGGATCCGGGCCCGCCCAGAAACCAGCGCTCTGCGCTGGATCCGAATCCAGCCCTGCATCGGCATCTGCGCCTGTTGCCGTGCCTGCTGCCGCTCCTGCTGCTCCTGATGCCGCTCCTGCTGCTCCCGCCATGTAATCAAAAAAAATCTACCACCATCGTACTTATACTCTTTTTATATATATATATATATATATATATATTAATTTTTTTTATTTGTGGAAAACATCCCAAAAAAGATGCCACTTTTGGGTAAGACCCAAGGAGGCAAGGGTATCTATTCCACCAAAAATGCCCAAGGCTCGCACCTGGCCTACCACCTTTGACACACGCAAGGAGCATGCCTGAAACAACACACAACAAGAATAAACAAACACAAACACACAAAAAGCTAAAACAAATAAAGCATACTCCTTGAGTGTGTCGACAAGAAAAGGTACAAGCAAAAAAAAACACGAACCACATAGAACAAACACACAAACAATAGAGGAAAACACATTCAAAAATAAATAAATAAATAAATAAAAATTAAAAAAAAATGACAAAAATAAACAACACCAAAACATGAAAAACACAGAAAAAACCACCAATGCAGCATAACAAACACTATCATAACAAAAAGAAACAAAAAACCACATAACACAAAACACACAGAAAAACCCCCAAAAACATCATAACAAAACATAACCAAAACAGAAACAACAAATAAAATAAAAAACACCACAAACGAAATCAGGAAAAACAAATACAACAAAAACTAAGCCAAAGGAGCAATTGAAAAATCAAACAAAATATTGAGACACTAAGAAAAAAAACCAAAACTTAACAAACTACCAAAAATATCAGAAATTGCTTAGCAAAATAGTCAAAGCTTCCAACATTGCCATAAAGAGACTGACTATAAACCTTAGGATTATGGCATCCTTATCCTTTTATTCGTATCTTGCTTCATTCTAGTTGGGACTATAGGTTGGTTACTTGGTACCATGACACTACTATTGGAATTTGTATGGTCTTTTTGAGGATCCGTTTTGTTTGTAGTTTGAACCTGCCCTTTTGTTTTGCACTTGGGTTGGTTTTCTACATTGTCCTTTTTTTTCCTTTACTGTTATTTCTCAGCATCAAGGCAAGCTCTTTTAATGATTTCTCATCATGTAATCATTCATGTTCCCTCTCTTCGTCAAATTGTGTCTCCATAATAACTGTTTCCATTTAACCATCCTCATCATTTGCATGCTCATCCGTGAAGAGAATTTCAAAGGTGTTAGAAGAAATAATTGTTTTCTCTTTTGTTGCTATTTTTTTTGTGTTTTAGGGATTTGAAACTCTGTCAAGTCCTCATCCTCTTTCTCTTTGTTAGGGACCTTATGTGGACAATCCTTGGCTAGATGACCATATTCATTCATGACAAATTTTGCATCTAAATGGAATATAATCATAATCTACTACTTGGTCCTATATTTCTTTCTCATATTGTAAAGTAATCTTCTCTGGAAGTGGTTTGTCAAAAGAAATAAAAACACAAATCCTTGCATAAATCATATGCTCTAAATGTTGGGTACAATCAGAAGTCATCATGTAAACTCCTAAAGAATTTCTAATTGTTTCGAATATTTTTGGATGCTAGTATTCTATCGGAAGACCAAATAAATAGACCCAAACAAGGGCATTTGATGGCATCTCTTCCTCAGCTTTGAACTTGGTATGCCAAGGCTTCATGAAGAATCCTGCCCTACCAAAAAACCATGACTCCCCTTGAAAAATGTTCTCCCTATCTTCTTTATTTTCAAAAAAAGTAAGAAAGTAGACATTAGGGTATGTAAAAATTTGAAACTTGTCTTTAGTGCTCATTATTGGCAACCCATTGTTTGAAGGTAGCAACAATCAATTGAAAATGACATAAATTTCCAATTTTTATTTAGATCAAAATATTTTTAAAAATATGTTAAACATTTATTAAATGAATAATTAATTAATTAAAATTCTTTAATATAAATATTTAAATTCAACTCTTTCTAAATAATATTTTAATAATTATTAATAATAATATTGTATTAATACCACTAATATAATCACAATGATTCACTCTTATCAAAAGATTCAACAAAGCATAAAAAAGGTAACTTGATTATACCTTAGTTAACATCTTATTTCAACAAAATAAAAAATATTAATTTTTTTTAAAATTATTTTTTAATAATAAAAACTAAATAACATTAAAAAAAACTAAAAAAATCAACTATAATAAACCAAACATTCCAAATAAATTAAACAAACTTAAATTTTTATCCACCCTTTAAAAATAAATCATATCTTTATTTTAAGTTTTATCCATCCTTTAAAAATAAATCATATCTTTTTCCATGGTGAAATTTAAAGTTTTATCCACCCTTTAACAATAAATCATATCTTTATTTTAAGTTTTATCAACCCTTTAAAAATAAATCATATATTTTTCCAGAGACAAGGTGAGAAGTTTTATATTATAAATTAAAGATTCAAAATTTTATTGGTAATACTTTTTAGTAGAAGAATTTAATTGATTTATTTTTAAGAATAAAATTAAAAAATATAATTTTATTTAATGTAAGATAGTTGATACTAAAAAATAAATTAAAAATATTTTTTTGAAAAAAATAAATTAGACAATCATTTAATAATTAATTTTTAATTATTAAGTGGTATTAGTTTAACTAGTTAAATTTCTTAACATTCAAGAAGGAGATCAAGATTTGAATCTTGCCAAACTATACATGGATGATATCAAAGCTTTGTTATAATACCACTATATGGTGATGATGTAATATGGGTTGGACCTGTTTCAATCAAAAAATAATTAATTTTAAATTTTTTGGTGGTAAGTATTAGACTCACATAACTCTAAGATACTTTAAATTTCACATTTCAAATAAAATTTCAATGGGTTTACTGAATATTTTGAAATTTCAAATACGAAGTTTAAGGTTCAAATCTTATGGAGATGGGGTTGTACACCCTACTTTAGTATGCTTCGATAAAATCCCAATTTCGTGGTAACAACAAAACTATATTGAAAGGTCCGAGTGAGACTACATTAGTCACATATGTAAAACTACTTTTAAAATAGTGTGGTTGTGCCCAACTCACTTACGTAAAAAAATTACTACTTTTTTTTCCTTTTGAACTTATGGATGAAAACTACATCATAATGGTTCGTAGCTTATTAAAAATTGCTTTTCTTTATAGGCCTAATAGTGAACATTTGGAACTTCAAAAAAAAAAATGTCAAAGGTTCAAATTCAAAATAAAATAAAAATTGTACACTATACTTCCATAATAAACATGGTTGAATAAATATATATTAAATAAATAGCATCTTAAAATAGCTTTATAACTTATAATCTTATAAGTATTAAAAACTACTTTCTTTTACTTCATTATACTTAAATATTAAAAACTACTTTACCCTTTACTTTTCAAAAACAAACCACCTTTATGACATCCACGTCATACCATGAATAAACAGCTTTCCATAGCCTTTTATGACATCCACGTCATACCCATGAATAAACAACTTTCCATAGCCTGAAACGGACCAAAGGAAAAGAAAAATCACATGATGAAACCACCGAGACCACTATTCCACATGCATAACCATCCACCCATTCTCTCAAATCCGAGACGCCAACAACTCCCACCATCCCCCATTCCTCACATGCACCCAATAGTCTAATCATCTACCTTTTTATGGGTCACCATCCCCCATTCCTCACATGCACCCAATAGTCTAATCATCTACCTTTTTATGGGTCTCGAATATGATTATGGATTCGGGGAACGTGGAACGTTTAGGTTTAGGTTTTTCGAAAATTTAAAGGTTTAAATCGCGGTGTGGGCGAGAGTGTGAAGGGTGTGTGTTTGGCCTCTATTGATAAGCTCAACTCTCTTATCCTTATTAGAGATCATGGTTGGAATAGGGATGTCGAGCCTGCAAGATCGATCATAGGAGTTTCTCACGCTAACCTCAATAAAAAAATGTTTATGAGTTTTCACGAAAAAAAACTTAAATTTAAACTACGAGATAGGCATAAATAATTGTATTGTGTATAGGGTATAGTAGTACTTAGGGCTTAAAACTCTTTAAAAAAGTAGAGATTCTAAATAAGATGTAGTGTGTATGCCTCTAAGAATCAGGTAGCTTGGCAAAGGCTTGACTGCCCGAGTACTTACCAAGAAGAGACTTAGTTCAAACCTGGGGGCACACTGTCAGCTTTAGCAAAGGTAGTAGTTTGTGTTGAATCCTTTGAGTACACATTAGATTGATGATGATATGACTATGAGCGAAGCGACCGGTGGTCTCCATCTCACACCGGGTCAGCAACAATGAGACGAATAAACTGTTGGAGCAGTCCTTGTGGTTTGAACCATACACTTACTAGTTACTAAAAATAGTAGCTATAATCAACTCCCTTATATAACTCAAAACGTAATGTGTGCAAGTCTGCTTATATATAAAATAATAATAATTGTTATTATTGTTTTATATTTTCATTCAAAAATAAATAAATAATTTGATCATCCATACATTACAACCCCAACGTGGCCTACCCCACACTTTTCCCCTCATACATAATAGAACTCTTTTGTAAAGAAGTTGGGATGCAGGTGAACACGAGCAAAACAAAAATTATAATTTTTTTAGTAAAAAATAAGACAACTCAAATTTCAGTTTGTAGGAGAACCGCTTGCTGTAGTAGTAGAATACAAATACCTAGGCATAAACTTTCATGACAAACTTAATTGGAATACATGTATGATGAAAAGAACTCAAAGTGGTTGGAGAGCACTATATGCACTTCAAAACAGGTGTGGGAATCACAAACTTTCTCAAAATTAAGGCCACAACCCCTTATGAAATTATTCTCGCTGAAGCTGGAATGTTCCAAATTGCTATGACCAAGTTGTTATGTTACTTGAAGAAAAATAGAAAACATGACAAATGATAGATGGCCTAGGGATAGGCAAAATAATACATGGATGAAACAAAATCAGAAATGTTCCAAATTGCTATGACCAAGTTGTTATGTTACTTGAAGAAAAACAGAAAACATGATAAATGATAGATGGCCTAGGGATAGGCAAAATAATACATGGATGAAACAAAATCAGAAATGGATGAAACAATGGGAAATCAACATAAATGAATGCCCAAATGTCAACAAAGACATAAAAAATTATGTGAATGAAAAGTTCAGAAGTGGAATGTGGAAAAATGCAAGCAGGAAAAGACAATATTATATTGCAAATTTTAACCCAACGTATGACCACAAGGAAAAAGCGTATATAGGTGTTGAAATCAAGTGGAAGGAAAAAATACTCATTGCTCAGATAAGGACTAGCTCTCATAGGCTTAGATGTGAAACAGAGAGATGGACAACGCCCAAAGAACAATGGGAAGAAAGGATATGTACTCTACGCAGCACAGGGGCAATAGAGACAAAGGAACACTTTATCTATAAATGCCCCAGTTTTTCAAATATCCGTGACAAATACAAAGAAACACTTGGGAACAAGTTTATGGCAGATTTATTTGAAACCAGCAAAATACAAAAAAAAATTGGGGAACGTGATGGACGCGTGGCAATTGCCCCGCCCCCTTGAAGGAATCTTTTTCACCTTTACGTTAAAGAAAAGCAGCCTTTTGTAAGAAAAATGAGAAAATTTAAATATATGTGCGCGTTGAACGAAGCAAACGGTCGCGGCGATTTCACGGCGCCGGGTTCAATTTCCCGACAGTCGGCATGTACGAACGCGGCGGAAGTTGACGGCGCAGAGTGACGAAAGATGACGTGCACGCCGATTTTAGCAGCTGACGGAATCGCATCGCATAAAATCCGGTCGGAAGGCAGGTCGGCGTTCCGTTGACGTGGGCTAAACGCGGGTCAAGGGAACCGGGTTCCGGACGCTAAGGCGGAGTCGGCCAACGCATGTGTGCCCGGTGGGGCCCACGAGGCGGTCAGATTTGGCGGGAGCGATGACCGTCGCTTCGCGCGGGACGGCACCCCCGGATTTCAAAAAATTTTAAATTGTTTTTCTTCTTTTAAAGCGGTTTCGGAGTGCGTCAAACAAAAAAATCTATATATATATATTATATTATATTTATATATTTTTTTAAACGAGGGTATGTATGTATTTTGGTTGGGATGATATACGACGTGGGTGGTGGTTGAAAAGGTGGGCAAGATGTGTAGGTGCTATATTTGGACAGGTAATTTTGTGCAAGTGGTGAGGAGGTTTAAACAAGTTTGAGAATCGGTGTTGGACCATCTCACAACGCACAAGACATGTGAGATGTGAGGTGTGAGGTGTGGGGACCATGAAATGTGGCCTCCTAGGTAGTGAAATGAAATGAAAGATTTTAATTATGTCTGAAATGAAATGAAAGATTTTAATCATGTCCGTCATATTTAAATATAGTTTATGGGATCTTAAATATGGAAGTAGAATTATTCAAGTTATATCATATGATCTTTAATATTTTTGAGAAGGTTGTTCCTTCTCCTATTTATTTGGGTTAATAATTCCCCAACTTTTTTTATTTTATTGTGTTCAAATAACTTTGTCATAGACCCGTTCTCCAGTGTTTCTTTGTATTTGCTACGAATATCTAAAAAACTTGAGCATTTATAGATAAAGTGTTTCTTTGTCTCTACTGTCCCTGTGTTGCATAGAGTACATATCCTTTCTTCCCATTGTTCTTTGGGCGTTGTCCATCTCCCTGTTTCACATCTAAGCCTATCAGAGCTAGTCTTTATCTGAGCAATGAGGATTTTTTCTTTCACTTGATTTCAACACCTATATACGCTTTTTCCTTGTGGTCATACGGCGGGTTAAACTTTTCAATATAATATTGTCTTTTCCTGCTTGCATTTTTCCACATTCCACTTTTGAACTTTTCATTCACATAATTTTTTATGTCTTCGTTGACATTTGGGCATTCATTTATGTTGATTTCCCAATGTTTCATTCATGTTTTATTTTGTTTCATCCATGTATTCTTCCGCCTATGCAACTCTTCGTCCCTAGTTGTCCTCCCTAGTTGTCCTAGGTCATTTGTCGTTTTTCATGTTTTCTGTTTTTTTTCAAGTAACATAACAACTTGGTCATAGCATAGACTCCTCCAGGGTTTTATAAGTTTTGGTGGTATCGAAAGTGAATGGTATTCGTTGTAAAGAGGTTAAGGTATTGGTGGTATAGGAAAGTATTTTGATTAAGTATTTTGTAATATCAAATAAATACATCTTAGGTTATATAGCTCAATGTGATTAAGTTTGAAAGGGAAAGCACAACCCTTTCAAAACCATACTTAAAAAATATATAGTTTAAGTCTTTTGCAATATGAGATAAATACTTCTTATGGCGTAAGGATAAATGTGTAACATTTTCTATATTCATTACGCTTAAATTGTGTTATGTTATGAGCATCGTGTATATCAAATTTGGTGGAGTTTATTATATTTGGTACTTTTAAATATTTTGTAAGGGAAAGGACAACCCTTTCAAAACCATACTTAAAAAAAATATAGTTTTAAGTCTTTTGTAATATGAGATAAATACTTCTTATGGCGTAAGGATAAATGTGTAACATTTTCTATATTCATTACGCTTAAATTGTGTTCTGTTATGAGCATGGTGTATATCAAATTTGGTGGAGTTTATTATATTTGGTACTTTTAAATATTTTGTAAATAGGTGATGTGAAAAAAGTATTGTAAAGGTTAGAGTTTGTTATTTAGTAATCATTAGAATTTTGTCATTATTAAAGGTCACTTAAATATATTTTTTTTTATGAGAAACATGATGAGTGGGATCTTTTGGATGTTTGAGGAGATGAAAAGTTTGTTAAACTTAAAATACCAAGAGTCTTTATAAAAGTTATTTGTAGAGAGGTCATGTAATGGGTTGTGTGTGAGAAGTTTGTGTGAGTATTGTAATATTATGAGATGAGGTTATTTTTAGAGAGGTCATGTAATGGGTAGTGGGAAAGAAGTTTGTGTGAGTATTGTAATATTGTGTGGTTTAAAAGTACATTACTTTGTACTATAGGATATTGTAATACTTGCTATTTGAAAGTGGATATATTATGAGTTTGTGTGTTGAATATAAATGTGGCAAATCCTGAATAGTTGAGATTATTTGTAAATTAAGAGTTGTTTAATATTGAATATAGCTTATATTTTAATAGTGGTATCGAAGCCACATTTGAGAGAAGTTTTGGTTTGAGAGAAATATCGTTTGAGAGAAGTCCAAGCTTGTGAGAAGGCAAGATGAAAAAGTAATTGGTGAAAGAAAGTTATGTGGGAGTGCCACGGAAAAAATGTCATAGAGTGAATAAATTTAAGTTGCAAAATCATAGAAGTTGTATGAAGACTTGTGAGCAAGTTTATGAGTGTAAGCATTCCAGAGAATGAAGTCACTTGCTGGTTTGGAGAGCTATTAAATGAAGAAGCCAAAGCGAGAAAAGAAAGCTACTACATGTGAAGATCCTACAACGAGGAAGGAAGAGAAGCCCAAATTGGTCACTCCTAGAAGGAGAATCACATCCGAAAATCGAGCATAGTCAATGCTAGGAGAAACGTTGTCCAAGCAAGAAGAAACAAAATATAATTTATTTTTTTGAACGCCTGAGAAAAAGGCATAAATGGTAGTAGAAGGTGTTAGAGAAAATAAAATGCATTTTCTTGGACAAGATTGAGTTCATGCAAAAGTGTCAATGCCAGGAGAAATGTTGTCAAAGCAGAAAGAAACAAAATATAGTGTTTTTTAAAAGTCACTACCAGAGTTAAAGCAAGAAGACCAAGACTAGAATCAAAGATTAAAATCTTATACCAAATAATGTAATATGTAGGGGTGTTAGAGTTTATTACATTATGTGGCACTTGTAAATATTTTATAAATATGTGGTATGAAAAGAGTATTGTAAATATTAGAGTTTTTCATTATTATAAGTCAATAAAATATATTTCTCTTATGAGAAATATGAAGAGTGTATCTCCCAAATGTTAGAGGAGATAAAAATTTTGGTGAATTTGAAATGTCAAAACACTAAAGGCTATTTGTAGAGAGGTCATATAATGGGTAGTGTGAGAGAAGTTTGTGTGAGTATTGCAATATTGTGAGGTGTTACAATATATTACTTTGTAATGGGTAGTGTGAAAGAAGTTTGTGTGAGTATTGTAATATTTTGAGGTGTTACAGTATATTACTTTGTACTATAGGATATTGTAATACTTACCATTTGAAAGTGAATATATTGTGAGTTCTTGTGTTGAATATATATGTGGTGAATCCTGAATATTGTGAGATTATTTATATATTAATAATTGTTTAATATTGAATATAGCTTATATGCTAACAAAATAGTTTCATATTTTCTATATTGATCATGCTTGAGAGGTTGCAATTATGTTGTGTTGTTTGTCTAGTGGAAAATGTACAAATCATCTATCTTTATATTTAAATCTTAGACCCCTTAGAATACACAAGCCTTCATTATGAAGGCCACTCAAACTGTATGAGTATTAAAAGAATATAATATTATAATATTATTCAAATGAAAATATTTGTTATGGATTTAAATTCAAATAAGTTCAAATCATTTTCTAATTTTCTATACTTTTTGTTCATGATAGGTTGCTATTGTGTTGCCCACTACAAAATGTATATGTCCTATCTCTTTAGATTCAAACCTTAAACCTCCTACTAAGAATACACAAGTCTTCGTTATCAAGACAACTAAAACTATATGAAGATTAAAATAATGTAAATTTTATAATATTATTTAGATGAAAATATATGTTATGGATTTGAATTCAATTTATATTCCATAATATAAACCATAAACCTTATTAAAAGGATATGAGATTCATTTTCAATTTCCTTAACATCACAAAATTATACATAAACATTTTTATCTAAAGATGTTTTTGATAATTCTAATGTCCATTTCATTACAAAGGTTTTCCCTTAATATTCCTCTTTAATGTAGGATTTGCTTTTTAAAAGGAGAAAGCAAAGAAAGTAGTAGAATTTATCATTAAAATTAGTAGCAAAAGATCATTATTATAAAAAACATATATAATTAAATCATATTTTATAGTAAGTAATTATATTTTTTTTGTAAAATCAGTGTTCCATAGGTTGCTTTTGGCGTTGTGGACGTTAATAATCTTCTATTCTATTCTAATTAGACTTTTTATAAAAATGATGGATTGCCATATACTCCTAACATTTATGTTTTTAAAGTATTGCAAAAAAAATGAAATGAAATTGAGGGTATAGAGGTTGCTTTAATAGTCTTTGTATAAGTTGTCTACACACAAAAAGGGACTTAAAAAAATATTGGGATGAGAGTAGGCTATATTATAGATGATAATTTGTAACTTTAGAAAAGGGTCAAGATCTTAGCAAAAGTGTGTTATCCCATCGTTGTAGATGATAACTTGTAACTTTAGCAAAAGGTCATGATATTAAAGGGTGTTATCGCCTTTTAAGGTAGTCATCTTAAGGTTTGTATTGGCGTAGAGATTAAGACACTCAACCTACTAATGGGGTGACCTTGGTCTTGGCTAACTACCATGATTATGTCCTCGTTGTTGGTTCAAGCTTTTGGTATAGTGATGTTCCTAGGGAGTTAACAATTTGGTTCCATTGCCAAGACCAGGTTTGATTCCCACTCATGCCAACTGCGTTCCTCACCTTCAAGGCCAACTGTATCCACTTGCCACCCTAGGATACCCTGTCTACCCATTGGACATGTGTCCTAGACACTTCACCCAACACCCCTGCCACATCTTACCCACTCCTGTCCCCCTTGTCCTTGCACATGGGGCAGATTCCCAACACCCATGCCACAACTCATCCATTGTTGTCTCCCTTGTCCCTTCACATAGGAAAAGATCCCACATCCCACTCCACTTGAAGCCACATCACCCCAGTTAACTGAGGCACACTGGGTGACTCACTACAACTGCCCCCTTCCACCTTGCAGTCCAGATTTACCACTTGGCAAGTTGGGCTTGCCACCTCCCATTTCCCTCCAAAACCCTAAGAGGCCTATAAAGGCACCATTAGTCCACCAAGAAAAGGGAGCTGAATTTGCATACCGACAGGCTACCAAAATTGACTTAGACCAACGAGAAATTGTGAAGCGCGAGCTTTGTTCTGACCGTTGGTTCGAATCCCGAGGCGACCTGTTCTTCAGCCGAAACTGCCCGTCCGTGGTTCCATAGTCGAAAACGTGCATCCATGGTTTCACAACCGTAGATCCACGGTTTCTAGTTCCCTACCGCGCGTCCGTGGTTCCATAGTCCCGAGCACGAAATCACACGCACATCAGAGATCCGTAACAGAATTCACTTGATTAGCAAGGCTTTATTTGTTGATTTGTTCTGTCATTTGTTTCACATAATTATCTGCTTAGGGTTTTATGCATGCATTAATCTTATTGCTCAAATATACAGGTGCTACTAATCCCTTTGCCGGTTTGAATGTGTGCAGGTGACAGGTACTTTGGATAAGTTGTTGAAGCTGGAGTGGTCCCTTGTCGGATACCAAAGCCCACTCATCTTGGATTGTGGCTGGAAGAACGAAGAGCACGTGCCCCTACGAAAGCGTTGGAAGATACCTTTCCATCAATTTTCATTCATTTGCATCAATATAGAGCGAGAGAGCATTGTAACATTGTCCCAAACATACTTGGGGTAATCCAAAATTCATTCTTGTAACAAATTGTATCAAAATCAATAAAGAAAAGCAATTTTGGCAATTTTTCTCTCTATGTTTTATATATTTCATTGCTCAATTTTTTTTGGTTACAAAAATGGTGATCACGGTGGGACCCCCTAAAGGTCCTATTTTGTTTGCCTTGCTTTTTTAAATTTACTTGTTGATCTTTGTTTGCACTTACAGGTTTCGGGAATTCGAGGCGCACATAAATCCGATTTTAGATCGATAAATTTGGAAGATCCTGCGCTCGAATTGTTTACTGTGGAAACGTGGAAATGTGGTTCCTATTCTGAGGAAACATAGACTCATGATTTCTATTCTGAGGAAACGTAGACACGCGGTTCCTGTTCAGAAGAAATGCAAAAGCATGGTTACTGTCTGTAGAAACGTGGGCCGATGGTTGACAGCTAGAGGGAGCGACGAAGGATCACAGGTCTGTACCTGTCACTTACCGCTATTTTCTCTACATTTTTTTTTTTGCTTGTTGTTATTAACTAGATGCATTTAGGGTAAGATAGATAGTCCAGTCATGTTTGCCCTTGTCTACATATAGGTCTTAGGATAGGATCAATTAGCTTAAGTCTTGCATCCATTAATACATAAATGAAAAAAAAAGGAACTGCATCTGCACAGTAGGTAAAAAAAAAATCATATTGCACGTGTCAGGTTAGGAATAACCCAGACATTATATTTTTAGGTTCAAGTCTATCTCAACCCTATCCTACTGATAGAAAGGACCCATGCATCCGTGGTTGGGATTTCCCAAATGCAGACACGCGATTGGCAAACCGTGCATCCACGGTTTACCAGAACTAACCGCCCACCCACGGTTAGCCCTGTTAAGTAGGATTTAGCCTAAAAGCTTACCTAAAAGTGGCATTTTACCCCTGACCTACTGTCTACTGTATTTATGCTTTCTATTTTTTTGCATTTAGGCATTAAAACAAAATTGCATAATAGTTTTGCATACCATAATAATTAAACAAAACCATCACACACTTGCACTTAAACATTGGAAAACGGTTGGATTTCATCACCATCGAGTTTGGATTTCATCACCAAACCACCAACATTATACCCTAATTTTGGCCAAGGCCGGTTCCAAGATCCATCATAGCCCATGGGTTATAGCACACATTTCTCTTCGGAGAAGTGTATCGTAGACTACGGGTGAACTGGGTGAGGAACTAGTAGGACCTGTGCTCCCTAGCCATGTGTGGACTTCATTACCACACATTATAGGTGGGATTACGTGACCTAGATTTCATAGCCAGGTTGTCGAGCTACGAGTATACAGGTGAAATCCTAGATTCATATAGGGCAAAACATTGAGCACACATCTTTTCATTTTTAAAACGATTTGAAAAAAAAAAAAACTAACGAAAATCTAGCACCAAAAAATTTGTGTGTTTGTTTGCTTTGCGTGTTGTATTGCATCGTACTATCATTTTATTTACATAGATAGTCGCACTTGGCATTGTACCACATAATAGCGTATGGTAGTGACTCATAGTCAAGCTAAGAAACTAGTGTCAAACCAAAGTCAGTGGTCTTCCCCCATGGCCTCTCAGTCTAGAAACGTCCCTCACACTTCGGTGGTAGGACAAGTAGGCATGCCCTCTTCTATGTCCCAAATTCTTAATGTAGGGCCTTCTAGTAATGCCCCTAATACGAACATAGACATTATGCATAGGGCTACTCACACAGCCATACCTGAGACACCTAGGAGTGAACCTCCTGTAGTGGTAGATAGTCATGTCACCATGTTTGACATGGATACTATTAGAATGTACTTGAATGCAGCTGGAATGGTCTTCCCATCATTACCACCACTCTCCATCCCATCTCGTGTTGTACCATCATTACAACAAGAGCCCGCATATACTTACCCATAGCAGTCGAAACAAGTTTTTACAAATCCCCTTTTTGAGTTGGTTGTTGTAGCACTAGCTAACCAACCATCATCATCCAACCAACCACCCCGCACATTACCTCAACAACTCACCATTTCCACTAATCCCTTGTATGAAACAATTCATGTTGTTTCACAAACCCTAACATCCACTCAACCCACTACCCTCATAGGTTCTACATCTCATATCATACCACAGTCAGTGGCAATACCCTTTGCTACTTACCCCCCACTCACTTCCACTACCATGGTTGTTCCACAACCAACCCAACCTACCACATCACAGGTGGTGGTCCCTACTTCAAATGCAATTGCTATGCAACAAGCTTTCTTACAACTGCAACAAATGATTTTAGATAACGCTAACCGTAGCATAAATCCTGACCCCAACCAACATTTGCAAGGGATTGAGCACAACTTCCCACCTCCATCTCACCAAACAAATACCTTTATCCAAGATCCATCTTGGACAATGCGCCCCCCATCCACCACTATAGTTCAGAACCAACCTCCACATCCATATGCTAATACAGTAGGTCAACATACCATCATACCTCCATCACCCCATCCGTATCATAACATCCATCAACATCCTTACCATAACACATTTCAGCCAACCATACCCTATCACCCGTAGCCTACATACAATCCACCACATTACCAGAAACATCAAGTACATTCAAGTGTCAATCCTATGGATGACCCTAGATACCAATTTTTACAGAGTCAGATTGATAGTCTTGCCATGCAAACTCCAAGTTTGCAATACCAAAAACCAACTTTAAGGCAACTACTCAATCATCCTATTCATGCTTCGGTCCCTGAGCCGCCATATCCAACAGATTTTCAAATACCTAAGCTTGAATTTAAGGGGGAAGAGGACCCCCATGAACATATAACTAGATTTGTAAATGCATGCTTCAGAATCAAAAGCAATGATGCATTACTATTACATACATTTCCTCAGACACTAGGGGGAGAAGCCCAAGACTGGTACAACCACCTGCCACATCAAAGTGTTTTTACCTTTGAACAACTAGCGGACCAGTTCTTGGAAAGATTCACCCTGAATGTCAGAAAATAAACCACATTGACTGATTTGATTTATCTAAAACAATATGACGATGAATCAATCTATGACTTTGGCAATAGGTGGAGATCAATCATGATCAAGTTACCATTTTCCCTCCCTATTCCAGAGATAATATGAATGTTCACGAAGAGTTTTGGTAGACCCATCTCTTCATTATTACAACTACAACAGTATAGGACATTCGATGAGGCACTCGCCCAAGAAAAGCTAATAGAAGAGATCAAAATTCATGAAGGTGAGATAAAGCCTAAAAAGAAAGAGTGGCACAATAAGAATCAAAAGGGGAATAACCACGGTCAATCTAAGACCGCACAGGTTAACCAGATAGTTTTGGGCCAACCACAATTAAATCAACCAACCCAAGCACAAATCCAACAACCCCAACAACAACAACAACCGCAACAATTGAATCATCAAGCGGTTCCACCCCCACAACAGGCACAAAATCAGACACAACCTACAGAAAGGCAACAACATCATTTTAAGCCAAAAAGAAATTACACACCAGTACAAGAGCCATATTCATTAGTTTTCCAAAAGTTGTATGTGACAAAACTCTTTACATTGCCAGAAATGAAACCTGAAGATCCTAACAAACCAAAAACAAAAGGTTACAAAGAACACCTCTTTTGCATCTATCATAGACAAAGAGGACATGATATCGAAGGTTGTCATGGTTTCAAAGGAATTGTGCAAGATTTATTAGAAGCGGGTACAATCAAAGTTGACAATCCACTAGCCCAAAACAACCAAAACCTAGGCATCTATCAGACACCTTTGCCACATCGAGAGGTAAATCAACAATCGACGGGAGCATCAACTTCTACAGTTCCTCCCAACCAAGTTAATTATGTGTCTCAACTATCGCAAGGTTTTGTAGGAGCTATCAGTATAGTTACCCATGGATAGAGGTAAGCTAATCGCACAACACAAGCTCCAACAACACAACCCACAAATGTGCCCATACAACTTGGACCAAGCATTCCACCACCACCTTTCCATAATCACCCAGTTGTCACCTTAAATAGTCGGTTAACGCAAAGTTTAAAAATGGCTTCAGCAAAACTATCAATTTATGAGCTAATACAACAATCAACACCCCATAGGGAAGCATTGATGGAAATCTTAAAGTCTATACAAGTACAATCAGAAGACCCTAATGCATTCAATTCCTTTGTGGGGAGTGTGCAAAAGTGCATGGAACCCTCGATAGTATTTTATGACTTCGAGGAAAAGCAAATTTTGGTAGATTCACCTGATCCACCATTGCACATAGTAGCTCACATCGACAGGAAGCCATTCAAGAGAGTGCTCATTGATACCGGTTCCTCCATCAACCTCATCACCACACCTGCAATGAAAAAGCTCAACATCCCATCATCCCACATCACAACTTCCACCTTCACCCTTAGGGCTTTTAATGATGCTTTATGCTCAACTATGGGGAATGTTGTTCTTCCCGTCACCGTGGGGGTGAAAACAATACATGTCCTCTTCCACATCTTGGAAGGAGAAATGCAATATAATATACTTCTTGGATGCCCTTGGATTAGGGAAATGAAGTGTGTGCCTTCAACATTGCATCAATGCTTAAAATATGTACATGAAGGAAAAGTACATTGTATACCAGCTGACACAGAACCTTTCAAGTACTGCAACTTGATTTCAAACCCGTATGAGCCCTTGCTTCCATCAACACATCTAACTATCCAGCCACTCACCATTAGGACCATTCCATCTAGTAACACTTCATCAAAAGCACCCATTCAAGAGGAATTGCCTATAGTTGACCCAACTTTTGCATCCAAAAGCGTCAGCTCAATTCAGCCTTCGAACACTGCATATCACTTTCCAATCACACCAAACCATCCTGCCAACCAACAACCAACTCCATCTAGCGCACTTCCAGATCCAACACAACCATTCATATTCACAGCACAACCCAATCCATCCATCAATAAACCACAATCATCACAACCCATAGTCTCACAAATAGGGCCACCTATTAGAGAAAGTCCACCACCACCATTAGAACCACAAACTAACTCAGAAGAACCCTCTTCATCCATCGAGCCATTAGCCTCTCAACCTTCCCGAGTTGCAGTACACCTCGCCAATCCAGGTATTGGTGAGTACATTATTAAAAGTGTCATGGTTACACCACCTATTGAATCAGTCAAGGATTATGACCGCCCTCGTGACCCACCTTTAGCCATAGGTGAAATATACAAAATGGGTTCCTCATAAAATGCAATAAATTTCATATATGGGGGAGTCGAATCTTCATCAAGTCCATCTCCTCCGGAGGAGGACCATGTAAAAGAGTTTAATGAGAACATTGATTTTTTATCTAACCCATCATTTCTAGTGAGATATTTTTAGAGGGTTAATTGGCAAGGATATGGACTTGGAAGACATGAACAAGGTCCTCACCGCATTATTGAACCAGAATATAGAGAGCCAAATGACCGCTCAGGTCTAGGTTACAAACCTTCCATCACAAGCTCTTCGCTAAGCCAAACACTCCAAGAATTGGATATTGAGTGCGAAGACGAAGAAGGAGAAAGTGACAAGGAGGATGAACCTAATGATGAGGATGATGATATAAATGGTGAATACCTAATCAAAAAATTTTACCCTCATGTGTTTGGAACTTTCTTAGAACAAGCCTTGCAGCAAGAACCAGGATACGAGGATCCACCAGAAATGGTCGATCTTAGGCCAGATTATACACAACTTGTTTTGGGACCTCATACAAATGTTAACGGCTTCTGGATAAGTGATGATGATTATGAAGATGAGACAGAAATGATATTTCTAAATCATGAGCATGAAATGCAAGCTAGAAGAATACTACAAGCAGAGGCGCATCATGAACAACATAATCAAGAAGTAGAAGAACCTAGAGAGGAGTTAGTACATGCAGAATCTATTCGGAGGAATGACTGGTACCAAAAGAAGTTCCCAATAAACCGAACTCTCTTTCAGCTGAGCAAAAAGCATGAAAGTCCTAAACTAGAACCTCCTCCACCACCTTGGCCGCTCCTGCAACACCGCCAATCACACAGACTAGGTCAGTTGCAACCTAGAGAGGATGAGCAATTGCCTCTCAAATCGTAGCCACCTCATTTCCACCAAGTCAACATGATTTCTGTTGATTTTCTCACCCCACTCCGCAATCCGTATGATGAGGCAAAGCCGATCCATATCGACACTAGCCTCATCGCCATGGACAAGATCTCATCCCCACCATCCATTGCCAAATTTGTCCTATCCGAAGAATTATTGCGTGCTTCAAACACGTATATTTCACAACAACATTCATCATCAAATAATTCAATTTTTCAAACTGAAATAGAAGGGGAAATCCCAGAGACATTTGAAAATGTGGTGGATGATATTCACCTCATCCCAACTCCACATCAACTAGAAGAAGGTTCTCACATGCTAATTGAAGAATCTATAGATGTGAACCTTAGTCAAGACGCGAACAATCCCCAAATTGTCAAAATTGCAAAATATTTATCCGTAGAGGAGAAAGAATGCATAATAAACATGCTAATGAAAAATAAAGAAGTGTTCGCATGGTCATATAAAGACATGCCTAGTTTAGATCCAGACCTGGTAGTCCACAACCTAACACTGGCACATGATGCAAAGTCGTTCAAGCAAAAGCTTAGGAAAGTCCATCCAATAGTCACATTAATTGTAAAAGAAGAGCTGCAAAAGTTGTTGGATGTGCACTTCATAGTACCAATTGATTACCCAGAATGGCTTTCAAATATGGTACCCATTCGCAAACCGAACGGAGGGATACGTGTATGCACTGATTTTTGAGACTTAAACAAAGCGTGTCCCAAAGATGATTTTCCTTTGCCTAATATCGATCAACTAGTAGATTCCTATGCTGGTCATGAAATGCTTTCCTTAATGGATGGTTTCTCGGGATACAACCAAATTCGAATTAATCCCGAAGATCAACACAAGACAACATTTACAACACCCTAGGGGACATTCTGTTACAGAGTGATGTTGTTTGGACTCAAAAATGTAGGAGCTACATACCAACGAGCTATGACGTACATATTTCATGATTATATGCATAAGATCATCGAGGATTATGTAGATGACTTGATTGCTAAATCTAAGACACGTCTTGAGCACATCGATGTACTAGAAAAAGCGTTCGATCGATTGATAGAACACAAAGTAAGGTTAAATCCTAAGAAGTGTGTATTCGGAGTCACATCAGGAAAACTTCTAGGATTCATTGTCTCCAAGCGAGGCATTGAAGTGGATCCAGGTAAGGTAAAAGCAATATTAGAAATGCCACCTCCCAAAACATTGAAAGAGTTGCGTAGTTTACAAGGAAAGATCCAATCTATCAGATGATTCATCGCACAACTCTCAGATAAATGCAGGCCTTTCAATCACCTGTTACAAAAGGGAGTGACATTTTCATGGACAACTGAATGTCAAGAGGTATTTGATGACATAAAGAAGTATCTGGCATCACCACCAGTTCTTACACCGCCTCGAACAGGAATCCCTTTTCACCTATACATTTTTGCAACAGATTTTGCACTAGGGACAATGCTTGCACAAAAGAATGAAAAACATAAGGAGCAAGCAATTTACTATATTAGCCGAACACTGGTAAGTTACGAAACAAGATATGCTTATGTCAAAAAGTTATGCTTAGCAGTGGTTTTCGCCACTAAGAAACTTAGACATTACATGCTAAGCAATACTACCTATGTCATAGCTAGAGAAAATCCTCTGCGATACATGATGACTCGCACATACAACAACACCCATACTGCTAAATGGATAATGCTTTTAACCGAATTCGATCTCAAATTCGTAAGTCAAAAATCCATAAAAGGTCAGGTGATAGCTGATCAACTAGCTGAAGCTCCGCTACATAATGACAAACCACTAATCATTGAGCTTCCAGATGATTCAGTATTCTCTGTCATAGAACAAGAAGAATTAGTTTCTCCTGAGGAAGAAGCAGACATGACCATGTTCTTTGATGGGTCTAAATGTGACAAAGGACAAGGTGCGGGAGTCATATTTTATACACTTGAAGGACTGCCAATTCCTTTATCATTCAAACTCGACTTCACATGCACCAATAATAATGCAGAGTATGAAGCCTTAATCTTAGGTCTTCAATCAACTATAGCAATGGGCATAAAAAGACTAAGCATTTTTGGTGATTCTCAACTAGTTGTATATCAAGTTAAAGGGGAATACCAATGTAAAGAACCAGTTTTAAAGCAATACCATGAAGTAGCAACAAAGTTGCTAGAAAAGTTTGACTGGTACAAAATTAGTAACTTACCCCGGTCCACAAACAGATTTGCGGATGCAATGGCTTCTTTGGGATATCTCATCCCTAAGAATGAGCATGGAGAAGTACAACCGCTAATCATAACAACAATGTCAAAATCATCAATTCAAAAAGCAGAACCTACAGGTGAGAAGAACGTTTGTTTGATACATGTTGAACCTTACAATTCTTACCTTGATGAGATAAGAGACTTTCTCAAGTCTAGAATACTCCCAGTAGAAATGACACGAACTGCAAAAAGAACGTTCAAACAAAAAGCAATTTGTTTTACTCTACTAGGGGATGTGTTATACAAACGTGGGTATGATGGAATATTATTACGATGTTTAGATCCGATTGAAGCAGAACGAGCAATAATAGAAGCCCACGATGGTACTTGTGGTGGCCACTTCAGTGGAATGGCCATTGCAAAGAGAATACTGCGTATGGGATACTATTGGCCGACCATGGAAAATGATTATTGCAAATATGTCAAAAAGTGTCAAAAGTGCCAATATCATGCAAATTTGACTCATGTACCATCGCACGCATTACAACCCATTCAAAGTCTTTGGCCCTTTTCACAATGGGGTCTCGATTTGATTGGTAAAATATCACCTGCTTCATCAGGACAACATAAATTCATCATAACTACGACAGAATACTTCACAAAATGGGTGGAAGCAATTCCAATGACCACTACGACTGGACCTCGAATAGCGGAGTTTATACTTCAACATATTATCTATCATTTTGGAATACCCTCAAAAATAATTTTTGATAATGGGAAGTCATTTAAGAATAAGGATGTTAGAGCATTGTGCAACAAATTCAAAATTCAACATAGTTTCTCCACACCTTATTACCCACAAGCAAATGGGCAAGCTGAAGCAACCAACAAAACAATGGTATCCATTCTCAAGAAACTGGTCAAAGAAAATCATCGAGATTGGCATACTCAACTTCCTTTGGCATTATGGGCTTACAGAACAAGCATCAGAACGCCAACGGGAGCGACACCATTTTCACTAGTTTACGGTGCTGAAGCTATATTACCTTTAGAGCTCGAGATACCTTCCTTGCGAATCGCATTACAAGAATTCATGGACGATGAAACAACTAGACAAGCACGTCTTGACCAATTGACACTTATTGATGAAAAATGTATCAATGCTCTAGAGCACTTACGAGTATATCAAGACAGAGTCAAACGTGCTTACAACGCAAAAGTCCATCCTCACAAATTTCAAGTGGGGGACCTAGTGCTCAAAGAAAATCAACAAAATACCAATGCATTGCCACACTTGAGAGATAAATTTATGGCTAATTGGTTAGGCCCGTACATTGTAAAGCATAAGTTGGGACCAGGAACTTATAGACTTGCCAACTTTGAAGGAGAATTGGAGCCAGAACCACTAAACATAATGCACCTAAAGGCATTTTATGCATGAAACGACTTGCAATATATGTATATATATGTACATGGCTAAAAAAAAAAAAGAATTTTTATTTCCAATATTAGTTACATTGTAAATAGAAATGTCATTACTAACATTTAGCATATTGCATTTGCATGTTACAAAAAAAAAAAAAAAAAATTGTGCATTAAATAGGCATATCACAAGCATATAGCAGCATTAGACTAATCACATAATTGCATCCATCCCATCCCATGTTCAATGATCTTTCATAGTGGTGATGATACGACCAAGTAAAAACAAGTTCCAAAGAATTGGGGATACCCAACTAAGACTCTTCGCAAGTCAACAAAAGTCATATCCACACATGTTTTCCTATATCATAAATCAAATTTTCAATCACTCAACAATGTCTAGTGAAGAACCAAAATTCATAATATGTCCAATTTTCTTTAGGACCAAAGCACTTATGTCACATTAAGAAAGTCTTGAGTATGGTAGATTGACCCCAAAGCAATCTTGAACCAAAAACACTTTACAAATTTAAAAGCATTTTGAGTAAGAAAAGATAACGCCAACTTGGGTACAACCTTGAAGCGAAAAGGTAATATTCCCCGCTTGTCCCATTACGCAACATAGTCCAAAATCAAAATGGTGGTTTTCACCACCATCACAACAATCCAAACATTTAAATTAAAAGGTAGACAGTAAGGATAGGATCACATTCTCATCACACTTCGGTTGAGAATTCGATTCCCCAAACTCTATCATGATAAAATGCTATACACACACCACAGATCACAAAAGCAAGAAGGATCGTACTACATTCCCCTCAGAAAGTTATGTAGTCATCCCCAAAGCTCAAAGATCAAGTCATTGGACTATGGAGCGAACCTCCATCGGAGCTATAGATGCTTGACTGGCAGTGGAGTAAACTCATGCAGGGTGACACGTCTCTCTCCCAAAAGAAAGACCTCTGACCGCACATACGGACAAGCTAGCTAATTGGTAAACCCATACAAGTAACGTCCAATTTTACTCATCATGAGTTAATGAACTTCACATACACATGCACTGGTTCTTGATTGCTTAGGGCCATTCCCAAACCAAATATTTAGAATAACGAACTCCACTTGCACACACCTTGGTCCTAAAGAAGGTTAGACGAATATCGAGAAAATGGTTGACATCACTAGACTGTTTGAGTCTTTGAAAATCCTCCAATGTTATATATCAAAAACCATACCAACTACCATATCATTGTCACATGTTCTTACATTATCACATACATACACCCACCATACATCAACCGCGAAGAGTCATCAAGTTGGATACCCCCAATTGCAACAGTGAACAAGTAATGGTCAACTACTCTGAGCTATAAAAGATTACAAAAACATCATGCATGTCATCATATAGTTATATGAAAATAAATATAAAACTGCATATTACATATTAGTTTACATTCATTTAACATAGCACAAACATAACAATGTGTACATTGCATCACATAAGCATTAACAAAACATAAACAAAAAGCATGCATATAAACATTAACACATAAAATAACCAAAATACAAGGCCATGTATATATATAAATATGAAGGTCCCAAAGGTACAAAATGCTCACAAGATGTATACATCGAAGCACTAAGGCTCATAGAAAAATAGAAGCAAAATACAAAAAAGAGAAACAACATGTCACACTAGCTAGTACCAGTAGGATCCCTCTGAGGACCCTACATTGTAGAAGCACCATGAGAACTCGATGACCGATGAGTCCTACGACTCCTATCAGTCCCTCGGGTAGCAGTAGTAGCTGATGAAGAAGGAGGAACAGGCAAAGGAATCTGATGCTCATGCAAAATATTCTCCAACATCTCTATATAAATAGCCTGCTTATGCAGGCTCCTCAAGTCTGCACCCTCACGAGCAACCCACTGAGAAATCTCTACTCAAAGAGCAACAATAGTAGCTACAATGTCACCTCTGCCTGACCCTACCTATAGCCGAGTAAGCTCACCCTCTAACCGAGTGACCTCACCTCCGAGCCTGGAAATCTCCAAGTCCTTTACAGCAAGAGCATCATTGCTAGGCCCATCATGCATCCTATCCACCTCACCCTGGAGGTGAGTCACCTCGCCTTGGTACCATGCTAACTCACCCTTTAGGCGAGTCACCTCTAAACCCAGGCTGTCATGCTCAGCCTATAACATATCCCAATCCTCCTCTATCCATCGAGGAGGGGCATCCTCATCACCACCACCCTCATCATCTCCATCACCACCCCCATCACCACCCTCATCATCTCCCTCACCACCCCCATCACCACCACCCTCATCATCTCCATCTCCACCTCCCTCCACTGGCTGTTGTACATCAGTAACTACATCAACCCTAGGAGTACTACATCATCGATGCTTCATCGATCGAGGAGTCCACTCACCCACCTCCACATCATCACCACTCCCCTCATCATCTACCACAACACTCGACATCCAAGGAGGCTGAGAAGAAAACCATATATCATACTCGAGAGTGGTACCCACATCATCCAAGTCAAGAATCTCCAAATCAGAATCATCAGCAAGATCATCAACTCACCAAAATTTAAGAGCAATAGGTAACCCCAACTCGTCTCCCCATCGTCTATACGTCACAGGCGCATCAGGCACACCCTGCACCAAACCAAACTGACGGTGCACCCAAAAAAACTGCACAAGCTCCATCTCCCTCAAATGGGCTCCAACAACCCATCGCTCTCGCCTGATGCGATGAAGCTCTACTACATCCGTAACCCAATCCATGCCCCTCCAAGGTCACCAACTCATGAAGTCTCTAGAAAGGGAGCTCAGGATGCCTCGATACTCCGATGCCCCAATCACTGGATGATTGAGCTCCTCACTAAGTAGCCACCTATAAGCACGAGGAGCAGTGGCATCACAGGCACAAGGAAGACCAACCGGCCGTTCAACAATGATGTGCTCCCAAGACCATACTTGGAGCACCAAACTACAACCTAGTCCCTTTCGCCCTCGTCTCTTCACCTCGTACAACTCATTGTATATCTAGCACAGAAGAGTGGGAGCCCATGCCAACCATCGAGGATCCATAATAAGATCAAGAACAATAGGAACCTGGTTCCATGGGATCCTCGATCCCATGGAATTAGGCAACAACATGTTGCTCAAAAGGTACATCAAGAAAGCTGGAACAACTCCCAAACTATCAGCAACAAAGAGATCCAGGTATGCGATACCCCCGACTGTAGTCTACATCCCACATATCACCAAAAATAGGGAACAGGGCCTCCTTCTTGTCGAGGCCAACGCGGACAACAGGACCCTCGACGGGAATGCGAGAATCCGGTAAACATCCTCCAAAGTGATAGTCAGCTCCCCCGTCGAAAGCTGAAAGGTACCCCTGTCAGGATCCCAACGCTCAACAAGCGCAGACAACAAATCCTCATCGGCCCGAATGGTGCTCAATCGCCCACAACCATCAAGACCAATGGTCTCTAGGAACATCCAATCATCATCTGTAAGGGCCTTGCGCACTTTGCGAATAGTGCGAGGCCACCTATGTCGGGCATCAAGGAGCCTAACCTGAAATTGAAAACAAAAATAACAAATATTAGAACAAAAGCAATAAACAAAAACAAACAAAAAAATCAACAAAATATTACCTAACCCTAGGTAATCAAACTGGCAATAAACAAAAAAAATCAACAAAATATTACCTAACCCTAGGTAATAAACAACAATAAACAAATAACAAAAAAATCAAAAAAATATTACCTAACCCTAGGTAATCAAACAACAATAAACAAAAACAAACAAAAATCAACAAAATATTACCTAACCCTAGGTAATAAAACAACAATAAACAAAAACAAACAAAAAAAAATCAACAAAATATTACCTAACCCTAGGTAATCAAACAGCAATAAACAAAAACAAACAACAAAAAAATCAACAAAATATTACCTAACCCTAGGTAATAAACTGACAATAAACAAAAACAAACAAACAAAAAAATCAACAAAATATTACCTAACCCTAGGTAATAAACTGACAATAAACAAAAAAAAAAATTAAACCTACCCCTAGGTGAGCATATATCAACAAAAAAATAATAATACAAAAACAAAAACAAAGAAGACAAAAAACATAACAAAACAAATAAAATAAAACGAATTCATTACCAGCCCCACTTAGTTTAAAATAAAACAAATAAAAAAAAAAAAAAACAAACAAATAAACAACTACAAACACACAACGAAAGACCCTAACTACAAGCAAAGGACCACCTACCTCGGCAAACCGACCACCGCCTTCCGCTCCAGCCGAGACGCCACCACCGCCACCTCCGCCACCACTGCCCTCGCCGATCTCCATCTCACTCATAACTCACACCAAATCAACAAATGACAATTGGAAATGAAATGAAAATGATAGGCCAAGCCTATTTATAGCCGCATTTCGCGATGAAAAATGTGCATCCGCATTTTTCGGATCGTGCAAAAATGCAAACCCATGGTTTGAACCCAAACCGCTAAAGCGTGGTTAGCGCGTCAAAACCGTGAACCCGCGGTTTCAAGAATGCTCAACCGCTCAAACGCATTTTCAAATAAAAAAAATAATCAAGAAAATAACAAAGCAGAATCCAAGGTTAAATGATGCCTACTCCATGGGGTTACAAAACATGGTAAGTTCAAATCAAGCAAATGCACAATGGAATTGCTAACAGTCACTAGGACAAGCAACTAGGATGATTGGTTCCTTTTTACTTCATTTCATGCATGTCAGAAAAACCAAAGGATAATCTGCAAAATAACTTAATTAACTCAGAGCGACATAAAAAATAACGCTATCAATTGGCCATTGGGTCTCAATTGTTACCCACTCGCCAATCGAGGGGGTAAACATGCAAACCAAAATTTCATTTACAATAGTCATCCATCTTGCCACACCAAAAGAGAGTGAGTCCATCCATCCAATAAAGTTAGATGTCATCGGTTTTTGCACTGCATTGTGTTGTACACAACGCAGTACAAAAAGGGGCAACTGTAGACACTAAAATCCAACACCTTCAAAACCACATTTGCCACCCCACCATCAAATCCTGCATAATAAAATTATATGCCTAAGTCTAAACTTAGGGATATAAAATCCTGCACATTATCCTATTTTCCTAATTTATTAAATTTGGAAAATCACCCTAGGATACCCTGTCTACCCATTGGACATGTGTCCTAGACACTTCATCCAACACCCTTGCCACATCTTACCCACTCCTGTCCCCCTTGTCCTTGCACATGAGACAGATTCCCAACACCCATGCCACATCTCATCCATTGTTGTCTCCCTTGTCCCTTCACATAAAACAACATCCCACATCCCACTCCACTTGAAGCCACATCACCCCAGTTAACTGAGGCACACTGGGTGACTCACTACAATTGCCCCCTTCCACCTTGCAGTCCAGATTTGCCACTTGGCAAGTTGGGCTTGCCACCTCCCATTTCCCTCCAAAACCCCAAGAAGCCTATAAAGGCACCATCTAGTCCACAAAGAAAAGGGAGCTGAATTTGCATACCGACAGGCTGCCAAAATTGACTTAGACCAACGAGAAATTGTGAAGCGTGAGCTTTATTCTGACCGTTGGTTCAAATCTCGAGGTGACCTATTCTTCAACCAAAATCGCCCATCCACGGTTCCACAGTCGAAAACGTGTGTCCATGGTTTCACAACCGTAGATCCACGATTTCCAGTTCACTACCGTGCGTCCATGATTCCACAGTCCCATGGATTGTGGTTGGAAGACTGAAGAGCAAGTGCCCCTGCGAAAGCATTGGAAGATACCTTTCCATCAGTTTTCATTCATTTGCATCAATATAGAGCGAGAGAGCATTGTAACATTGTCCCAAACATACTTGGGGCAATCCAAAATTCATTCTTGTAACAAATTGTATCAAAATCAATAAAGAAAAGCAATTTTGGCAATTTTTCTCTCTTTGTGTTTTATATATTTCATTGCTCAGTTTTTTTGGTTACAATCATTAATATCGGGTTTTACAGGTTAACCCAAAACCTATTACAAAAATTAGCATTATGTTGTTATGGATCAAAGCCTTATTAGGGACATTTTGTCCACTGCTACTAGTAGCCTTCTTAGAACATATGTCCGAGGGAGCACACCGCCCCTTACCAATATTTACATACATAAAAAGCCATTGACAGTAAAAATAAGCTATACTGTATATCTCCCATACCATATTCATAACATCAACATAGCTATTCAAGACCTATGCCCAAAAGAAAACCCCTTCCCTAGTACATAGAAAAACAAAAACTGTCACCAGATGGAGTAGAGCTGAGCTGACAAACCAACATTCTTCTGTACTGGGAGCCTCTAATGAGGACCCTATTCTTCTTCATCTTCGTCCTCGATTTCATTTTGAATAATTTTTTCCACGTCACTTGGGACCCCATTTTTGCAAGTGACAAGCCCATATGCTTCCTCCCCTATATTGGCCAATCTATCAACTATTTTATTGGCTTCTCGAAACACATGTTGGGCTAGCCGGTCATTCCTAGCCTGGAATAAGATCCTTGTCCATTCAATGACTATCTTAACCCGCCATGGAGGATTTTTCCCATTGCTGAGGAGATATATGATATGCAATGAGTCTCCTTCAATTATTAATTTACCTTCAATCTCCTGAACCATCTGAAGACCTCTCCATAATGCTCTTGCTTCTGCCTCATTATTTATCCTTATTTCCAAATGCTCAGAAAAGGCCATCACCAGGTTTCCTTCATGGTCTATCACTATTCCTCCAACCCCTACTCTACCAGGATTATCTTTAGCAGCCCCATCAAAGTTAAGTTTGAGCCATCCAACCGGGGGCGGGATCCACTTGACACCTATTCTGGGATTGGCCTTAAAAAACCCAAGATCCTCTACCAAGGTAATGTTTAAGGAACGAGTGATTTGATTTTCCATAGGGGAAGGATTCCAACTATCATGAGGGATAAGGCTGACATTTTCACAAGCAAAGGCAAGAATCTTAGTGGTAATGGAGGTGACATCATGGCTCGACTCATGGAACGCTCTATGATTTCTTTCTAGCCAGACTTGCCACCAAAAATTATGAAGATATATTTTCCACATAAACCTAAGCCGAAGGCTGAAAAAGGGATTTGGCCATTGGTGGAACAAGTCAATGATGGTGGTTGGACTGACCCAAGAGATGCTAAATGCTTGGAATACCCCATTGAGAATATTCAAGAAAAAAAGGCATTCAAGGAAAATATGACGGGTAGACTCCCAATTTTCCCTGCACAAAAAATAGTTGTTAGCAACTATCATACCTTTTCTTATCATGTTATCCATCGTAACTATCCTTCCTTGGATTACCAACCATGAGAACATTACAAATTTAGGAATTAGTTTTTTGACCCACACCAACTGAGTCTGAAGTATGGGCTCCTTAGAATCTAACATTAGTTTGTATGCAGATTTGACTGAGAACTGCCCATTTTTTGTGGCTTCCCAGATTACTTGATCAAGTCCTGGTATCATAGGTATGAATTGTTAATGCAGAATGCTTTGTATCTCTTCTGATTCGGCTTCAAATCCTTGAATAATTATATGTTTCCATTTAAGTCTTCATCTGTCCTGTCTCATAAAATCAACTACTCTCCTTTCGATGAGTTCATATGTGGTTCTTTTGATCCTAAGTAAGTTAGGCACCTGAGATAGAGCCTCCTCCTTAGCCCACCTGTCATCCCAAAACCTAATCTTATGCCCGTTACCAATAACCCATCTCATCCCTTTCTTTATGACCTCCCTGTTGGTCAATATTGCTTTCCAGAAAGCCGATCCTCTGCTGTGAATACTGTCATTTAGGAAATCAATGCCTTGGAGATATTTTCTTTTAATGATGGTTGTCCATTCATTCTCCTCATTTGTTATGATATGCCAAGCTTGTTTGGCTATTAAGACTGTATTCAAGTGAGCAATTCTTTGCAATCCTAGCCCCTCATTTTCTTTCGGCCTACACACCTTGCTCCACCCCACTAGGTGGATCATTTGTTTTTCCTCCGACCCGGACCATAGAAAATTCTTTTGGAGATTTTCAATTTTTTGGTATACCTTTGTTGGGACTTTAAAAATGGATAAGAAATACACTGAAATACTCTGTAAAGATGCCATAGTAAGAGTAAGTTTCCCTGCCTGAGACAAAAAGCGTCCTTTCCAGCCAGCTAGTTTTTTTTGGATTCTTTCTACCACTCTATCCCACATAGAATCACCCAGAGAGCCAGAGAAAAGGGGAAGGCCTAAATAGAAGGTAGGAAGAGTCGCTATAGAACATCCCAAAATCCTTGCTATTCTGACTTGTCTCTGGATTGGGGTGTTAAGGAAGTAAGGCTTACTCTTGTTAAAATTCACTTTTTGACCCACCGCGTCCTCGTAGAGTTGGAGAATATGTTTGATCCTTCTGGCTTCAACCACTAACGACTGGGTCAACATTAGAGTGTCATCGATAAATTGTTGATAAATTACTAGGTTGGTGAGGGAGGTGGCTTTGATCCCCAAGATTAATCTTGCATTGCAAGCTGCTTTTATAGTTCTGCCTAGATCCTCCGCCACTATAATGAACAACATTGGGCTAATCGTATATCCTTGCCTGAGCCCTCTGTGACTTTGGAAATACCTAGTTGTCGTGTTTTTGACCAGGATTGAGAACCAGGGATTGGATATGCACTCTTTTATCAGTTTTACCCATTGAGGATGAAAGCCAAATTTAAGAAGGATAGCTGATAGAAAGTATGAGTTAATGCGGTCGAACACTTTTTTCATGTCAAGATTTAGGGCAAATACTGCCTTTTAGGTTTGCCTAGCAGAGTGTAGAGCTTCATGGATCGTGATCACTCCATCTAGGATTGATCTCCCCTAAACCAAGCTCCCCTGACACTGGTCAATAATGAGGGGTAAGATTTATTTCATCCTATTAGCAATGGATTTTTTCAATATCTTGTAGGACACGTTACATAAACTAACAGGTCTAAAATATACCATCGTCTCAGGGGTTGGGCCCTTAGGAATTAAGGCAATAAAGGTGGAGTTAAACCCTCTCGAGATATGTTTTGATCCCTGAAACTCCTTGATAGTTGAGATGACATATCCTCCCACTATATCCTATAAAGTATGATAGAACTGAGGAGGGAACTCGTCAGGACCAAGAGCCTTATCAGGTTTCATGTTAAATAAAGCATTTATGATTTCCTCATCAGTAAAAGGAGAAAGAATCCTACCATTAATGGCCTCATCAACCATATTAGGAATGAACTGAAGGAGAGAGTCCTTAGCTTCCTCTTTATACTGTGATTCTTCCTCGAGGAGGGAGCTAAAATAAGCAACCGCTTCTTCTCTGATCTCAATCAGATCTTGGGTTTTGGACCCGTCAGCTTCGATTAACTTTTTAATCTTGTTATTGCTTCTGTTACTCAATTTTGTGACGTGGAAGAACTTTGAATTCAAGTCACCATACTTTAACCATAAAGCCCTGGATTTTTGTCTCCAGTAAGTCTCTTCATAAGCCAGGATATTATGATATTTTGAGAGCTTGATTTGCTCCTCCTTCCTGGTAGCTTTGTCATAGGTACCATTTTGAATCATGTTGTCAATGGCCTTCAGCCTATCTCCCACTTGTTTATTGTTCTCAAACAGGTTCCCAAAAACTTCCTTGTTCTAGATTCTAAGGTTTTCCTTGATTAATTTAAAATTTTAAGCAAGTTTGAAAGCCGAACTTTCCTGAAAAGGTTGCTGCCACCATCTAGAGATGTTTTCCTTTAATTATGGGTGCTTAATCCACATTGACTGGAAGTGAAAAGGTTTTTTGAAGGAGTTTGATTTTGGGACCTCCAGAAGAATGGGATTGTGATCTGAAACAATTTTGGGAAGAGTTTTCAGAATAGAATCTCCAAATTCCGTAATAGCCTCCTTTGATAAGAAAAAATTGTTAAGTCTTTCCTGGATAAGTTGATTTCCTATTCGCCTATTACTCCAAGTGTACTTTGCTTCTCTTAGCCTCACATCCATTAATTGATTTGAGTTTACAAATTGATTAAACTCTTTCATACTTTTGGTTGGTAGCCCTGCTCTACCCTTTTTTCTTAGGGGTATAAGGGAGTGTTGAAGTCGTCTGCCACCACTCACAGAATGTCATTGAAAGCATCACCCAATTTGCCCAGGTACTCCCACAAAGACACTCTCCCTTGAACTGAATTGGGGGCATAAACATTTGAGAAAATCCACGATCTATTGTTGTCAATGTCATGGAAAAAAACACTCAACACCCTATCATCATCCTGGATAATGTTCCCTTCCACCACCCGGGTATCCCAAAGAACCATAAGCCCCCATGAAGCTCCTCTTGCCAGTTTACATACCATATCCCCTTGACTCCACATTTTTTGTGCTATTATTTTTATTGAGCTTCGTCTATTTTTTTTTCTTTCAACATCAAAATTGTTGGGTTATATTACCTTCTTATTGAACTAACCACCCTATGTTTGGGTAGGCCATTGAGGCCTCTCACATTCCATGAGAGAACCTTCATTTAGATTGTTTAGAGTTTTTTTCTTTCCCCCTCCCTTGAGGAGGTTTCCCTGATTTGTTATCTTCCTATCTTGGGATAACTTGTTGTATCAGTGTTTTCTGTTTATCATTAGCAATTTCATTGCCAGTCCTCATTTTGTTGTGTTCAGCATTTGACATCCTCCTGCTCTTTTTTTCACCGTCGTAGTTAGGCGACTTGATAGTGCTCCTGGTCTACTTGGGGCTAAAATGTGGAAGAACGATCTGCTGAAGAACCAGACTAAAATATTCCTCAATATCATTTGTTTCTACCACATCAATCCTTGATTCTAACTCCTCCATATTTTTCCTGTACTCTCCTAGTTTTTGCACTGAGTCTTCTGGATGATTTAATGGGCTTTCGATTATCATGTTGAGAAGGACTTTTTCCTTTGATTCTAATCATGTTGAGAAGGACTTTTTCCTTTGATTCTAACCCCTCCACATGTTTCCTGTATTCTTCAGGGTTTTGATTTACGCCTACCTAGAAGTTTGAGGGACTCTTGATTATGGGATTAGAAGGACCCAAATTTGATGGGGATTCTAGGATTTCAGGTAGTTTGACTTGAAGGTTTCCTTCTTCTAAAACCTCAATCTCCCCTTCTACCTCTAGATTAGCTAAAATTTCAAATTGATTTGAGTTCAGAATTTTAGGGCTTACTTGATTTTTATGTCCATTAGTGATTTATTGCTTACCTTTATTTTGAGGTTGCCCTTCACCCTCCTTTGATTTCTCCTGATAGGCGTAGTTATTTTTACCCAACCTAAACTCTCCTTTGCCAGCTGGGCCCCCTCTCAGAGGGAAATTCCTAGGGTAACCTTTATCATTTGGTCGTTTACCT